>CP053172.1:1590457-1939244 GCA_014607495.2 Carposina sasakii | reverse complement strand
AACCACGAAATACGTAGCCCACGTCTTACGTTACCCTTACAATTGAATTCACTAACATTGCACTTGAGGCTGACTTCGTTGTAGTTCCAGCCACCCTTATGAATACGCCTCTGATAATTGGAACCGACATTTTGAATAGGGATGGCATTACATAACGTTCGAACTAAAGACCTACAGTACCTCACACGCTCACATGACGGCAATAAAGTATCTCACGTTTGCACGGTATCTAAACAAGTTGACATACCAATAGTTACACCGCTACAGGGAATCGAACGAGATTCACTTATGAGGGTAGTTAATGATTTCGCAGATTTTTTTATTACTGGTACAGCATCAACTACCGTCACTACAGGCGAAATGTATATAAGCGTAACGAGTAACGTACCTATTACTTACCGGCCGTACAAACTTTCAATTGCCGAGAAAATCAGAGTTCGCGAAATCATTAAGGACCTTCTCGAAAAGCGTATTATTCAAGAATCTGAGTCCGAGTACTCCAGTCCCATAATATTAGTTAAGAAAAAAGACGGCTCGGACCGGCTTTGTGTAGATTTTCGCGCATTAAATAGGATTACAGTTAAAGAACGGTACCCACTTCCATTAATAGATGACCACATTGATCGTTTAGGCGACAAAAACATAACACGGTACTCATCGCTGGATATGGCCTCTGGCTTCCACCAGATAAAAATTAGTGCGGAGTCAGTCCATCGCACCGCATTCGTTACTCCTGAAGGCCATTATGAATATCTAAAAATGCCTTATGGTTTGACAAACTCGCCTATTGTGTACCAACGCATAATTAACAAGACACTCCGTAAATTTATCGATGCAGGTCAAGTTTTGGTATACATTGATGATATTTTGTTGATGAGTGGACGAAGGTGTCAACCTGTTGCGGCAGGTACTTACAACTCTGACCAAGGCAGGATTTTCCATAAACTTACGCAAGTGTGTTTTTCTTACCACCGAAATTGAATATCTTTGTCGGATAATTAGCCAGGGTCAGGTTAGGCCGAGTCCTTATAAAATTCAGGCGTTAGTTGACTCTCCCACTCCAGAGAATGTTAAACAAGTCAGACAATTTCTAGGCCTTGCCGGTTATTTCCGGAAGTATATCAAAGGTTATGCCACGAAAACGTTCCCTATCTCCCAACTAACT
This sequence comes from Carposina sasakii, assembly GCA_014607495.2. Lineage (NCBI taxonomy): Eukaryota > Metazoa > Arthropoda > Insecta > Lepidoptera > Carposinidae > Carposina > Carposina sasakii. The sequence goes on along the minus strand of CP053172.1, from coordinate 1,938,079 downwards.
AGAAACGGTGTGCAGTTCAAATGGGGTCCTGAACAGGAAAAGGTACGACAGGAAATTATTTCAGTTCTTACTAACGAGCCTGTACTGGCTATTTTTGACCCAAAACTACCCACTGAAGTTCACACAGACGCGAGTAGCATAGGTTATGGTGCAATCCTCTGGCAGATCCACCCAGGCGGTAGTAAAAGAGTCGTGTCTTACTTCAGTCGGACCACTCAAGGCGCAGAGAGTAGGTACCACTCTTATGAGTTGGAGACGTTGGCGGTTGTGAAAGCATTGCAGAACTTCAGACATTATTTGATCGGACTTCAGTTTAAGTTAATTACAGACTGCAATGCTCTCAAATCCACCGAACGTAAAAAGGATCTGCTGCCAAGAGTGGCCGCTGGTGGATTCACCTACAAGATTTACCTTCGAAATGGAGTACCGTAAGGGGACTATGATGGCTCATGCCGATTATCTCAGTAGGAACCCTCCCCGTAAGGTATTTCATATCACTCAACCTCGTAATTGGGCTCAGATAGCACAAGCCGCAGACGATGAGACCCGAGACCTTCTTCAAAAACTTAAAGATGGCCACCTAGATCCATACCGCTATGTAGAGAAAAATGACCTCCTCTATTATAAATACACCCCAGTAGGCGAGCAGTCACGTTTTTTTTGTTTTGTTCCCCGAGGTCACCGCCTTAGCTTGCTTCGCGTGTTCCACGACGAGCACAATCACATTGGCTATGACAAAACCCTGGACTTAATTCTAAAACACTTTGGTTCCCAGGGCTAAGACAGTTTGTCAAAAAATACCTCCAACATTGCTTAGTTTGTATTTCAAAGAAACGTGTACCTAGAGCCCCACACCAAACTTTAACTTCATGGACAAAGCACGATCAACCTTTTTCCATCGTACATTCAGATGTACTAGGGCCGCTTCCCGAGTCAAACGGTTTCAAGTTTGTACTTCTTATCGTGGATGCATTTACTAAGTACACGCTTCTTTACCCTATTTATAAGCAGGATGTAGAAGAACTTTTACGAGTGTTTACAAATGCTGTTTCTCTTTTTGGTGTACCAAACTTAATTGTAACAGACAGAGGTAGAATGTATCAGTCCGCAAGATTCCTAGATTTTGTCAAAGATATGGGGTCAGAGATACATCTGATTACCGCCGAGATGCACCAATCGAACGGGCAGGTTGAAAGGTACGCCCGCAAAGGAGCAGCTTGGTCCGATTCTCTGTGGAGACTCCAATTGACACTTAATGTAACCAAGCAGAAGACCACCCAGACATCACCATTAAATCTGTTGGTGGGCACTAACGCAGCAACCCCCGTTATCAGATCACTAGTTCGTGATATTGCCCTAGAAGATGGACAGCCGAACCGTGAAGGACAAAGAGAGTTGCGCCGGGCACGCGCATCTGACCTGCTAAAGAGAAATCAGTCTCGACAAGATAATTATGTCAACCGAAACAGAAAACCACCAAGGGTCTTCAATATAAATGATTTAGTCTTTGTTATTAAGTTTTCGCAGGCCACCGGAAAGATGGACCACGGGATGCGTGGACCTTACAAAGTCATACGCGCCCTGCCAAGCGGACGGTATGAACTACGCTTGTTGTCCGGATCATACGGAAAAACGACGCAAGCTGCTGCTCAGTACATGGTGCTCTGGAAAGGAGAGTGGTGTCCTGAAACTTGCGCTGCGTTCTTTGAGCGTGAGTATGCTTGAATACTATGAAGTATCTGCATTACCATGAGGGTAATGTAGGTCACGGTGTGAGATAGTAGACGGACTGCGAGACGTCTACGTGAGGTAAACTGCGAGGTACCTGACACATCTCACCAGTTTTTTTTTGTGTAGAGGACGGACTGCGAGACGTTCCTTTTGACAATTTGGTAATTGTCCTACACGATGGGTCATGTAGAGGACGGACTGCGAGACGTTCCTTTTGACAATTTGGTAATTGTCCTACACGATGGGTCATGTAGAGGACGGACTGCGAGACGTTCCTATCGGCTGTAAATGCCCTACATGACAGCGAATCTTGATGAATGACTTGTGAATGAGTGTGCTATGTGAGCGAGGAATGGAACTCTATGGAATACTAAAATTACGTTTTTGTAATCCATAGACCTTACGGTTAGATACTCAGGTTAGAAAGTTGGTATGTTCGATGAATGAAAGAAAAAGGCCACATCAGATGAATTTTGAGAGAAAAGTATAGGCAGTTGTGTCTGTTTTCTGAAACATACTTATGTTTTAAAACTATTTCACAGAAGACGATCTAAACGAGGACACCGCTACCCCTGCAGAGCCAGTAGCCGGGCCTTCGCACCCACTGGACGAAATCCATGGAACTGCCATGCGAAGTTTGCCGGACCTTTCTGATGCTGTCGAGGGCGACGCATAATCAGGATGGGCGTGTTGGGTCCTACTATCCGATTAGGCTGCAAGGGAGGGGAGTTTCCTATAAAACAAGCGTAGTCGCGAACACCGGGACAATTCTCGTTTGATTTTTGTTGCGTGCGGAAGTGCTGTGAGTTTGTGGTACGGACGGTGTCATCTGTATCTGGTAACCTGTATCATAATTTTGTTATATTTGTGTTTAATTGTTTGATTGGCGATGATTTAGATCCTCTGAATATTTTTCTGTTAAGTAATTATTTATCAAGTTTATGTAATTAGTTTATAGGTTAGTAAATAAATATTTTTTTAATTGAAATTTCACTTCTATCCCAAAACTACATATATTTCGCCAACAACCGTGGCATCCTTAGGATTATAGAAATTAGTAAATTAGTAAACCACTAATTATTATGAACCTCATTTCCTTACCAGTTAAAAGTGCTATTAAATAACGAAGGGCACTAAAAACAGCCTAAAGCTGTAGAATTGAATTACGGTGCATTATAATAGCACAAGTTTATGCTATTATGCAGCATTAGGCATTATCTTACTATTTAAAAATGCTATTGTAGACCCTTAGACATCAAAAACAGCTAAAAGCTGTATGGCGGATTTACATGACATAATGGTTTATGTTTATGCTGCTAAACAGCATTGAGCATTTATATCCTACTTAAAAATGCAATTGTAGAGCCAAATGTACTAAAAACAGCTGAAAGCTGCTTTGTGTATTGATGCACTAAAACTACAGGCATTACAAAATCATTTTGATATGCAATTATCCACCCCTTCTACAGTGTAAAGCATCATAATGGTTTCAAAATGCTCATATAAAGCATCAAGATGCTCGGTAACCTTAAGTACGAACCTTAAGTTCTACATAAGTTAATTATCAGTTTGTTAAAATGCTTCCTGTGTTACTTGGGTTGTTCGCGGTAGAAATGTCATTGAATGAAATGTCCATTAAAATTAAATTGTGAGTACACTCTACTTTTCTCCCCGTCTAGTTTTTCAAGGTCAAATTGGTCAAATTTTCGGGAGGCAGTTTTTAGTAAGAAGCGCTGTTTCCAGCTTGTATACATTTCTATGGTCGCGCCATAGGATAGCACTTTTAAAATTCTTATTAATCAGCTGTTGGTAAGCTTTTTCATAATTATACCTTTTGAATTTAGTTTAATTAAGTGTGCGAATTACGTGAAATCATTATTTTGAATGAATAGGAAAGAATCAGGAAAAAAAATTATAAACATTTTGGTAATTGTACCAAGTTGATGTCTGTTGTTTTGTCTCCAATGATTATTTATTTATCTAGTTGAATTACTGAAATATACACGTATTTTAGTTTTTTATGCATTTCCATTTAATAATAAGGTGATTTTAAAAACATTACAAAATGGGGCATAACCCTGAAGCCGTAATTTTTTTAATGGGTCTTCCTACCCATGAAGGTAGAAAATGGGCTGTACTTTTACATCTCAATAGAAATAATACCCGTTTTCCAGTCATCCTGTATACAAAAAGACAAAATATCAATTACGGTGACATTATTATATTACGGTGGCCCTCTTTTTTGCCACCGGAGCCACTGGAGTTGCGACACCGTACTTAGAAATAAGTAACAAATTTCAAATTATAACGGACACTATTATTTTAATTGTAATAATTCATTTGCAATTACGTCGATACATCTAATCTTTAATCATCTGTAAAATTTCTTTTTAAACAGCCTTTTAGTTTTTTAAATACACATGACACCGTTATATGATAAATTTGTATTCCTGCGCCACCGCAGGTTATACTTACGTTTTTGGCGGGAAAACTGTTCAGTGTATCAAACATCCTTGTACTTGGTATACGATGGCTTGACAGAGCAGTCCGGGGAAAGATAGCTTAGCATCTATCTCAATGAATGTTCAAAATGCGCCAGCGTTATTGACTTTTTCCGCGGGACATTTTTAAAAAGCTGTTACAGGTACTACCGGGTTAAGTTAAATTACTGCTCATGGTGTAAATAATAGTGATATTTAATGTATTTTTAAAATATGTATGTATTCTGTTAAATTAATACACCCGAAAATTTAAATAGCCAAATTTATTTTTGCAAATGAAGTGGGGACATAGCACCGCAATTAGATTTAGAGCTTTTGATATTTTTTTTAATGCGTAAACAAATAGATTTTGGTCTTAAGTTTTAAACGTTAGTCTAGATCACTGTCTGAACTTAATGAAAAAAAAAAAAAAATGTGCATTTTGCACTTTCCACTACAATTTTCATCCACGCCGCGCTAAAAACGTACCTGGGAAATTCACCCATATCTATATCTATACTAATATTATAAAGAGGTAAACTTTGATTGTTTGTTTGTTTTTTTGCAGTGAATAGGTTTCGAAACTATTGGACCGATTTCAATAATTCTTTAACCTTAGAATCCTTATTGGACCCGGATGAACATAGGCTATAGGGTTTCGCATAATTTCCTCTGGGCTGGAATAAATATGAATTGTAATGCTGTCACTGCACAGATTGAAGCACCGAAATGGCGACGCGTTTACTATTTACTACTAGGCGCCGAGCTTACTATAGTTTGTATGTGCGTTTGAATAACGCGTCAATCAGTGACGTGATTGCGTCAATACACATCCCTACTCCATGGAATATTTGTCGAGTTTACTATGAATGCTTCACTCTGTGTAGTCACAACACTCTGCGTTCATGATAGGTGTTTAGAAATATACCGTTTCCCTAAATGTACCTACGCTCCTCTTTATTTTCTTTTCGGATACTTATGTAGGTTCTCGCAGGCTGACGGTGTAGAATACAGAACACTATGTGTAGTTATATTAAAATGCTGTCCGCAATCGTATTTATTCGGCTGTGCTGACAACGGTCGCAAGCCGCCCTTACTCGTTAATTGACCGGGCTACGCTACGTTCGCGCCACTATATTCGCGCGTCACGCTGCACCCTCGACCAACCTGCACACATGAACCTTACTACGTTAATGCCTGCACAAGACGGATCTAACCCTACTTCTTCAGAAATCATTTACTTACGACAATGGCTGTATGGGCTTAGTTCCCCTTGCCTTTCCTTCGGGATAAATTAAACAAAAAAAAAAATATTATCAGGTTATGTCGAAACGATGAACCGGAATATTTAAATAGGAATAATTGGTCTGTAAAGACATTATTTATTTAGTTTACAGTGTTATGTGCTGCTTAGAATACTAATAAAGTATTTGCCATGTCTGATTTAGAAGAACCCCCTACAAAAGTGTCAAAATACGAGGTGAGCCAAATATACTTTACCTTTCTTGATCTGAGTACCTTATAGTTCGCACTTACAGTTGAGCATACCCCAAAAAAACCACCAGCGCTTTTTTTAATCCTCTGGGCACCGAACGTAAATCCTGCACTTACATTTAATAATGCATGCCGTGTCTTGTTGCATCAAACTAGTTGAATTTCTTGGAATATTTTTGAATTACAGCAACTAGGAGCAGAGTTTATGGAGGGTGACAGCATGGAGGAGGGTCAGGAAGAATGGCTCAGTGAAGGAGTCCTCACTGATGATGACTACCATCCTGCTGTAAGTTGTTTTGTATTCTTATAGCCTCATAGAAAACATTAATTTGTAAGCTATGTGAATGTTGTAACAGTCTACAAAGAAACTCAAGGGTGTTCTCTTTGATGATTAACTGGCTAACTAGGGGGCGTTCAAGTATTGCGTAATGCAATTTAGGGGGGGGGTCTCGTAAAACGTTATGATGTGTTACAGGGGCGGGAGGGGTCTTTCTTACAATATGTTACGCAACATTGTTTCTCTTTTTAAATAAAAAAAAATTAGGAAATTAAAATATGCAGGAGTTGCGGATCAAAAATCTCTTGTGTTATTTTGTATTATTACCGCAAAGGCAATTAAAACTATACAGCAAGGATAAAAATTAAACATAACTTTTTGCAACTATAGGGTAAAAATGATCACTTCAGTGTTACGTAATGTTTGGTGAGGGGGAGGGGAAAAACGTTATGGTGCGTTAAAGGGGGGAAGGGGGGGTTACAAGAAAAAATCTTCTATAATTGCGTTACGTAATTCTTGAATGCTCCCTTACTGATCTTTTTACACCTGGACCAGCTATACTAAACCCTTAATCACCTCTTCCTATTCCTTCCATGGGCAAGCATGAGGTGGTTAATCTATTTACTCTACTCCTCCAACACCACACATTATTAGAGATACAATCTCAATAACCTTTGCAGATAAATTAACAATGTTTTTTACATAATAGTTGCAGTCATATTCAATTGAATTTTTGTTAGCATTTATCTGCGTGTCTAAGGACACAAAGGTCTACTCCAACTCTTTCCACTATGATACTTTCCAGTTGATGAGGCTACTTTTAGCTACAATGGACCTGCGGAGATATTTTTTAAATTAAACCTTATTATGTACTGAGGGGTAAGCACGAACATCTCGATAGTCCGTAACGCTAGCGTCAAACTCCAATAGATTTTGCTAGCGAGTTGCTAGCATTACACCACGTAAAAAGGTTTATGCTTACCCCACTGATTAAACTTGTATGTCTATGTTAGGAAGTTTGTTACTAGTTAGTTGTCTAAATAAAGGCTGTCTAAAAAAACTATACAGGGTGTAACAATAGGGGTATGTTAAGCAAAAAGCTATGTAAATAGCCCACTTAAAGGAACCTACCCACAAAATTTCAGACTCGAAATCATATGTTTATTTTTCTAGATAGTATGGAAAATTCCTAAACAACTCAGGAATGTTCATACAATCTTGAAAAAAAAAACGTGTGATTTTGAGTCTCAAATTTTGTGGATAGGTTCTGTACAGTGGGCTATTTACGTAGCCTATCGCATAACATACCCTTTTTGTTACACACTGTATATCATTTGTGTATTATTTATTATGTACCACTGTTTCTGTAAATAAACGCTTTTTATTACATGTTATTATTGTTTGTTGACAAACAAATCTTCATTCCAGCAAACATCAGAAGCACTGACCGATTCTAACACAAATGCAGCTGACCTATCAACAATACCAGAAGAGACAAACAACAGTGTTGACAGTCAGGGAACAAACGACTCAACAAACGAAACAAACAATGTTACAGAGAAAAATGATTCAAACATAGAACAAACTTTAGACACATTAGATAACACAAACAGTTTTGATATATCGAAGGAATTGGATGCGTTTCTGATCAAGAAAACTGTTAATGTGGAGGAAAAGAAAGAGAAAGACAAGGAGAGTGAGATAGATGAGTCGGTGAAGCAGTCGGATGATGATGGCAATGATACAGATGAATTGTTGGTGAGTCACTATAAGTATTTTAAAACTAATTGTTCCTGTATTAGTTTACAGACCATGGTTGGATCCAGGATCTTTGTGATGGAGGGGGTGGGGGGAGCAGGGCAGATTTGACTATTTGTAGTAAACTCTTTGGCAGGGTATATACACATATAAAGCGTCATTGTTGTGTTTGTGAGTGAAAAGCGGCGGTAGGCTTACCACGTGCCTTACCGGATCTAAATGGGTGCGACATGTATATGTACATGTATGTTGCTCTATAGATATCTATCTATGTATATATTTATATACCACTAGTGGACGCCCGCGACTTGAACTGCTATTTTCCCCCTTTGCAGTAAAATTTGTAATATAAAGTTGTATTTATTTATATCTAATCAAAAGCCAAGTTTCAAGCTTCTTGCTTTAAAAATGTAACATCCAAACACTTTCATTCCCTATTTAAACTTCTTACAGCCCTTTCTGTATTTAAAAGAAGCCCCCGTCCTACCTCAGCCGCTAGATTAAATAGATAAAAATAAAATATACCCTTTTTTAAACCAATGACAATAGTATTTCTTTTTACATTTAACTCATTCCTGCCAGCTTGATGTATGTGAAAATTTATGTTTTTAGAGATTACTGGGTGATGAAAAGGAGGAGAAAAAAGCTCAGAAACCAGAAACGAAAGAGACAGAGACATTCAAAGGCAATGTGACAGACAGTGACGATGAATTCTTACAGGTAATGTATTAATCTAGCATCCAGCCCCCCTAGCATGACCACGCGTCGTGGATATCGTATCGTACGATATCGTATCTTCTTTGTACAAAATGCAACATGGCTGCTATATTTATCGTATTTTGACAGGCTAAAGTTGTTAGGGTTCGAAGTGATAATTATCTTGATAAATATATGTACCTTGATAATTATCTTTGATAAATTATAAAAATCAAATACTAAATTAATCTAAGTTTATTTACGTATCCAAACGCACTAGACATAAAAAACCTTTCCTACTGACAAGAGAAGTGTGAATTTCAGGAATTTCCCTTTTTTTACGTCTTTTCTTAATTTTTTGGACGCCATAAAAACAAACACTAAATTGTATGTTTCTCACTTAAAATGTATTATTCTTTGCTGTTCATCTTCATAGTGCCGAAAAACTGAGACCCTTTTTGAGATTAATAGATTATAATTGAAATAAAGAAAATTTCAAGAAGTTAATTAACAAATCAGCTAGGATAATTATCGGATAATTATCAAGATAATTATCAAAAAAAAAAATTATCTTGATAATTTCGAACCCTGCTAAATGTCGATAAATCGGTTTATCATATCGTGTTTCGCGGGTCATGCTACTTGTGCAGACATTATTTGTGGGACTTGGTTTGTGTTTTGTGTGAGGCTCGGGAATATTTGTTAATTAAACTACTCTCCTAAAATTTGCTATTGCAATGTGCTGCTTCTTCCTTGCATGTCGTCTATAGTCAATTATGGACGTGACGTCACGCGAGTCAGTGCACATCAATCACATACATTTTACTCACTGTGAACACCCGACGCGATAACACGCGCCATACATTTTGACGTGTTATCGCGTCGGGTAAATGCACATCAAAATCCGTTGCGTAGTTTGAAAGATCTAAGCATACATAGGTACAGACAGTGGGAAGAGACTTTGTTTTATAATACATGATGATCTCCGACCGTATTTCGGCCAAGGCGACCAATCTCTACGGAGATTGGCCAGGTACACAGGACATATTGGAGAATTGAGGACACAAGTGTGTGCGCAAACACAGATGCACTCTATTCCGTTACTCTCATAGTCCGATGGGACGGAAAGCCGACACGACCGGAGAGAGATCAGGCGCAGGACCAACGGTTTTATGTGCTTTCCGAGGCACGAGCTAAGTGACAATTTAGCAACATTAAAATTTGTACATGAAATAAATTCATTGGTACAGGCCCGTCACTGGGATCGAACATACGCCTCCCGCTTGGAAGGTGCACGTCCTAACCACTGGGCTATTATAGTGATTAGATGGTAACAATGGTGTTGGTAGGCAGGTGGTGGGCTTGGTGACATGGGTCTCTGCTTTCAGGTCAAGAAGGATGCTGGTAAAGCTAAGGGCAGGCAAGCGCCTAAAGCGGTGCCTGAGGACTATACTGATACCAGTGATATGGTGAGGGTATAAACAAGAAGCCAGTAGATAAATTTGTTGGATGCATTGACGGCCGATTGGTGTAGTAGGTAGCGAGTGACCCTGCTTCCGACGCTATAGGTGCTGGGTTCGAATCCCGGTAGGTGCGAACATTGATATGAATGTTATATAAGGTGTTTTCAAAATTAGTGATTATCTTTTGACACGAAACTAGGTAGGTAAAAAGAGACAACTTTCACTATGGAACCTACTCCGAAATAGTGAAAAAAAATCGGTTGTTCCTACCACCTCGAATCATCAACTGCACTGTAATGTTCGTGTCAAAAAATAATCACTGATTTTGAAAAAACTTATATACTAGCTGTAACACTAGATCCGCATGGCTATTGCCTAATTTGCTATAGCAAAGTCGCCCCCTGATTACCTAATTTGCATAGCAAAGCCGAAGCAACGCGATAGCAAAAATTGAGAGTGTGCATGCGCGCAACGAGAAAATTCTCAATTTCCGCTATCGCATCGCTTCGGCTCTGCTACCGTAAAGTTACATGATCAGGGGGCCGAAGCAATGGTACAGCGATAAAATGAGAGTGTGTGTGGGTGGCGTGGGACACATGCTTATCCTTACTTTAGCACAGGGATGTGGGTGTGGTGAAATGAAAGCGCTTTCGGCCACACCAGACCACTATATTAATAAAAAATATTAATAATGAAATGAAAAAAAAAAAATTCACCCTATTGAGATTTGAACTCACGACCTCTCGCAAACCGTGCTTTCGCTCTAACCAACTGAGCTATCGGGTCAATGAACTCGGATGAAGAATTTTACCATCTCTTTTTACCATCGAATTTTACCATCTCTCATTTTGGCAACGTTATTTTTTCATCCCGATAGTTATATACCCTAGCCAAATCTCGGTAAACAAAGCTGAATCCCTATTTTAATGTTTGGCCTAATTGTTTGTAAGAGTCTACTAGAACTCAGGGGCGTTCTCTCAGACGATGGGCTAAGTCACTGGTCTTTTACATCTCTCGTGTATGTATTATGCCTTCAGCCTATTGCAGTCCACTGCTGGACGTAGGTCTCCCCCAGAGCACGCCACAAGGCTACTGCCATAGGGGGGTTTTGCCCATAGTCACCACGCTGGGCAGGCGGGTTGGTGACCGCAGTGTGATTTTCGGACTATATTGTCAGTACGGGAGGCGCTGCTGCCCACCTCCCGGAAACCCTTAATCGCCTCGTACGACACCCACGGGCAGACATGGGGTGGTACAAACTCTACTCTACGCGAATATTAAATAAAAATTTCTTTATTTCCTTCTCTCTTTAGTCTTCCGACGATGATGAAACAATGCGGAAGATGTTCGATGTGAAGTCTTCATCATCCACCATCATCTTAGTTCCGAGAGATAGTACGGCTGCCAAGGCACATATAAATGGTAAATATGTATAAGTGGGCGCATAGACTGCAGAAAAAAAAGTTGATATTATCCGGAATGAAAATATTTTCCCGGGATAAAATGTAACTATACCCTCAAAATTGGTCAGAAGTGGCACCATGTGGTTCTATCGGCCCTTGGTGCTCTGCCTACCCCCCGTGAGGGATAAAGGCGTGATTATATGTATATGTATTATATTGCGCTGACCCAATAAATAATCGGGTAAGGGCAGAGGGATCATGATGATTAGGTTTACAAACAGTTATGTCCCAGTGTTTATTTATTTTATTTTATTTATGATTATTATTAGAACGGCTGAAGTAGCCATTTACTCTAATATATATGTCATGTCATTAGTTTATAAAATAATCAAAGATACAATCACTAAATATATAACACATTAATCAATAGAAACAAAAACACACAATAGAAAAAAAAAGGAGAAAGAAAAAATTTATGGTGTTGAGCGATACATTATTATAAAGTAGCATAATACTGCTTTTTAGGACCATATTCAACTGAAATAAATTTACTATAAATATTAATAAGAAAATGAAAAAAAATTTCACCCGAGTGAGATTTGAACTCACGACCTCTCGCATTCCGTGCATCCCTCTAACCAACTGAATATACAGTGTGTAACAGAAAGCGTATATTAAGCGAAAAGATATGTTTAGATAAGATAAGAAAGGCACACTACCTTTCTCTTCCTTAGTAGGTCTGTCGGTTATTTTATTATTGTAAGATACTTTTATTGTAAGTCTACGAGTATGTAGGTTAGGTTTATTATATGTAGATATGTATTATTATTTAGGTATATAGATATTATGTAGGTTTATGTAAGTATATTTATTTGGTATTGTGTACACATACAATCTACCTTTTTCACCCAACTTTCGCTATCACAAATGGTTTGCTGGAAGAAATCTCTTATAGGGATAAGCACGCCTTTGTACATTGTCAATGTAAAATGTTTTTCCATATAAAATGTCTGTGTACAATAAAGACTAAAGAATAAAGGATATGTAAATAGCCCACTATAGAGAACCTATTTCCAAAATTTGAGACTCGAAATCACATGTTTATTTTTCAAGATTGTATGATCATTCCAGAGTTGTTTAAGAATATTCCAAACTATCTGGAAAAATAAACATGGGATTTCGAGTCTGAAATTTTGTGGGTAGGTTCCTTTTAGTGGGCTATTAACATAGCTTTTCGCTTAACATACCCTTTTTGTTACACCCTGTATAAATAATAAAAACTGAATAAATTTTTCAGATAAATTAGTCTCATCCACACCGAATAAGCACGAAATAAAACGGCAAATCACGAAGCAAAGTGATAGCAAAATTACGGCAAAACCAACGAAAACTATCGTACAAATTCCACCGAAGAAATCATCTCAAAATGTGACAAAACCGGTGAATAGTACACATGTTGTCAAAGTTGTGAACTCCTCACCTCAGGTGACCAAAATACATTTCACCAAAGTTGACCAAGGGGCCAAGACTGGTCAAATTAACAGGCCAAGCCAAGTTAACAAGGCTGGCCAAGTCAACAAGATTGGCCAAGTTAACAAGACTGGCCAAGTTAACAAGACTGACCAAGTCAACAGAATTGTCCAAATTAACAAGGCTGGCCAAATTAACAAGATTGGCCAAGTTAACAAAGCTGGTCAAGTAAACAAGGTCGGTCAAAATAATAAATCTCATATTGACAAATTTGACCGATTGAAGTCTAGCCAAAATGAAGATTCGATAGATGATCAAGTGGATGATGAATTCGATGAAGACGATGATATGGAGTCCTTAGAAGAGGATTGGGATAGAGAAGTTGTAAGTATACTGCTCTCACTTTCTTGCTTTTCTATTTTGGTTACATATCTTCTTAGGATATATTACATATATTCTTCTATGCTGCTCTGGGAGAGAAAAAAAAGTATAATTCGACAGCTGCTTCTCTTCCCGGGCATACTGTACAAGTCAGTAGAGGGACAAGAGGGTCTTGGTGTTTTGTAGGCGATGGGCTGACCACCTGTCACTACTAACCGAACTTGTACATCTCAACTATGCCCTCAAAATTGGTCAGAAGTGGCACCATGTGGTTGTCGGCCCTTGGTGCTCTGCCTACCCCTTAAGGGATAAAGGCGTGATTATATATGTATGTATATCTTCTTAGGAGGAATGATAGGGGATGAGATAATTCCGTTCCTTATACAGGATAAAGTGCCTTTCACCGTATAGTTCCGATGGATGATGGCGCTCGTTACTATCTGTATGACCACATTTTCTGATTGACTGCATACAAAAAATGTTAGTTCTGAAATCAAGCATAGGCATGGGCGTACCCAGGGGGGGGGGGGCATGGAAATCCCGCAGAACATGTATGAACTCGCCTAATTACTCATCAAAGTGTAAACAGGGTCTTATGCTCTAACTTTTAAATAAACCGCGCAGGAGACACTGGCAAAATGCACGGTGCATTTGCCAAAAAAAAAACAGGCAAATGCACTAACGCATCATCGGTTGAGTGCGAAAGGTTGAATGTTTTGTCATATATATGTCGTGGCCATATTGTTAAATTGATCATTTCATGAAATGGTCGAGCATTTCATGAAGTGGTCGCATTTCATGAAGTGGCCAATTCAATTTGACCAGATCGTTAAATCGTCTACATTTCACGATTTTGTCATCCACGTTTGGCCAAATCGTATTAACAGGATGTCCATAAAATCCGAATGTGGTAAGAGCTTACACCATATATAAGTATACCATAAGGTATGATGGTATGATTTTTTTTGCTATTATTTATGTGATATTTTCACAATATAATATTTAAAAACATAAAAGACTTTACAAAAGCGATTCGCATCTGGCACATCGCCGGACGCTGCCTGGGCACGCTCGCTCCGCTCGCTCGGCTCGTGCGTCATTTGTCATAGTCTAACCTAACCTAACCTATCGTAATCTAAGGTTTTTGTTTAACAATATTATTATAAACCACCATTAAGTCTAATATACATTATACAATATAACACACTATCCGTGAACTTCTTCTGCATAGTCACCCTACTCTCTTTAATTTGTTTTATAACCTAAAAAGAAAAATCCGCCATCTTCACACATAAATAAAACGCGCGCAGCGCCTCTACCGGTGATTCATGTAACTATTTTACGATATGATCAATAATCTTGACCACTTCATGAAATGATCGGGCGTTTAGTTGCCCATATCGAGAAACGATTTTTAATCATCGATCTGCCCAAACCATATCATGATGTGGCCAATAGACAGTTGAACTTTTCATGAAATGCGACCATTTCATGAAATGCTCGACCATTTCATGAAATGATCAATTCTACGATATGGCCACGACATATACAGGCTGATTTTTGGTCCTCAACGTTCCCGAAAACTACGGAATCTCATCATCACGATCATTTTTCTCCATGGAAGCATACCTGGGAAGTGTCTGGTTTCCAAAATATTAGGGTTCAAAGTTGAGTAAATAGACTGCGTTTTTCTGCATAAATGCACATAGACGCGCGTAGCAAGATTTTTTCACGAAAAATATTTAATATCTGTCTATAAAAAAACCGGCCAAGTGCGAGTCGGACTCGCGCACCGAGGGTTCCGTACAAACCTGCAAGGTTTACAAAGTTCGTTCATTACGATAATCGAGTCATAACTATGGTATTTTTATTGCAAAATGAAATTCATAACATTACAATCGACGAGAAATTGTCGCAAATTTTACTTATTTCGGAACGCGTGCGAACAGCATGCGGGCGCTCGTGCGAATGGCGCACGGCTGCCGCTCGCTGTGTGACGATACCCCTTCTCTTGGCCAGTCGCCTGCCCCCGCGCCCGCGGGCCAGTGCGTGCGCGTTCATGCCCCGCCAGTAGTACGTTAATGGGAAAGCTACCCCCCCCAAGCTTTTCGTTTCGCTTCGCTCACTACAAGCGGGGTGCTTTCCCATTAACAGATATAAATTTTAATAAACCGAACCTATTTAAATGTACAATCTGAATGCGACAATTGTACAACATCAAAATCAGTACATGAAATAAATTTAGTGGAACAGGGCCCTAACCGAGGTTTTCGCTTCGCTCACTACAAGCGGAGTGCTTTCCCATTAACAGATATAAATTTTAATAAACCGAACCTATTTAAATGTGAATGCGACAATTGTACAACATCAAAATCAGTACATGAAATAAATTTAGTGGAACAGGGCCCTAACCGAGGTTTTCGCTTCGCTCACTACAAGCGGGGTGCTTTCCCATTAACAGATATAAATTTTAATAAGCCGAACCTATTTAAATGTGAATGCGACAATTGTACAACATCAAAATCAGTACATGAAATAAATTTAGTGGAACAGGGCCCTAACCGAGGTTTTCGCTTCGCTCACTACAAGCGGAGTGCTTTCCCATTAACAGATATAAATTTTAATAAACCGAACCTATTTAAATGTACAATCTGAATGCGACAATTGTACAACATCAAAATCAGTACATGAAATAAATTTAGTGGAACAGGGCCCTAACCGAGGTTTAGCTCAATGAGCTATCACAACTGAAAAGAATTTGGTTAGGCATGTTACATACTTACACTACCAAGGAATCGCCAGCCGGCGAGAACCAAAGTATTGTCCAATTTATTCGGTGGAACGATTGCCGTGAATCGTCGAGTCAGCTTTACGAGAATCTCCATTGTTTTCGATACAGGATTACTCATCATGGGATCTAGTCACTCTTGTATCTTTGTTCTTCATGTTAAGGTATCTGATATGGAAAAACTTAATTTGTTAAAAGTTTTAGACAAAGACAGATCCAAACAATTAGTGTTCAGAAATTAGGATCTATACGAATATCCTTTATTACCAAAAACCACAAAACATACGTGGTCTCTTAAAACTTCAACTCAAATCGAAAAACCTAGATATGTCATAATAGGTTTGCAAACTAACAGTGCTCTATTTTGTTGACGTCTTTAACTAAATCACGACAATCAATAAAGATTAATGTATGGTGTGTATAGGATTTGAACATAAGACATGATAGCGAGA
This sequence comes from Carposina sasakii, assembly GCA_014607495.2. Lineage (NCBI taxonomy): Eukaryota > Metazoa > Arthropoda > Insecta > Lepidoptera > Carposinidae > Carposina > Carposina sasakii. The sequence goes on along the minus strand of CP053172.1, from coordinate 1,921,686 downwards.
CATTCATCTTTATCATTAGTAGGGATTTATTAAGATTAATAAAATACCAAATTATATAACTTATCCAAATACTTTATTCACTAGACATATAGATTATGAGAAAATTATAAACAGAATTCCTTTTTTACAATTAAACTGTCTTAAAAACCTATACTATAACCACAAATTTTTTTAGAAATTTTGCTAACCAAACTCTCCGCACTGTCTATGATTTCGTCGTACCCTTCGTCTGCAACATATTGTGCGTTTAAAAGTATATTTTCACTATCAATTTCTTGATCTTCATAATCATTTATGTTCATAATTTTTATTATTAAAACTCTATTTGCCTTCGTTGATTTTCTGTTCATTACAAATGATGGTGGTGCTCCGGGAGTACTCCTTCTATGGACTTTATTCTGAATATTCAACTGTTTCTTATGTTTGGGTAAAGTTTTTTTTATTTTAATTTTGTTAACTAAATCATTATTATGAACTTCTTCTAATCTCCATTCAGGAGATTGCGCGTTTTGTGAAAATAATATCGGATCATCATACGACTCCATTTTCTGTAACAAAGAAATAATAATTTATACAAACTCATAGTATTATTATCATAAATAGGAAGGTGACAATTAAAATAATAAATATTCTGAATGACACTTAATAATCAAACATCGTCTGCTTAGATACATAGCAAAACTATATTTTTAAAATATAGGTAAACTTACCAAATTGGTTAGATAAACAAATCATCGTAGAAGGTTCTAGTCACCCAACTAACTGTTACTAGTGTTTTATAATTGTTTCGCTATATGCTAAGCGTACGACTAATAGAAAATCCAATCGATCTGTTGTTTACATAGATATTTACATACATACATACATATGTGCATATATATGTGCATATAGTCACGCCCATTATCCTTCAAAGAGATTGGTTAGAAGTGTGTAAATTACATACCCACTTTTCACCAGTTAACCTATTAAGTCCCACGTGGTAAGGAGTGAGCCTACCGCCCCTAGAGACTTACTTATTCCAAACGTGAATGTAATAAAATGATCCACAGAAACCAACTGAAATGGATGTTAACTATGACTTACATTTTCGGGGTGAATTTTCTTGCGATTAGATGAACAAGGCTTCCAAGTCTTGTTTTGGCTATGAGCGGTTCACAACTATGAGTGCGGCTAGATGATCACGGCTTCTTGGTGAGGAGCAAGATCTCGACTTGTAACCGCGTTACGAGGAGTGCTGCTAGGCTTCGAAGTCTTGTCTTGGCTATGAGCGGGTCCCGGTTAGAAGTGCAGCTAGATGTTCACGGCTTGGTCAGGCGCAGGATCTCGGCTAGAAGTGCAGCTATACTTGAGTCTATTGAATGAAGTTCTTTGGATGAGTCCGGGTTGTTTGTGACGGTTTACCATTTTAAACCGGCCTTTTAATGTCGAATTTTACAAAGATAAAGATGTTGATTAAAAAATGCAATAAACTTGTAATTATTAGGAAAACACCTGCATTAATAAATTTGTCACGAATTTTACCTTAGTTTGGCGAAAATAATATTGACAAAATCAAATATACTGCTAAAAAGTGCAAGCTAGAGGCATTTTCTACACATAAATTGAATAGCCAAACGCAAATGCTAATTTGTGAAACAAAAACAGTAATGAGGTCGTGCAAAAAGTGCAAGCTAAATATAATTATTCAATGAAATCGAGGTAATCAAATGCTTATTTAAATTTGTTCAAATTTTATTCTAGTTTGCCTAAAATATTTACCTAATTAATATTACCGCTAAAAAAGTGCAAGCTAGATACATTCAGTGTACCCATATTGAATTACCAAATGCAATGATAAATTGGTAATATAAAAGTGATTCAATAATACTCATTCAAAAAATGCAAGCTAAATGTGATTATTACTTTGAAGGTAAAAAATATCCGCATTAACAAATTTGTAATTATGTAGTTTTAAAGCAAATGGTAGTAAGTACAAACGATTTTAATGAAACATAATTCGTTTGAATAATTAATTATTCGAATTTAGGAATGGTATAAAACACGAACATTTCGAAACATGCTTCACTCGTTCCAGTCCTCGTTTAAAAGTACGAGTAGAAGCGCTCTGAGCCTGAAGCAAGTCATCACCGCCATAGAAGCCGAAGTTGGGATTTTGTTCACCGTCTCTGGACTTGAGCTGTCACCACCACACCACGACTCTGGAATAGAAGCCGAAGCTGGATTTTGCTGACCATCTCTGTGCTTTGTCACTCTGCTCTTCGTTAAATCATTTTCGGTATGTATCAGTTAAAACAATTTTACTGTTCTTGTTCTGTGTTTGTGCATACACTTGCGCACTATAATTATATCTTGCGCAGTCGGCTAATCTTAGTTGAGATGGCCACCATGATCGAAAAGATCCCTACAGTCACGTTTAGCGTAGCAGGGTTAGATATATAAGGTCGGTGACAAGTTGTTAGCTTCATCGCTTGAGAGAACACCCTATAGTTCCTTATAGGGATGGTGCGTATTTGCGCGCCTTGGTTTTAAAACCAGATTTTTACTTAGAAGTACGTAAACCACTTTATACTTATGGGTTGACACTTTTTTCTGTAGTCCACGCGGGCGGAGTTGAGGTGTCCGCTAGTATTATATAACATAGATATCATAAGCTAATGAAGAAACCTAGCAATTTACGTTGCTGAGATCTATAGTTATATGGATTTATAGTAACATTGCTAATACAATTGAGTAGGAACCTAAACTGAAATGTTAACTTTTAAAGTAGTTATTATTAACTAAACAACTAGTCTAAAAGAGTTTTAGACTACTTTTTCTCGTAACCACTGTTGGATGTAGAATTATTTCTGTGATGTAGGTGGTGTTCCAACAGTATGAACACACATAAAATAGTATAACGAACCTACCCATTTTATATTTTATTACAGAAAAGACCCGTATCCAGTTTCACAGGAGCATCAAAATAGAGCTGATCTGCGGCGGTGTTCGACTAGGCTGATTATCAAATATATTATTATTATGTAAGTGTACATATTTTTCTACACATCATCACCCAATATACTCGTACTGTTACAAAGCAACCTTATATTGTGTGAACACCATTATTGTTAGGCTTTGTTTGACTGTATCAATTTCAGCTAATAACTTATGTTGTATTTGCCAACGCGACATCGTTCAAAGTGGTCTATGATAAGAACTATCTAAGGTTTCTTTATTTGCGTATTGTATTCCTTCCTTAAATTCCTAGGGTAACCATGAACTCTAAAATAGGATTTTTAGTAGAAGCGAGATGTAATTATGCATGCCTACTAAGTATGCATTAAGACAGTTTTTTCTAATAAAATAGATTGATAGAAGATAAAATGATAAAATCTCAATAACCTACTAATATTATAAATGTAAGGTTGATAGAATGTAAAGATGATTAGATGTTTGTTACTTTTTCAACGAAAAATCCAGTGAACGTATTTTGATGATAATTAGCAGTTTTATAGCTTAAAATTACATTTGAACACATAGACTATTGAGTTCACGTTGACGAAGTCGCGTGCGGCTGCTAGTAATAAAACTATGAGTAGATATGTCGCGTAGGTACCTATGAATCACCTTATTCATAGTATACCTATACGCATCTTACATAATCTTGTTGTAACATGATCAGAAATGAAATATAGGTCAGTGTTACGCGTTGTTCATGTGGATATAATTTGATGACCAAAGCAATATTACTAGATTACATTCACGTTTGGAATAAGTAAGTCTCTAGGTGGCGGTAGGCTCACCCCTTACCACGTGGGACTTAAAATCTTTATTGATAGTCGTGATTTAGTTAAAGACGTCAACAAAATAGAGCGTTATTAACGCGGTACGGTGTAAGCGTTTTATTCATACCGTTCATCCGTTCATAACGCTGTGTTAGAGCATCGCGTATCGTTCTGTTTGACAGGATAGGTATAGCCTAGTTCAATACAACACAACGCGGTTGGAATGCTTTAACGCTCTAACGCACGTTAATTACGTCTTCTGTTTGCTGCGGGCTTAAATCAAACACATAGATAACTCAATTATATATAATATTTATTTTTCATTACTTAATCGAATTCGAGGATATTTTTATTTTCGATGTACCATTTTTTAATACAAAGTACATTTTTTAAAGCACAGTGCTTTGTGTGAAAAATACAATTAAAATCATAATCTTTACAATATTGGTTACATAATTGTAATAAATTACTACACCCCTTTTCTCCAACATCTTGTGGATTACAATTTGGTGTCAATTCCGTCAACCACTTTATTTTTTCCCCACCTTTCATTAAAACTGTTTTATGCTGTAAGTATGGTGAGATAATACGTTTAAATTCTCTATAATCGACGTGTCCCTCACTCCAATAAATGCCACGATTTCTTTCTAACCATTTCACTTGCTTTTTTTCTTGTGCAGATAAGTAGTTAAACGAATATGGCGGTTTAATTAAAAATGTCTGTGTATAACACGGAGTAGCTATCGCCATCTCTTTTATGATAAATTTATTGCTTAAATCTTTAAATCCTTGGATATCAACTATTATTATATCAGGAGTCATGATATTTTCTTGACTAGACTGCTCAATGGTTTATACTCGACTATGCAATCATTAAGGATAAGACAGTAAGCTGAAGTATTATCGGGTAAATCAGTATCACTCTCTATTTCTACTCTTACGTCCACTACAGCTCCCGTCTTCAAGTTATCTACTTGTCTAGAACAATCGATAACAAACAACGGAGCAATATCCTTAAATTGTTTGAGGTTAAGTAAAGGTTCCATGCGACGTCCGAAGTAGGACTGTTGAAATTTAACATATTGCTCGTATAATAAACCAACATTATCTTTAGAAAAACTTACATTAAGGTTTTCATATGGAAAATAAGTCGAATTAAGATAAACCTTGACCTCTCGTAAATTACAATGATCAAAACGAGACATATCTGCACTCGCATTATTTTTCCTGTTAGTTTGCAAACCTATTATGACGTATAGGTTTTTCGATTTGAGTTGAAGTTTTAAGAGACCACGTATGTTTTGTGGTTTTTGGTAATAAAGGATATTCGTATAGATCCCAATTTCTGAACACTAATTGTATGGATCTGTCTTTGTCTAAAACTTTTAACAAATTAAGTTTTTCCCTATCAGATACCTTAACATGTGGAACACGCCAGATAATTTTGGTGATTTCGATATCGTCTAATACTTCACCTGTGCTCAGTTTCACAGCGTTCAGGTTAGTATTACTTCTCAACAAGATTAATTCATGTTTGCAGTTTATTATAACTTTTTTGTAATCTTCAGCGAATCCGAGAATATAAGAGAGGGGTATAGAAGCAGAAAAATAACCAGAATTTACGTTTTTCGTACCATCAATATCCCACCCCCAAGCTTTAGACATTCTTGACTCGTTTTCATTCATAGAAAGTAATGATTTCATAGTAGTAGTGATACCTGCGTTCTTTATTTTATCAATTTCTATACCATTTAGCTCATACCGAATTTCTTGAAAGAAGTAAAGCAAAGGATTATTTGTAAAATGAACACTCATAGCTACGTCTTTGCTATCTTTTTTGTTTACGATAACTTTGCCTTCCAAATATAATGTACTCGCTGATGGTAATATGTATAAATCTTGTTGATTAATAGGTATGCGAATCTCATCGTTCCTGTTGAAACTAGTTATATATGGTTTATAAGAATGAAATTCGATGCTGTCCACTGTATTATCATAGGTTGGGGTCGACAATATATCCAACATGTTCATTTTATCAATCCGATTTGTTTGAGAAAGTTTATGTTTTCCTGAGTAAGTTGAATTTTAGGTTTAGGTGTTCCTTTTGAGATAGCTTGATGTGAACTGAACTTTTTACTTTTTGAACTTACATATTTATTATAGACTATCATTTTTTCTTGAGATGTAAATAAAGTTGTACTTCCTCACCCCTTAAATTAACTAAATTATTGTTTATATCCAACAACCTGATATTAACACTATTAATGTTGTTTTGATTGATTGGAAAATAAATAATATTTTTTGGAACTTCTATGATTCTATATCCAGGTGGCACGTTTGGAGCGAACTCATAAATAATATGACTAGGTTCTCCGTTAATGAATGATCCGCTTACTATATCACATTCAACCCTTACCACTGTCGTTGATAAAATGTTTACAGGAAGATGTGACACATGTATTATATTAGCTTTGAGAGACTGTTTGTCAAAACCCAACAATGATCCAAGTGAATTATTTTTCTCAAAATGAACATCCTTAGTGCAAAATATAGATGTTTTCAATGTATTATTGTTACAATTTAAATGAAAAGATACATCTTTAATATTACTTTTTATGTAATCATTAATATCTTGAAGTTCGTACACTCCTTCTGGAATTTCAATTAATTTATTTTTGTCATAATAAAATTTATTATTTCTACTGTCAATATTTGGAATAGAATTAAACGTAGACAAGTACACTAGAGCACATTCATATTCACCATCAAGTTGAAGAGTGGGTGAATAAAACGTGGATAAGACAGATGAGTTTCCAGTTATGGATAGAGTAAAGGTCATTGTGAAAATGATAAATAAAATAACTAAGATTAACTTATATAGACGTTTGCTGATTATTCCAAAATCTTTCTAGAAATTTTATACATAAATGTCCACAGTTAACTTCATTAAAGTTTTGATATCTATTATAATTATATAAAATATTGTTATTCTCGAGATACTGAACTAGTTCTGTTGGTGGTTTCAGATTACCAAAACTATCGAAATATTCACAATAATTATTAACTTTGACGTAAGCTACCCAATGAGTACCATTATTAACTTGATTATCTAAATTGACAATTCCGCATTCGTTGCGTTTTACTTTTGGTGGTAACTGATCTTTCATGAACACTCCGCGAAAATATGGAATATTTTTTGTATACTTCAGAATATCTATATTACTCAAAGCACGCTTGGGTAGCCTCGTGATTAGTTTTTTGAACAATTTACAAATAATCCGCTTCCTTTTTTGTACGGTTTGATGTATAAACCTTTGCCTATTGATATTGTTTCCTTTCGTTGCGATTCAGGTCCCTGACGATTTTGTCGAATATCGTTGATGGTACGAGCTAACGTTGCTGCTCCTCCTGCCAAACTTCCTAAAGCTGATAATCCCGCAAATATCGGTATTAGAGGAAGAATTCCTCCTGTTTTGGGTAAAGGAATGATTCGTGGTACTCGGATTTTATGTTTATTAGAGAAAAGTTTCTTAGCAGCTAAATATGCATACTTTATAGCTGTGTTTGTATTTTTAGGTTTCTTTTTTCGAATTTGAGATCGTATATTTGATACTAATTCTTTAAATGACTTAACACCCGCTCCCCTCTTTAATTTCGTTTTCATTACTTTACTCACTAACCATGATGCAAGTTTTTCCCCTTTACCTGCATCTTTCGATTTTAAGCGTTGTTTAGCCATATTAAGCAGTACTAAGTCTGCTTTATGTCTCACGGGTAAATCTGGATTATTATATGCAATATCGTGTTGCTTACAAGCCTCATCTAACGCGTTAATTCCTTTATCTCCGCGCAATAAGCGTTCTTGTAATCTGGTTCCTGGTCCACAATAGTTGTATCCAGGTAAATGTGCTTCAAATGGTAGATTATTTATGATTGTGTTAACAAGTCCTCCACCACGCATTGTCTAATAACTAATGTTAGAACATTTAATTATACGCTAAATATATACCGGATTTATTAATTTACTATAGCATTTTTATCAATCCAGCTATTACTATCATTGTTTAGACCAAGCCACTTCACAAATAATTTATTACCTTTCTTTTTAATAACTCTCTCTATTAAATAAATATTATAATATTTAGTTTTTTGAAGTTCTTGTTCATAAAAAGCACCTAATATAGGTTGCTTTTGTTGGTCTTCTATTAAATAAGTTATAGGGCAGGTATTATTAACTTTTTTGATTGTAAATATTTCCGTTGACCAGTTTGGTGTGTACCCCTTTTCAAAACATTTTTTATATTTACTAATACGAACATAATCACCAACATCAAACTTATTTTTGAAATTATTCTTCTTGTTTTTATTTTGAGATTTTATAATATTTTTCATTACTAGTACCGTGTTGGAAATATCGACATCTGATGGTTTGAAGTTGGTGGTGCTATGTTTTGTGTTATTATATGTATACATTACATCATTCAGCTGCTTACCTACCCATTTATAATTTCCATTTAGACTAAATTTTTAAATAAGTTATTTTTTAATGTTTTAATAAATCGTTCAACTATAGACGCCTTTTTAGTCGAATAAGTTGAATAATGTTTAATATTTACAGACAATAGCAACCTTCTAAAAACATCATTATAGAACTCTGTTCCCTTATCAGTTTGTAGATAATTAGGATGACGATGATATTTTTGTAATATGCTTGCGAAGGCATTTGAGATTTCGGTTTTAGTTTTTGATTTTACCGGTACTGCCCAAGCAAATTTCGAGAAACAATCGATCACAACTAAAATATAATTAAATCCTGAGTTAAACTTTTTTAAATCTTGGAAATCAATCAAATCAGCTTGCCATAAGTCATCAATTCCTTTCAACATAACAGACCTTCGAATGAAATTCTTTCGCACAGCTTTATGAATTTCATTTACAACTTGTTGTTTTATCATTATGATGGTCTAACTCGATCCTTGTTCGTGTTACTGTAAATATTCTGAAGATACTGATCGATAAGATGTGGTATTGATGCTTTTAAAGCATTTATCATTGTTTCAATGTTATGTAAAATATTTGCAGATGAATTGTTAAGCAAAGAGTCAACTTCCTCCTTCGTATAAAATTTTGACACAATTTTGTCAACATATTCTTTGTTTACAATGTCATCTGATTCAGTAGGCATTTTTAGACCCCTCAATCTTGTTGATTTTAAATTAAATTCTCCATTTTCCGATTTCAGTATATTATTATTATTATTATTTTCATTTACAATCATGTCCATAAATCGCATTCTTTTATGAACGTGGTGTCCGAATTTATCGATATTCATGTTGAGATTAAATAAGCTGAAAGGTTGAAAGTAAAGTGAACTAAACTAAGTTTTACATCAACATTTATTGATTGACAATACCACTCTCACGTGATTCTTCTACAATAGATATTATTTCGTTATCTAGTCCAGTGTTACCAGCATCTTTGGATGCAATCAACAACTTTAACCTATCAACAAGTTCGTTCGGATCATCCCAATATACAAAATCTACATTTTTCTTCCATTGCTTCTGAATAGGTAAACCTTCTCCTTTCCTTTGTGTGATAGTACTAGGTGACTCTTTACTCATACGGAATAGTGGTTTAATAATTTGCAAGTACTTCTGACCCTTATTACTTTTTATAGGTTTTTCTGGATCATAGTCTCGTCGATGTGCATTAGTATCTATTAACATCGTCTTATATTTTTTATAATCGTTACTTGTTATAATACTTAGATCCGGGGTTTTCTTGAGCAAAAGTTGTTTTAAGCCCGATGTAGTTTCATACGTCTTTCCTGCTACAGCAATACTGTTATCATTAAATTCGATTGGACTCGAACCAAGCATTAATTTTCCCTTCGTAATTCTTACTCCAAAAGGTACGTTATCTAGTACCTCAGAAGATAAAGACCACGATGATGTATTTTTTCCAACATAAGAATCCATAGACTTAAAAGATTCATTTCCGTCAGAAGTTTCATCATCAGTTTCATCGTTAGTAATTTCTTCTTCCTCTGTTGCATAATCGTCATAAGTGATGCTTGATTTTCTTTTTAATGTTTTATTCATAACCGACTTGTTCTCATCCTCCATTTTTGATGACATTAAGGGTTCACTTAATTTCTTATAAACCTTTGTGTTGTATTTGTGTTGAACAATTTCGTTAAGAGGATCTGTTACAGGTTTGAAGACCGATTCCAATGTTTTGTTACGATCCATTTCGAGGTCACGCATTTTGCGAACTTTTCTCTTTACAGCTTCAGCAGCGTTCACAATTTTATGTTTTAATGATTGTTCCATTTTGAAATTTGTTATGCTATCTACCATGTGTCAATTGATAATAATATGGTAAGAATAAAACATTCATATATATATATATATATGACGTAGATGGGTCGAGTGGCGTGCCGTTAGGTGTGTCCGACATCTTCCAAAATCCGAAATAAAGAATGCGGCGTGTAGTAAACAAGCTTAATTAGGAATCACAACCACTTTCACTGTATCTACGCACAAGATTACTAGGATTCTAGCGGATAACGTAGAAACGTGGTAAGTACAAGACAGAGGCTGATTAGCACCCGTGCTTCGCTCGACAGACGCAACCAGCAAGACAGAATACCCTCCGGCTCAATTCAAACGACCCGGTGGTCGTTGTAAATCTACAGTGGCGCCCTCTCAGTACTCTGTCTTGTCTTTACCCAAGTGACAGCTGTCCTCCAGTCAGTGATAGCTGTCGACTTGACGTTTCTAACTTCAACGATTGAAAATAGATGGCGTTGGAGATCCGACTGTAGGATATGACATCTTGATCTCCGACACGGCCATTTTGACAACTCACGCGTCCTCGCGTGGGGTTTCTGGAAAGAAAGAGGATTTTGCAAAGTAACATGTATCACGCTCGGTCTTTCTGACCATTTTGACAGACTACCCGTCCTCGGGTAGAACCGATGAATCTGTGAACAAGATAACTCAAGGAAGTATCTGCGCTCGGCCATTCTGCCTTAACTTAAATTTAAAGACTTCTTATTACAATAGTTCATGAAATCACAAAAATCGCTCATCGACCGTCAAGTTCCCAAAATCTTTACGTAAAGACATAAAAAATAAAAGATAAGCAGACTCGCACATACGTTTAAATCAGTCAGACCTTTCCTTCGGTCAACATTACAGTAACAGTTAGTCATATAGCCAGTCCTTCGGCTATCTACTATGGAAACACAGTCCTTCGGTTTCCAACACACACATGTAGCACAGTCCATCGGCTACCTACTACGGAAACACGGTCCTTCGGTTTCCCACACACACACATGTAGCACTGTCCATCGGCTACAGCAGAAACTCGGTCCTTCGGTTCTGCCACAAATACATACTACTGTCTGTCAAGGGTTTGTCAAAGTCACAATTTTAAAAAACCGGTCAGTAACTTGTACATCGCATATGAAAATTCATTCATTTAGACTCTGAGGTCACATTAATTTCGATATCAAAATTACTAGGAACTTGATGGTCTGGCACCCTACGGACCCGATCGTGCGAATATTTGTAGGTTCGATTTGAAGACAAAGATTTTAGTCGGTATCTATCACCATCTAACAATTAAATTTTATACGGTCCTTAAAATTTAGGATCTAGTTTAACTTGATTACGTTTTTCATTCTTAATGAACACATCTAAGACACGTCGTAGACGTTCCAACCCCTGCTCTCCTGTAGAATACAATACCAGCAGGTCATCAATGTAAGAAACAATATAACTATGAGCTAATTCACCTAAAGCTTTTGCTATAGCCCGCTGATAAACTGAACTGGCGTTCTTTAAACCAAACGGCATGGCACACACAAGGTAAATAATTCCAAAACAAGGCTACAGTATACACAATCCATATAGAGTAACGTCAGTCAAGTAAGTCTAGTTGCCTCAATCTAGCAACTCTTGGAAACTTCCATCCAGCTTCCGTAAACCAGTCTAGTCACTTCCATCCAGTGACTCTTAGAAACTTCCATCCAGCTTCCGTATACCAGTCTAGTCACTTCCATCCAGTGACTCTTAGAAACTTCCATCCAGCTTCCGTATACCAGTCTAGTCACTTCCATCCAGTGACTCTTGAATACCTCTATCCGGTATCCGTAAACCACTCTCAATCAGTCAACTCAACATTAATTAGAACATGACGGTCCATCCCCGTCAAGTTCGCACAGATTATCATCACGGTCACATGTCAGCATGTCATTGGTAATGTCATTCGCAGGCATTCGCCTAAGTCTGTGCGTACTTATAGGTTCTATTGGAATTAAGGGCTTTAAGAACATAACGATTACCTTCAAGTACCTCCGATACCCTAAAAGGACCTCTATACTTCGGATCAATTAATCGAATTTCGAGTTCACCTGTAGTTACACGAGTTTTTGGCAAACCTGTTGTAAAATAACTGGAATATTCACCTAAAATAGTTAAAAGATCTGACTTTTTACAAGAGGGTATATCTGTGTCAACATTACTAAAGTCGTTACTGATACTAGAATCGGTTAAAACGTCACAATTTAAAACTGTCAAATTATTTTGTTTTGAAATGCTAAAATTATTTGTTGACAAGTTAATAACGAAGCCTTGACTCAATATTTCACGACCTAGCATAATATCACTACGCATATACACATCGGGTAAAACATGTAATAAAAGTTCTAAACAATAATTATTAATTTCAACATTACACAGTATTTGCTGGGTGCTGAATACACTGGTTTGACCAATTCCCGTTAGAGAGACAGTTTTAGCAATTCTTTTACCATTGAAACTTGATGCAATGCTTTCTTTTATTAGTGAACACTCAGCACCCGAATCAAAATGAAAATCATAAAATCTACCTTGATTATTAAGAGCGCCGGTCGGTGGTAAAGCGGTAAGTGCAACTATCTTTCGTGGATTCAGACGAATTTGACCTCGGCGCACCTCGAAGCCTAGGTACTCTACTTTTTCTTTCAGGAATGAGCACTTTTTAGGATTTAACGAAAATCCCTTCCCAGAAAGAACTTCTAATACTACCTTTAGTCTATCGAAAGCTTCGTCGATGTTACTGGCCACAACTAGCACGTCATCCATGTACACTACAACGTACTTGTTCACGAGATCGCCTAGAGCATGTACGAGGCTATAGAAGTTTGTCCTATACCAGTCATAGAAACATTGTCATAAATTCGCTTACCACTAAATTTCAAAGCAATCGATTCTTTAACTAAGGAACACTCTGACCCTGAGTCGTAAGTAAATGGGAATGACTCACCAGAGTGACGCAGAGAACCCGAAGGCGCATTCACAATGCACACGTCTACTCGCTTTTCCTTAGCTGGACCAGTTCCAGTGCCGCCGCCGGTACCGTTGTTCCCCTCCTTGATTTTCCTCTTCGGGCAGTCGGATGCATAGTGGCCTTGTTCCCGGCAGTTGAAGCAGGTGATGCGATCGGTTCTCCCTGTAGGTTGGTTGGTCGAGTTATGGTCCCCGTGAAAGGACCTGTGTTTGGACCGGTCATCTTGCTTCTTCGAATTGGCTTTGTTGCGACATTGAAGAGATTTGTGGCCTAGTTGTCCACAATTAAAGCACTTGATGGTCACAGCAGATCCATTAGGTCGGTTTCTTTTTAGGTCGGGTTCATCACGATAAATACTTGATGAATAACTTCTCTTCAGGAACGAGACAGCCTTCAGTTCCTTTTGTAAATGGTTACGCGTCTTGATGTCAGTCGTTATAGCAATCCTCTGAACACGTGGCTCTTGTTTTGAAATATGAGCTAAGACAGTGGCTATTGCTATCTGTTCTGTAGTCAGTCCATTCCACCTTGCCATTAAGGATGTTATGAGGGTAGCGGCGTATGAGGCCAGGTACTCGTTATCTCTCGGTTTCTTGTCGTGCATACTGATGAGAAAGGAAGCAGCAGTTTCAGGACAGTCTTACCTTGCTACGAAAAGCTCCTTAAAATCGGCCCACGTCATATTAGGAAACGATATTGAAGACAGCCAAGATGATGCTTCGCCCTTGAGTGCGTGGCTTAACGCGATCATCAGAGAAGATCCATGGCGATGTCGATCTGTGATACACATGTCCGCGGTCGTTATCCAAGCTCGGGCGTCGATGTCTCTTTTCTCTGGGTCGAAATCAGGAAGGCGAATAGAGTCCGAAGATGCAGGTAGTTTTATTGCTTGCACCAACGCCAGAAAATTTTGATTTTGTTGCTCGAAGAGAAGACGCCATTTTTCTTCGCTCGAGTCACTATTTGAAGCACGTGTTTCATGTGGGTGATCCGGGTTGCATCCCACGCCTGATGACGTAGATGGGTCGAGTGGCGTGCCGTTAGGTGTGTCCGACATCTTCCAAAATCCGAAATAAAGAATGCGGCGTGTAGTAAACAAGCTTAATTAGGAATCACAACCACTTTCACTGTATCTACGCACAAGATTACTAGGATTCTAGCGGATAACGTAGAAACGTGGTAAGTACAAGACAGAGGCTGATTAGCACCCGTGCTTCGCTCGACAGACGCAACCAGCAAGACAGAATACCCTCCGGCTCAATTCAAACGACCCGGTGGTCGTTGTAAATCTACAGTGGCGCCCTCTCAGTACTCTGTCTTGTCTTTACCCAAGTGACAGCTGTCCTCCAGTCAGTGATAGCTGTCGACTTGACGTTTCTAACTTCAACGATTGAAAATAGATGGCGTTGGAGATCCGACTGTAGGATATGACATCTTGATCTCCGACATATATATATGTACATAATAAATATGTAAATATCAATCAAAGACTACAAAAGTATCGAATTTATTACGATAGCATCCTTTGTTCTTGCTACAATCTTTGTTGATTACTAAGTAATTATATGGTTTCTCCCAAATTTTTGCGCACATTTTCCGAAACTCAAACCACGTCATATCTGTGTAAGCATGTTCATCGTATATATGTTTCATGTTGATTTCGTCTTGCTTAAAAATAATAATTAAATTAGTATTATCCCTAATTAGTTGTTTAGGAATTTTACTGTAAGTTTGATTTAAATAGAAGGAATCTATATTTTTATGTCTACCCATTGCAAAATAATCTCGAACATTGCTTTGATTTTCACAAGCAATATCATCAAATATTATTACAGAATGAGGTTTGGCATCATGTGTACTTAGTACTTGATCATTTTCACTAAACTTAAGAAATGATACACCAGACACTCTTTTCAAAACTGATTCAAGAAAAATATACTTTGGTTGATAAAGAGTTTTGGAATAAACATAAATATTATTGAACTTCAACCCATTTTCATGTAAAATTAAACCAATCATTAAATTAGTCTTCCCACAATTCGAAGGCCCACAAATAATACAACGAATTGTATTCGGCAATAGTTTGTTATGACGATGACTTACATTTTGCAGCTCAACACAAATGTTTTTAACTCTTAATGTTTGAGGTTGCTTTACAAATTTCATAATGATTGTCTTCTTACCAATATGGTTGATAATGGTAGAATGATGCATATTATTGCTGGAGGATCGCTGCTGGACGTAGGGCTCCCTTATTACCTATATATATATATATATATATATATATATATATATATATATATATATATATATATATATATATATATATATATATATATATATTTAAGTATTTCATTCTCATATATCTTCTCACTATCGTAATATAAACACAGGTGGTTGGACGCAAAGTACGAATAAATATTATTAATGCAAGTACAAACATGACACTATGTAAAGAAGTTATTCAGTCATTAGATAAATCGATTATTCTAAAATATCTCACTAACGACATCAGAAAATGGTTTATAAATGGTTTATTACCCCAAAGCATGATCGAAGACAAGGATATTCTTCCATACTTTACGCCATGTAACGGACACCCAACGAATCACAAATTAGAAGATTATGACGAACCAGACGGAGTACTACCGATGATCGCTTTTTGTTATTTATGCGAATGTGAAAACCAAAAACAAGTGGAGCGAGCTGTTAATTAGAATAGACTTTTCACTTATATATAACTGAAAACTTCAGTTATGTCTGACTGAATGATAGTGGTTTTAATACTGTCAGGTTTTCAATAGTAGTTGAAAAAGATATAAACCTAATAAAATTAAATAAAAATTAAATAAAATCAACTGCATAACAATTATGACTACACGCAAGCATATGCTTGCTTACACGTTAAACACGGATCACCCAGTTCGAAGCATAGGGGTAGGTTAGGGTCCTGTTCCACTAAATTTATTTCATGTACTGATTTTGATGTTGTACAATTGTCGCATTCAGATTGTACATTTAAATAGGTTCGGTTTATTAAAATTTATATCTGTTAATGGGAAAGCACCCCGCTTGTAGTGAGCGAAGCGAAAACCTCGGTTAGGGCCCTGTTCCACTAAATTTATTGCATGTACTGATTTTGATGTTGTACAATTGTCGCATTCACATTTAAATAGGTTCGGCTTATTAAAATTTATATCTGTTAATGGGAAAGCACTCCGCTTGTAGTGAGCGAAGCGAAAACCTCGGTTAGGGCCCTGTTCCACTAAATTTATTTCATGTACTGATTTTGATGTTGTACAATTGTCGCATTCACATTTAAATAGGTTCGGCTTATTAAAATTTATATCTGTTAATGGGAAAGCACTCCGCTTGTAGTGAGCGAAGCGAAAACCTCGGTTAGGGCCCTGTTCCACTAAATTTATTTCATGTACTGATTTTGATGTTGTACAATTGTCGCATTCACATTTAAATAGGTTCGGCTTATTAAAATTTATATCTGTTAATGGGAAAGCACTCCGCTTGTAGTGAGCGAAGCGAAAACCTCGGTTAGGGCCCTGTTCCACTAAATTTATTTCATGTACTGATTTTGATGTTGTACAATTGTCGCATTCAGATTGTACATTTAAATAGGTTCGGTTTATTAAAATTTATATCTGTTAATGGGAAAGCACCCCGCTTGTAGTGAGCGAAGCGAAAACCTCGGTTAGGGCCCTGTTCCACTAAATTTATTTCATGTACTGATTTTGATGTTGTACAATTGTCGCATTCACATTTAAATAGGTTCGGTTTATTAAAATTTATATCTGTTAATGGGAAAGCACTCCGCTTGTAGTGAGCGAAGCGAAAACCTCGGTTAGGGCCCTGTTCCACTAAATTTATTTCATGTACTGATTTTGATGTTGTACAATTGTCGCATTCAGATTGTACATTTAAATAGGTTCGGTTTATTAAAATTTATATCTGTTAATGGGAAAGCACCCCGCTTGTAGTGAGCGAAGCGAAAACCTCGGTTAGGGCCCTGTTCCACTAAATTTATTTCATGTACTGATTTTGATGTTGTACAATTGTCGCATTCACATTTAAATAGGTTCGGTTTATTAAAATTTATATCTGTTAATGGGAAAGCACTCCGCTTGTAGTGAGCGAAGCGAAAACCTCGGTTAGGGCCCTGTTCCACTAAATTTATTTCATGTACTGATTTTGATGTTGTACAATTGTCGCATTCAGATTGTACATTTAAATAGGTTCGGTTTATTAAAATTTATATCTGTTAATGGGAAAGCACCCCGCTTGTAGTGAGCGAAGCGAAAACCTCGGTTAGGGCCCTGTTCCACTAAATTTATTTCATGTACTGATTTTGATGTTGTACAATTGTCGCATTCACATTTAAATAGGTTCGGTTTATTAAAATTTATATCTGTTAATGGGAAAGCACTCCGCTTGTAGTGAGCGAAGCGAAAACCTCGGTTAGGGCCCTGTTCCACTAAATTTATTTCATGTACTGATTTTGATGTTGTACAATTGTCGCATTCAGATTGTACATTTAAATAGGTTCGGTTTATTAAAATTTATATCTGTTAATGGGAAAGCACCCCGCTTGTAGTGAGCGAAGCGAAACGAAAAGCTTGGGGGGGTAGCTTTCCCATTAACGTACTACTCCCGCCTCGCGCCCCGCGTGCCTCCCGTGCCACCAGCGTCCCATCAAACTTCGCCAGTAGAAACAATACAAGCAAGCTGTCTGATAATAACCAACAATAAGAAATATAATAATGTCATTGAATTTAATTATAAGTATAACACTTTAAGCAGTTAGGACGCATTTAGATTATACAGCTACATTCACCAAAACATCGGGATTGAATGACGATGAGTGAGGTCGTCTTTGCCGTTTGAAAAATGTTGCCCTCCCCATACATAGTATAATAACTCGCGGTCATTGCTGTAACTACAATTATGTTTACAATCACAATTTTTTTGGTGGTATAACTACTTAAAATTTTAAGCTTTTCGGAATTTTTCTGTTACCTGTGCTGTAAGCTATTGCTTCTTACCAAATTTCGAGATTCTATGTCAACGGGAAGTGGTCTTTAGGTTTTAATTCCCTTGCGTGTAGTTGCGAGTTTCAAAATATGCGGTATCAATGGTTGTACTTTTGCGTTTTGCGTTTTTGCGTTGACTTATAATTTTTTTTTTTTTCACGGGTTAAAGGCAATTAGATCTAAGTATTTGATATGAATTTCAACTTGATAGCTCTACGCGTTCATGAGGAAAAAAGTAATAAGTTTATATTTATTAAAAAATATATATTTTGTAATGTAACTAAAAATTTAAGGTTTTCGGAATTTTTCCTTTATGTGTGCTATAAAACGTTGCTTCATGCCAAATTTCAAGATTCTAGGTCGACTGGAAGTACCCTTTAGGTTTTGATTCCCTTGCGAGTACTTGCGAGTTTCAAAATATGCAGCTTAAATTGCTGTTTCTTTTGATTGCGTTGACATAGAAGTTTGATTTTGCTACAGCTTAAAGGTATTATAGACCTGAGTATTTGGTATGAATTTCAATTTAATACCTCTACGCGTTTATGAGGAAATGGGTAGTAAGTTTAAAATTATTTAAAAAAAATATATTATGTGATGTAACTAAAAATTTATGGTTTTCGTAATTTTTCCTTTATCTATGCTATAAGACGTTGCTTCGTACCAAATTTCAAGATTCTGAGTTCACGGGAAGCACCGTGTAGGTTTTGATTCCCTTGCAAGTGTCGAAAATTTGCGGCATAAACGGCTGTATCTTTTGATTGCGTTGGCTTAGAAGTTTGATTTTTTCACAGCTTCAAGGGACAGTAGACCTGAGTAATTGATATAAATTTCAGCTTCATACCTCCACGCGTTCCTGAGAAAAAGGGTCTTGACAGACGGACGGACAGACGGACAACAAAGTGATCCTATAAGGGTTCCGTTTTTTCCTTTTGAGGTACGGAACCCTAAAAAACTAACATAAACACTAAACACTATAAATTTCGCCCGACCAAGTAATAAAAAAAAAATTAAAAAAAAAAATCCCACCATTTTTTTTGGCATAAACTTACTTTATTTGATGTATAGAGTACGTACCCTTCGTTAATGGTGGCCACAAAAAAACATCCTGTATTTGCATGTTCTGACGTTACGCGACCGACAAATACGCGACGGATTTTCCGTCAGATATGAACCGACCGTTAGTCAGGTCTATCCATTTCCGTTCATAACATATATGGCTGATAGAGAAAGGGACAGGTAACACTAATTTTACATTTACGTTGAAGTGTGACACGGTCAGAAACGACCATAATAAATAACATAACATAATAAATAAATAACACATAATAATAAATAACACCTTAAGCCGCGTGGTGCCGGCAGAGTAGAATTCGTACCACCCCATGTCCGCCCGTGGGTATCGTACGAGACGATTAAGGGTTTCCGGGAGGTAGGCAGCAGCGCCTCCCGTGTTGACAACATAGTCCGAAATACAAACTGCGGTCACCAACCCGCCTGCCCCGCGTGGTGACTATGGGCAAATACCCCCATAGCAGTCTTGTTGCGTGCCCTGGGGGAGGCCTACATCCAGCAGTGGACTGCAATAGGCCGATGATGATGAAATAACACCTTATAATGGATTGCTTTTGCAGGAATCTGACGAATATGAAATAACGAAGACACTGAAAATGCGCAAACCTGAACAGATGGAAGAGGAAATGCCTTCCGATGATGAAAGCCTATCAGACGAGGACAGCTTATACGATGTAAGTACCTATACACATCAATACATACATACATACATAACCTCACGACTATATCCCACAGGGGTAGGCAGAGACTACAGATCTCCATTTAGTACGTTCCAAACATACCTTATATATTTATAGTATATTTTCATACCAAAATAGTGTACCGCGGAGCGGGGTTGAAGTATGGGACGAGGGGAGCATCCTAACACTGTAGCCCTGCCCATTTACATAGAAACAACCTTGTAGTGACTAGTCAAACTACTTGCATAAGCGTGTGGTTACAGCTACTGCGTTACACACACTGGCCTTGAAGCTCCGCCCCTATCATGACGTCATGGCCTCACGATTGCCACACGACTCAGTTCATAGTTCCACCTCCACTTTTATACCTTCTCCATGATTATACATACTCGTAATATAGCTAGTTAACTGGTGGACGCCCGCGACTCCGTTCGCGTGGACTGCAGAAAAAACAAACTGTCGAAATTATCCGGCACAACATATTTTCCGGGATAATGATTTGTAGCCTATGTGTTATTCTGATATGTAAGCTATATAATTGTGGAGTTTCATCAAAATCCATTCAGTAGTTTTTTGCGTGAAAGAGCAACAAACAAACACACATGCATCCTCACAAACTTTTGCGTTTATAATATTAGTAGGATAGAATGATAGATCTAAAGGCCAATTTGACGCATATTTATGGGTGCAACCGTGTTCACAAACGCGACTCTGTCTAAATATGTCACTTGAAATATATTATTTCTTCTTTGCTGCTCTGGGAGCGAAAAAAAATCGTATAATACTACAGCTGCTTCTCTTCCCGAGCATACTGTACAACTCAGTAGGAGGGACAAGAGGGTCTTGGTGTTTTGTAGGCGATGGGCTGACCACCTGTCACTACTAACCGAACTTGTACATCTCAACTATACCCTCAAAATTGGTCAGAAGTGGCACCATGTGGTCCTATCGGCCCTTGGTGCTCTGCCTACCCCGTAAGGGATAAAGGCGTGATTATATGTATGTAATTATTTCCTGACGCGTGGTGCCGGCAAAATAGAATTCGTACCACCCCCCTGCTTGCCCGTGGCTTTCGTACGAGGCGATTAAGGGTTTTCGGGAGGTGGGCAGCAGCGCCTCCCGTGCTGACAGCATAGTCCAAAATACAAATGCAATGAGTGAAATCACTAGAGTAACAATATTTACAATATGTTACAGGCCAAAGCTGTTGGTAAAGTAAGAATAATTATTATTTAATTTTTATTCTAAATTTTTTATGTATAATTTTAATAATAATTTTAATACGATTTAATATGTAACGATTTGGATAATTCTGTTATGTTATATATTATTATATGAAATAAAAATAAAAATAAATAAAACTGCGGTCACCAACCCGTGGTGACTATGGGCAAATACCCCCCCCCCATGGCAGTCTTGTGACTTGTCCTGGAGGAGGCCTACGTCCAGCAGTGGACTGCAATAGGCTGATGATGATGATGATTTCCTGACAGCTGGGTAAAATATATTTTTGTGGTCATTAATATTTTATCCCTGTTTTTTTCGCTTTGCATATGGTTGACACATCTAAATATTTCGATCGGCCAGTATAGTGACTTCTCCCAGCAAACTAATAAAAGAGAGAGAAGTAATTCTAATGTTATCCGGCAGGATTTCCAGTCATCATCTGAAGACGAGAACAATGACTGGTTCAGTATCGACATAAGAGGAGAGAGAGCCGGGGACTATCTACCTATACTAGGTAAGTCAGTATTTCTCGCCCACATATCAGCTATTCTTTCGACAATTCATAGTGATGATCCCTCAATGAATCTTAACAAACGGAAGTGGCATAATGCCTTGTTCAAAGAAAATTTTCCAACACATGTACAGGGTGTGGGTGACAGCCAGGCAAATACTGAAATGCTGAACAAGTACCATTGTGTTGAGATATACGACAGTGTTAATACTCGCAGGAAATGTATCAAATCAAAATTTATTTGTAAATGGCTTGCCTGTGTGCGTAAAGTAATGTTTTCTGGTAGATAAGTTATATTTTGTTTACTTGTGATGTGAATCTAGTGCGTGTGCATGTTTTATATGCAGGTAAGCTGAGTAAAACTTTAGTCGGAATACAATCTGTTCATGGGCTCATGTAAGTTGTATCTGCAATTCTTTTTGATCTTTACTAATTTTACACCCATTCTTGAGGATTTTCTCGACGTTTCCATTCATCATCATCATCATTATCATCCATCATAAATTCAGAAATCATTTACTAAAGACGAAGGCTGTATGGGCTTAAATGCCCTTGCCTTTACTTTGGGATAAACCAAAGAAAAAAAAAACCGGTTACAAAAATTTAAAACGTCACACAAAACTGCTTGCGCCGTTTGACACTGGGATCCACGAGTAAATTGTACACATTTTTCTGTCAAATGTAATTTTTACTTTGTCTAACTGTCTGTAGTTTAGTAACAACACTGTTAACATTAATCTGTATCAGATAATCACAGATCCCTAAGGTCTTGCGTCGTGGTTAGCAGCCAGCAAAGTTTTTTAAATTCTGTTTTTTACATCAGGTCGCAACGCTAAAAAGATATTGTTGGAAGAGAAAACACGCGTCGACAGTCGCCTAGCATCGCTGAAACAAAACATTTCAGCGCTGAAGGAAAGTGGGAAGCAACAGGCGATGCGATTGCAGCGAGCTAATACCATGCTTATGGAACTCGATATGGAGCTTTCAGCAGCCTGAAAGCGCTAAAAAGGTGTCAAATGAATAAACTAATAAATATTCACACACTTCACAACACATTGACCCCACATTAAGATCTCTAAGGTCTTGTGTCGTGGGCAGAAGCGGCTCGTATGGAAGAGCGCTGGTGCAGTGCACTCCCACTCTTGAAGATTACATAGGCAGTCTGTATTTCTTTATGCATATTTATATTTTACTATGTATATACTTCATATCCAAAAATGTAAGTATGTAGTTAGAAAAGTAAACCTTTTACGCGGGTTTTTAAATCTGAACCCCCATCAAAAATATCACATGCCGCCTCTGATCGTGGGTACTAAGCACCGGTATATAAATACATGGATAAGTATAGAAACATCCATGACTCTGAAACAAACGTCGATATTCATCATATCAATGTTTGCACCTGCCGGGATTTGAACCCAGGACCTACTACACCAATTGGTCGTCATTGGCAAATGGCGCGGAAACATTTCCTCTTGGATTCGTTACCGGTCTCTAGATTGACTCACCACTTACCACATGAGGCTAACTGGTATTATACAGGTGTAACAAAAAGGTTATGTTAAGCGTAAAGTTATGTAAATAGCCCACTATAAAGAACCTATCCACAAAATTTGAGACCCGAAATCACATGTTTATTTTTCCCGATAGTATGGAGAATTTTTTAATATCTCAGAAATTTTCATACAATCTTGAAAAATAAACATGTCATTTCGAGTCTCAAAATTTGTGGATAGGTTCTCTATAGTGGGCTATTTACATAGCTTTTCGCTTAGCATACCCTTTTTGTTACACCCTGTATAATTTGATTGGCAGTGGTCAATGAATGTGTCTAATTAAGTTACTGTATGTAAGTATTGCAGAATGCACTTATTTTCATAGAAAAATAATAAAATTAAGTATAATATATATGCATTTATTTTATTATTATACTTAGTTAAGCTGAATAAAACTTAAAACTGCCATTCCAGCGTTTACATAATTAATTTTGATTCCTATATACCTATTTATTTTATCGAAATATTTACTAGCGGTGATAGCCCAATGGTTAAGACGTGCGCCTTTCAGTCGGGAGGCGCGAGTTCGATCCCAGTCACGGGCCTGTACCACATGAATTTATTTAATGTACGGATTTTTCTAAAAATTGACACCTAGCTATACCCGAGAAGGGTTGGCGTCAGGCAGAGGCGGCCTGCCGTAAAAACTAATGCCAAAACTTTGGCAATGAGTTTCGAAAGAAATCATATTGTGTCGACCCCATGATTAATGGGGTGGGATAAGGGCAGGAAGATTTATTTATTTAACATAATATTAACAAGATAGACAGGAGTATACAGGGTGTGGGTGACAGTCAGGCAAATACTGAAATGCTGAACAAGTACCATTGTGTTGAGTTATACGACAGTATTATTACTCGCAGAGAATGCATTTTTATTTGATTATCCGCAATGTTCGCCTTCTAAGCCAATTGTATCGGGCGATCCTGTGAAAAAAATTATCTTATTTTGTGATACATTGCTATTTTTTTATGTATTTTTATTTTAGTTATTTGACCTTACCTTAACTTTTTTTTAAAAATCGAATTGTTAAAATTTTATTTTGAAGCCATTAACTAAGGCCTAATAAACGAGCCATCTTTTAGCGATTTTCTTTTTGTACTAAAGTACGCCTAAGCTTGGTTGTGATCGGCGAAGGCACAGTCTAAAGGTGGGTATGTCATTGCCCAGCAGTGGGTAATACTTCGGGCTTATAGAATAATCGGCCTAGTAGGAGTTCAACTCGCATAACAATGCTAACTGCTATGAATTCTAAGAACTTTGGGGTCAATTTTCGTCTTATTTCTCGAATAAAATCACTACCTGATTGATCCAGTAGATTCTGAGCAAAAAGGACAGATTGCACCAGAGGGTACCGTTTTCTCATTTTCTGTACAGAACCCTAAAAAGCAGTAACTCATTCCTCGTCTTTGCTGGGTGGGCCAATAAGCTGCGGATGGGTAGCTGATTGTGTAGATATCGGGGCAAATTCAAACCCGGTTTCGACCAATCCGGTGATTACCACCGCCAGCCTATTGGCCTACTTCTTTCGTGTTTCGATTAGTGTGTCAAAAGATGTTGAAATTATGATTCAATCTGCGCAACACAAAATACAATAAAATACAGGGTGTAACAGAAAGGGTATGTTAAGTGAAAAGCTATGTAAATAGCCCACTATAGAGAACCTATTTGCAAAATTTGAAACTCGAAATCACATGTTTATTTTTCAAGATTCTATGAACATTCTTGAGTTGTATTGAAATTCTCCATACTATCTGGAAAAATAAAAATGTGATTTCAAGTTTGAAATTTTGTTAGTAGGTTCCTTTTAGTTGGCTATTTATATAGGTTATCGCTTAACATACCCCCTTTGTTACATCCTGTATATAAGTACAGTGTGTTGTTTCGTCATAAACGTTTCCAGCATCTCTACTTAGTCTGTGACGTTTGCGAATACTAGTACGCGTTTTCCTCGTCATCACAATCATTTTTCTCCATCCATAGACATCCGAAGCTGACTTATCAGATTGCACTTTTTTGCAGAAATGCACGTAGACGAGTAACAAACATTTCTGATTTCAAACATTTCAATTCTCGAAAAATAAAATCTCCAGTCAAAAAGATATCGTAAGTCAATGTTGCGCTGTTTGCATGGTAAGCAACTCCTACCCTGTCTCAGCAGCATCCAGCTGAAAAGGGTCCTATTTGGCATCTACCTACCTATACAGTGTAGTCTAAACATATGCGGGATGTATCTGACAAGCTCTATATAGGATGTACAGCTCTTTTTAAATGCTTTTCTTCACTATCTTCGTTTCTACCTAAGGTTTCTATGTTTCTACCCTGTTTGTCTTGTTTCATTGTATCTCTGTATGTCTAATCTATAATATAAAAAGTGTTGGTAAGCGCGAATCTCGAGAACGGTTGAACCGATTTCGCTTATTCTCTTTTTAGCGTATTCCTTGAAGTACAGGGATGGTTCTAACAGAGAGAAAATTTTTAAAAAATGCCTGAACAGTTCTAAAACATTCCTTTTCTACATTCCCATACAAACAAATTGTTCGAAATTTGAAAGTCTGGGAAGGCAAAACAATTGGGTGACGTTAGTTCAAAGGCGTGGGTCAGGACAACGTCTGTCAGGTCCGCTAGTCTTCAAATAAAAACCTATTCTATTCTATTCTATAATGCCAAAGTTCCGTCAGACAAAGGAGTGCAGGGAGAGGCAGAGATACCAAATCCCTGGGCAGCTGCGCCCCATTGACATGCATTGACTTTCAGATTGCGAGGGGGTGTATAGGGAAGCGCTTCCGGCCGCACCGGGCCATTAGTTGTTGTTTGGCCCTTGTAGGTATTCATTGTTCAGTGTTATTTGGTGTCTCGTTCTTCCAAAATGGACTGCTTGTATCTTTTGATATTGATGACCAATCGTAGCAACACGTTTAAAGAATGTACGAAGTGTGTCTTGTTGTTGGACTAATTTTCTGATGCGAACTTTGATCACTTTTTTGCCAGGTTTTCGAAATGTCTTTCCATTCTTTTCATAAGAAATCTATACATATAATAAAAATGTAACGGATCGCTGTCTGTACATAGAAGATATGTGAGAAAAAATATTACAGGAGACCTTTATCAACGCAATAGAACCCAAAACGATGATTTTTTGAATTTTTGTCTGTGCGTTTGTGCACGCTAATCTCAGAAACAGCTGAACCGAATTCGATGCAGTTTTCAGGAATATATTGTGACAGGTCCCACTTAGCATATAGGCTACTTTTTATCCCGGATAATTTCGACATTTTGTTTTTTCTGTAGTCCACGCGGACGGAGTCGCGGGCGTCCACTAGTAGTTTCATAAGTCCACTGATGATACGAGTATGTCACCATTCGGTTTGGCTGTGGAAGTTAATATTCTACCTTCTTATATCTTCACACATGACAATCGCTTTAGTGGAATGAACGTCACATGTTGTCTTTGCTAAAAACTTTGTTAAGTTACCCGTAGGTAATGCATTATGTTCAAACAGTTTGTGTACACATACGAGTACCCACACTCGAAAAACATACCCTATTTCTGACGCAGCCGGGTAGAAACACATTTGTAATTATAAAGTTATTGATTTAAATGCCTTTGTTGAATGCTGCTTAACATTTGCCCTATATTATCATGAAGTGAGTAAAGTCATCAATAAATGATAAATTAAGCGACTACAGTTTCACTGGATTTATTGGGATATACTCGTAGGTACCTATTTTACACGAGGATCTAAGACGTTTTAGTATACGAGGGCGGCACTGAAAATTTTGGGAATCAAGGAAGTGATTCAACATTATTAGTGGAAGAGTTTGGTGGATGAGCTTCTGGCATTGCTGATTATGTAATTTCACCAATATTTCTTTTTATGACAAAATTAAACATAGTAATTTCTTTAGCAGATCCGTTGGCAAAATTAATGTTTGCCTTCTGTTCTACAAAAGGGACACCTTCATACATTAGTAACTGTTAAAGGGTAGCTCCAGCGTTTCTTGTTCTTGCTGCCGAATCAAGGTAAGCAACGTGAACATATCCAATGTTTGATTTATATCCACTTTCAAATTGTCCGTATTTTAACGTCAATTTATACCTACAGCGCGTCTTGGTTTTTGCAAGTTGGGTAGTTGCCTCTATATACACCGGGGTCGCCAGTGTTGCCACGGCCATATATTCTTATTCTTTATTGTACACATACAATTATATACAGACAGAAATTATGAATGAAAATGTACAAAGGCGCGCTTATCTCTGAAAGAGATTTCTTCGAGCAAAACATTTGGGAAAGTGACAATTAAATATAAAAGGTAGATATGCGTGTACACAGAATCTATAATAAAATTTGAATTTTACAAATAGATACTATAAATAGAAATATATATTGTATTGCCAAAATATTGTAAAAAAATTAAAATGAAATCTATGAAATCAGCTAATCATTTATGACGTCTACAATTTAAACATCTTTCATAAACTAACACAAAAAAAAAACACAATTATGATAAAGTCTCGAGCACACCGGATGCGTGTGCGTGCACCTCGTGCACCTCTGAGTTGTAATGTATTGATCTCTATAGGCGCGGGCAGACTGGATGCGTATGCGTAGACGTAAGCATAGACGTCAAACTGTGACAGTTCCATACATTAAACTCAGAGGTACGTGTACGTCTACGCTTATGTGCACGCATACGCATCCGGTGTGCTCGAGGCTTAAACCTTTAAAAAAAGCGGGTGGGGCTGTGTCGGGGCACACGGCCGTTGGTTTTAACGTGAAACGTCTATGTTAGCGAATCGCTTTTAAAGTAAAAGATTGAAATGAAAACAAGATGGACGCTGTTTTAAGTATTTTAATAAAAAAAGAACAGGTACGTAATAGAAACATAAAATACATAGCAAATGTTTATATATTTATTGTCACTTTCTGGTTATTTTAAATAGCAGCCGCCCACGACTTCGTCCGCGTGAGGGGGCGTTGTACCCGTGCGAAGCCGGGCAGGTTGTTGTATAGACTGTAGCCTTCCTTGGTAAATGGGCTATCTAACACTGAAAGAATTTTTCAAATCAGACCAGTAGTTCCTGAGATTAGCGCGTTCAAACAAACAAACAAACAAACTCTTCAGCTTTATAATATTAGTATAGATATAAATACTGTCCAAATTACACTTATTTTTGTATAAATCAATCGGTTCAAATAAACTTGACAGACACACGAAAGAATCACCACGCTATAAAGTCGGAGTCACGAGTTACACTGAATAGAAACAAGCGCGAGCGCCGGTTTCGCACAGTTATCGCAGTATCCCTCCCCCGCCCCCCCGCTTGACCCCGACACGAACTCAATGTCATAACAGCGAGCTGACTATATAAGTGAAATATTTACACCACATTTTTGTTTCTAAGACCAATAGTTTTTTAATTATTAAGGTACGATGATATAGACCTTTTCGTTACGGTCCAGTTTTTAAACCTGGTACCCGTATGTGTCGGCGCGATTTTAAAGACGTTTCACGTCAAAAAAACAAAAAATGTAAGAAATGGGAAACGCGTACTTTTACAAGTACTGTTGTATAAGAGTACGCGTTTATGTCGATAAGAGTATGCGGGTCGGAAATAGCTTTTTTCATTTGCAGGGTTGGCAAATAAAATTGTCTTGACCCTCATAAGCGGTACAAGCTTCATGCCACCATTCGGGGCAGGTTGAGCATACTATCCAGTCTTCCGTGGGAGGGTCCACGTAGATTTCAGTACAAGCTGGACATATCCATACCTTTTTTTTGGGAGTTTTTTTTGGCACTTCAATAGGTTTTTTGGACCTTTTAGGAAGAGTTTTTGGAACTTTCTTTGGAACATTGTGTGGTATCTCCTTTGGTACTTTCTTAGAGGACAAAGACTCCTCGAGAGCCAGTTTGTATGGAGACCCACTTAAAATATCTGACCTTGCTCTTTTGCGCTTAGATCTTGAAATTAATTTAGCTCGTGGCTACATTTTCAATGGGTATATAAGGCGATTCCATGTTTTGAATATGATGACAGGTAAGAGGAGTACGTGCTCTATCTGTCCCAACCAGCAGCTCACCGGACGTATAATTTGTTGAAGACGAGGGATGCGGAGAAGTGTTGGAAGCGTTATTCTCTTGTTCAAAATTTTGTACAAAATCATAAGTCGGTTGGAAAATCTGTGTTTCATTGGTTTCTACCAAAGGTACATTTTGTGATACGTTATCAGCCAATTGGGCAATCTGTTCTTCACGAGATTCTGGCAAAGGCATATTTCCTGGTAAGTCATCAACTGATTGGGAAATCTGTGACCCATGAGATTCTGTCAGTGGCCTGTCAGTCACAGCGCTGGCTAAGAAATCTTCTCCAAAAATATCCGGGCTTAACGGTTGAATTCCGGATATCTTGAAGCTCTGTATAGCATTTGCAGGGGTAGCTGCTTTAAGGTAAGCCGGAGTCAAAATTTGAGCGATTTGATAGACAGTTATCACTCGACCAGGACGGTTACGCATCCATTTTTCACACTCTGCTGCATAAAAAATCTTAAGGCTGTTATGGATGCAGCGATCGAGTGGCTGAGTTTTGTGACTGCTGTGAGGAGGGATTGTCAGGGCATGAATATGGTTATCTCGTAAGAAATAGACTAAGGTGCAATGTGACGTACGATTATCAAGTATTAGTAATACTGGATTGTCTTTACTAGGCTTTGCATGGTCCTTGAAATGAGATAGCCAGTCAACAAACAAAGAGCTGTTGATATAACTGGAATCTGACACCATTCCTATAGAGGAAGCTGGAGCTCCGTCTAAAAGCTCGGCCTTCATACGTTTGCGCGGAAATATAAAGGCTGGTGGAATAAAATTACCTGCAGCATTGACCGCATTGACAAGCGTCACATTTATGCCTCGTTCAGCACTAGAAATCTTGTTGACGCAACGCCTCCTTTTAGTAGATATCACCTTTGGAGCCTTATTTGGGACTGTAGAGAATCCAGTCTCATCCATATTATACAGTGTGTTTGGTAATGGACTAGCGATAATTTAGAGGCGTAAAATATACCTAATATTATCGGCAAAAACACCCATAAGGGTGGTCAACCCCTCCTCTTTTTGGAATAGCGGCCATTTTGATTTTTAATTTTTTTTAGTTACGTCTTGTTAAAAAATATCGATTTCTCTGGACATAAGGGTACTGATCATAAAACATACATAAAAAAAAATGTGTTAGTAAGCTAATGATATCGCCTTTTAATTAAAAGAGATCTACGTGTAAACTTTTAACTTTAAAATGTGTAAAAAAAATGTTTAATGCTGTTTTTAAGCAAAAAAAAACTCCTTTTTACTGTTATTCTTACATACCACAAAAACTAGCACATTAACGTAGGTATTTTTTGTAAAATTCTAATAAACAAGGATATTATCTACAAAATGATATCAAAATCATTTCTCTAATTTGCATAACTTGAAAATTATGGTCTATTGAATATGACCCTACGTAAGTGCTCAAGATCAAACGAATTGATATTAATCAAATAAACACAATTATGTGGATTGTCATAATTTTTATTTTTTAAAAACATAATTAAAATATTGTTCAAAATGACCGCCTCTGCTCTGAAGACAGGCTGTGGCCCTTATTGCTACTTGTCCTGTGGCCCTTGAGATCATTTGTGAATCTGCTCTAATCTCATCTGCAACTGTCATTATCCTTTGCACTACTCGTAGCTCTTCTCTGCTATTTGGAACTATAGCATATACTGGAGAACGTGGTGGCCAGGCTACGGTTCCACCACGTCCTATCCACGGCGAATAATTTTCATTCAAATACTTTCTCACAGCACGAGCATAGTGTGCTGGTGCACCATCCAACTGCAGCCACATACGCCTTCGATACTGGATTGGTAGCTTTTCTATCACGTCCCTGAATTGGTTTTCCAGAAACACTAAAAATCTTTGACCATTCATTGTGTTGGGTAATTCGATAGGACCAATTAATTTGTCATCAATCATCGCTGCCCACACATTCACTGAGAACTCGTGCTGGAATTTACTAGGACGTACAGCATGTGGATTTTCATGCATCCATAAATGTTGGTTTCTGTGATTTGTGATGCCAGCTCTTGTAAATGTCGCCTCATCTGTCCACATAATCGATTTGTAAAACGTCGGATTACGTCGTATTCGACCCCCAATCCATGAGCAAAAAGTGGCTCGCACAGCGTAATCTGGCTCTCGAACATCTTGCACGCGTCGAAAATGGTAAGGATGCAGGCCTTCACGTTTCAAAATTCTCCTCACAGTCCATTTTGAAATATTGAGCATTAAAGCTATGCGCCTTACACTGAGACCGGGATTTTCATAAATTAATCGAAGAACTTGTTCCTCTTCTGACACCGGCACGATACGGGAGCGTTCATTTGTCGGCCTTCGAATGCCATATTCAGACAGTCTTAAATGAACATCAACAAAAGTTTGCCGACTGGGTGTAGGCCGGTTTGGAAACCTCTGTTTTGTTTTTAATTTTTAAATGAAATAATTATTTATTTGCTTAAAACATGGTACCATTATCTTATTATTACATATTTCGCCAAAAATCTAGCATGCAATTATTTAATAAAACGAAGAAAAAATTAATCTTAATATAAAATACGTAGGTATAGTGATGGTCAACTCGGGTCGGGCTTAACTCGAACCAACTTGAGTTGAATTCTCTCTTGACTCGACTTCGAAATCTAACCGAAATGAAGCGAAGTTTGCCGATCATGCCTACCGATTTGAGACTATATTCATTCATTATAAGAAGTTTGTTTTAGTAACTAAGACTGCTATACAGGATGTAACAAAAAGGGTATGTGAAGCTAAAAGCTATGTAAATAGCCCACTATAGAGAACCTATCTACAAAATTTAAGACTCGAATCACATTTTTATTTTTCAAGATTGTATGAAAATTCCTGAGACTTTTAAAAATTCTTCATACTATCCGGAAAAATAAACATGTGATTTCGGGTCTCAAATTTTGTGGATAGGTTCTCTACAGTGGGCTGTTCATATAGCTTTTCGCTTAACATACCCTTTTTGTTACATCCTATATAATTACATACATAATTTTATTGATAATGAATATCTATAGCATTTGTAACAGTTCCTAGCTCCTTCGTTGGCTGGCAAGCATAACGGCTAGAAGATCACAACTTTTCGAGCTAAAAATCACGGTTAGTGTTTGTCCAGCTTGTATTTCATAATATCAAGTCCGCTTACATTTTGATAGGTATTTGAAATTAACACCTTACCGTGTGTAATTTGCACACTTCTGCTCAACCTGTTGACATAAAAAAGAATACATAGAGTAAGTGCGGCAAATATGGACCACCAATAACTATTTCGAAAATAAAACCAAGTAATACATTTAAACAGAAACATTTTTATTATTAATCAGTCTTATGTTCAATCATCCATCATAAACAAACAAAAAAATAGGAACTTCTCCATAATTAACGAAAATAAAATTTAAATTTCTAGCAAACTCCCCTTTTGAGAAGATCCCATACATGTGGGTAATATGGCCTACAGTGTGTTAAATATGGACCAAGGTGGTCCATATTTAACACACTGTGGTGTAGTTGGAAATAACAAAGGGTTTTATTTGCAATGATCACACAAAAAATAATCATTTAAACATTCAGAACAGTCTTCGTGAGCCCATAGGTTGCATGAGACACACTGTAACCATGTTTCTCCTCGTCGATCTTCAGAATATAAACCGGTACAATAAATACAGCTCGCATCATTCCGGCATCTTCTATCAGGACTACCCTCAGATGAATCATCTGGAATGTACTCACCATCAGACTCTGATGATGAAGCTTCATCTTGTATTATTTCTTTAGTTGCTGTCTTGCCTTTCTTTGAGTTAAATTTCAAATTCTTGCATGCTTTGTTCTTTGGATCTTTCTTTGATTTTCTAGGATTTTTTTTCTTCGATTCCTTGTCTTCTTTTTTTTTCAGTGATTCTTCTAACGCCTGTTTGTATGGTGAAGATGTTAATAGTTCTGATTTACCAGGTTTTCTTCCTCGGTTGGACTGTTTCTTCATTCTTACAGGGATGGGAGATATTTGTTGAGGTGTAACATATGAATTTTCTCTTGAACCAGTTGAAGTCGATGGTTTTGAGTCAAACGTAGCAGAAGTCGTAGGTTCTTGATGAGTCGTTGCCGCTGTATCAATGGTGACTGGCAATTGCGGAGAATCTACGTTCTGAGAGACTATTGTGTTTTCGTCTGTTGCCTGGTGAACATTTTCCTGAGTCTGAGAATCATTTGAATTGGGTAGCTCTTGATTGACCTCCTCAGCTGCAATGAAATCATGATCTTTAAAGATGTACCGATTAACTGGATAGATTCCAGTTGATTCAAATCCTTTTACAGCTATTTCTCCCGTTTGTGTTCGTAGGTAAGCTCGTCCAAGTAACTCCACGATGTCAAAATGTGTTAGGGCTCGAACATTTACTCTTAGCCAGCATCTTATTTCTTCTGCATAGTATTTTTTTAGCGGCCCCATGAAAGTTTTATCCAGTGGCTGAATCTTGTGGCTGGAATGAGGTGGAATCGACAAAAGATGCACGTGATTTTCTCTGGCCAGATCGATAAGTTCTATATTTCTCATATGACTTGAATGCCCATCTAATATCAGCAAAACAGGAGAAGATGCAGTAGGTTTCACTTTATTTATGAAGTGCCGAAACCACTTAGTGAACAGATTCGTTTGCACCCAACCTGAGGGATGATTGGCGTGAATAGAGCCTGGTGGAGCGCCTCTCATAAGAAGAAGGTTGTCTTTCTTCCGAGGAAAAATAAACATTGGCGGTACGAATCCACCTCCTGCACTCATGCACATTATGCATGTTATCAGGGATCCTCTTTCGGCAGAAGTTAGTGCTCCAATCTGTCTTTTACCTCTAAGACTTAATACTTTTGGCAATTTATTTGGAACCACTGATATTCCAGTCTCATCAACGTTGTAGATGTTATCCGGACTAAAGTGATGTTCTTCCATTTGCTTTTCCAACAAATCAAAGAAGAGGCTAACATTTTCTTTATTGAAACCTTTGGCGCGGGCTTCAGATGTTCCCGTAGGCTGACGAAACGAGAGATTTGGATGGCGTTTAAGAAACAAGCGTAGCCAATCTATTCCAGCACACTGATGGATGGTTGAAAATGGGTTCGGAAGGTTGTTTTGGACTGCTAGCTGGAACGCCAGTGTTCTGATATCTCTTCGCGTAAGTCCAAAAAACTTTGCTTCCATGATTAAGACATAATCAACGAGTGAATCTTCCAACTCTGGTGGCAGAACCGGTTTTCTTCCTAATTTGGCAGATGTTAACACGTCCAAAGGTTTGTCTTTATCAGCAACCAAACGACGAAGTGTCGTTTTAGGAACGTTGAAAGTTTTCGATGCCCTTAGAAACCCCATTTTTTTCTCCCTTATCGTTTGGATAGCTTCTTTCATAGCATCCTTGTTCCATGTTTGACGAACTTTATAAGGTTTTGAGTGCGTGGGAGCCATCAGTTCCTAGAAAGAAGAAAATGTGTCAATTATGGCCTACTGGTCCATATTTACAACAACTATATCGGTCCATATTACCCGCACCTACCCATTTTAAATAAAAAGTCAGTTCAAGGTTATATAAATGAAGATTTCGGGACAATCACTTCACCAATTCTAAGCAGTACCCCATAGTTTAATTTCTTTAACACTCCTCAATAATAAATCGACAATGTAGGGATCAACACTTAATCAAAACTCACCGAAAATAACGATCCAAAACAGGAAAAATTGAATTTTTGACACAGCGGCTACGTTCGCAACATGCCGGTGACGCCGGTCGACTGAAGCGTTGCCGGCAATGACATGATTCGCCGGCGTTGTCTTACCGACTCCTGCGATTAGCCAATCGGGAAGAAGCATGGTAGGCCATAATACCCGCGTAGTCCATATTTGCCGCAATTACTCTAATATGTCTAAAAGTGGCAATTTTTTGTATTTATAATGCTTATACTTATTATAGTATGCTGCAGCCTTTCTTTTTACATCTTCACCCTCATATGTTATTTTTCCAGACAAAATCCTATTAATAGTACGGCACCAACTATATATTAATACACTAATACTTATGTTAACTTTGAATTAGAAATGAGAAATGAATATAAAAACAACAACTAACACTAACGTATGAGAGTTTACAAATGGCGCATTTATCTAGAACAGTTCCCGATAGTCGAATTGTGTTTATCGATATATATCGGAATTATCGATTTTCTCCCACTTCCTTCTACTAAACGTATGCACCGTTTTTTTAAAGATAGATATTTATTTCAGTTTCGAAGAAGCATTGTTTGTAAACATTAGCTAACTAACTCGTACTTGTTAGATATGAGTGACGTTTGACGTTTTTCCATATTGATGTATCCGATGTAAGTATACTCTCAGATGAATGACATATATCCAACTACTTTAAAGTTCAATTTTGTGTTTGCGAAATCAGCTTCCTTAGGTTTTTTATAGTGCAAACTTTATGTGAATAGGTACTATTGATTTGAGTGGTAAACTCTTTAGGAACTATTGACTATAATAAATAATACACAAAACTGCCTAATAAAAAACCTAATTTAGTTTTTTCGGATTCATTCTACTTCTAAATAAGTACCTATGCTTCCATTAAGTACTTTCTAAATCCTACACAAAAATCTTTAAAAAAATACAATTAAGAAATACCTGCTCCAATATCCGATTCACGTCACGTTCTTTTTAAAGTAAAACGAGTGTTGTGAGTTAAACGGTTTTATTGGCATAATTATGTCGATAATGTACTTACCTACATACACACATATTATAATAGTTATTGCTATGCTAGTTGTTAGTAAACACAAAATGAAATGGTATATAGAATGTAACGTAAAGGCTATGTTAAGCGAACCTTTGCAATTGTTTTCAGTAAAAAATATGAATTACTGAAAAAACATTGTACCTACTTGTGTATTAGTTACCCAATGTTGCGAGGTGGCAACAGGGCTGGTTCCGGGTGTGTTTCTAATGTCATGCAAATGCAGAGACTGAAACATAATAAGAATGTGATTTAACCAACCTTCGTCTTATATTTTATAAATAAGAAAGTTAAATATAATTACTATCACTAATGAATGACAATTGTATTCATCGAAGAAGTTCTGAGTTGTAACTAGTCAACACATCAAAAGGGGTCTTAACCCTTAATTTGGCAAAAAAAAATTTTTTAGGTTTTTTGTTAATAATTCTATAAGTTATTGTCATTATGTGTAGAAAAAAAATAAAAAAAAATATTTGATTTATATTTCGCGAAATATTGATAGTATATTATATTATACATATCTGTATCCTCAAGAAACAACCTTCAGACAGATATGTATGGCCAGTTACACATTTACGATAAACATCAAGGAATTAAATGTAGGGTATATTAGGCTTAGGGGACATGTAGATCACTTAAGCAAGAATTGAAATAAAATGAAATCTATTAACCACCTATTTATTGTAAAACTCTTATAATAAACTTTACTTATTTAACTTTCAACTGAGATCAGCTTTAATCACTTTGGCTTATTCATTTAGGAACAATAGAGATTTGAAAAAAAAAATTGCTTTGATCACCATTGTCAACATCGGTTGGCAGTGGTGATCAGCATGTGGACAATGGTGATCAACACATGTCGCATACATAATTGCTAGCCGAGTCCCACCCAGTACAGTCGGCGTGAGCCCAAAGCCCACAAGACGTGCATCGATACCATACTTCGTAGTCTCGACCAAATTCTCCACATACAAGACACATGTTACTGCCTTCTGCATCGTCGTCTTCACCATCCTGACATAACTCATCCATGTTCACGTCTGACGTCGAAGAATCATTCGATTCCTGCAGAATTTTCTTCTTAATCTTCTTAACTCTATCCTTCTGTGGCTTGCTTTTCTTTACCACTTCTTTTCCCTTACTTTTCTCAGCTTTAGACTTCTTTTTGTTCTCTTTCTCAACCAGAGCGTCTTTGATCGGCGTGGAAGTCAAAATTGTTGCGTGCTGTTTTTTTCTTCCTTGTCTTTTCTTAAGATTAGGAGCTTTTTCAGGCATCTGGATGAAATTTTGGATACTTAGCAGGTTCCCAGATGTTGATGGCATTGCATGTTCGAATTGAGACGAAGATGCAGTCGCTGGTTCAGAAATTGTGGAATACGCTGTAGATGTACTTGGAATAGGATTATCTTGTTCTAGCTCAACAGTAGAAATAGACTCAACAGCAGGCGATTCTGAAATAGAGTCGGCCAAATCTTGTACTACGATGGGCTCTGATTGAAGGACTTCAGCTGCCAAAAAGTCTTCATCTGAAAAGACATTAGGGTTTATGGGAAATATGCCCGTTGCTCTAAATCCCGCTTCGCCCTTGCTCATGGAAGCAACACTTGAGAATGCTTTTTTAACTAAGGAAGCTACATCATATGGTGTTATTTTTTCTGAAAGCTGGCTCTTCATGAAAAAGTCACATTCTCTTCTGTATGAACCTTTGAATGGTCCAAAAAAAGACACATCCAAAGGCTGCATACGGTGAGACGTATGAGGTGGTAGAGACAGCATATGGATATGATTTTTTTTGCAATGCTCATGAATGGCCAGTGAAATGTGGCTTGAATGATTGTCTAATATCAATAGTACCGGTTCTTTAGCAGAAGGTTTGGCATGCTGGGTAAAATGCTTGAGCCATTCAAGAAAAAGCTCCTCATTAATCCAGCCATTGTCTGAGCATTTATAAATAGCTCCTGTTGGGCCGTCCTTTTCTAAGGTCGGGGTCATCCTCTTTTTGGGAAAGATGAACATTGGAGGAATGTATCCACCGGCAGCACTCATGGCTCAGAGCAAAGTGATATTCTTTCCCCTTTCCCAGCTTGTTATAGATCCTATCCTTTTCTGCCCCTTAGCAGCACATACTTTTCCAGGGTCTTGGACGGTAGAAATACCGGTTTCGTCGCAGTTAAAAATGTTTTTTGGCAGAAATTTGTGTTTTTCCATTAGTTCTTCTAGCAGCTTGTAGAATTGATGAACTTCAGTTTTATTAAAAGCTGTAGCCCTGTTGATGCTAGTGGCTTCAGGCTTCCGTACTGAAATATTATTCCTGCCAATAAATCCTTCAAACCAAACTCGTCCAGCCAATTTTGATGAGGTGTTAAAATTGTGCCTTAGCTTTAGTGATTCCGCGTATTCGAATGCCGCTCTTTTTATTTGGTTTGGGGTGCAACCGTAGAAGATATTGGCCATTTTCTTGATTATGTCTGCTAATTCTTTATCCATCTCGGGCGTGAAGACTGTATTACGGCCGAGACGAGGTTCTTTCGTTGTTTTTTTTGTGTATCTCTTTTGAAGGCTGGAAAACGGAATATTCATGACATTTGCGGCTTTTCGCATTGAATAGTTCTGTTCGTCCATGAACTTTATAGCTTTTTCTAGTTGGTCCATAGACCAACTAGCTTTGTTTGTCTTCCTGGGACGAACTTTCGGCATCTACAAACAAAAAATAAACTGTTTCATCGAGGTTAGGTAATGTGGGCAATTAGAGTCACCAATGCAGGCAATTGGAGTCACAACAATGTTGTGACTCCAATTGCCTGCATGGGCGTAAATGAGAAAAATTAATCCTAACGAAAAAGTTGACAATATATTATCAATCTGAGTTTCAATTATCGATTAAACATGTTACGGTTACTACATATCACAAGCACAGAAATATATATATAGTAATTCAAGACTTACCTTTGGTTTTATCAACTCGTAAAATTACATCAAAATGGCGGGAAATCTTCACACTCCCGTTGCTCTTGAGCGCGTCGCGCTAACTGTGTGAGCGAGGGAAGGCGCACGAGAATGACGTGAAACTAGCGCATAGTCATGTCGGTACCAGTTGATTGCGTTTGGTTTTTGTTATTTTGAGGTGACCACCATTGCCCACTGACTCTGATTGCCTACATCTCCCCTAATATTAGAATTTATTAGAATATATGGTTTTTTTACAAACTTTTAAAGTCCATATTTAATAAGTACTTGTAAAGATACGATAAAAAATATTGAACCTAATTTACCAATTATGAAACATTATTAGATAAAAAAATTAAATATTTACATATTTATTATTAATTTTTATTATGGTAGTTATAAAACAGTTCCTTTTATTTGGTATGAAGCATAGCCTCAATTGGCATTTTGTGCAAAACACATTGGTTTTCCCCTTTTTGCAATATCTGCAACGCCCATAGGAAGTACCAGCCTGACTGTGGCCAACATTATCAAATCGCACGTCATCTCATCACATGGGCGACTTCTTTTAGATATTGATGCGGAAATGTTTGAATCTTTGCTTTAGTCCCGATTCTTTTACGATCTCTTTTGTACGTTAGCCAAGCGTTGTTGATGCATATATCATTTGTGAAAATATGGATAGGTACCACCTGCGAGATTTCATTTCCGTGCGATATAATTCAATAAGCATATCCGCAAGATCCACTCCACCCATGTGTGAGTTATAATGCTTAACTATTTGCGGAAAATTAACTAGAACCTTGCTCCTGCTAGTTTTGTCATATCTAAGGATCAACATATGAACTAATTAATGTAACACACTTGTTATCATACCATTGTCTCCTATCCGATCTCCACCGATGTCTCCTGCGCGGACAATGTTTTTAAACCCCCACTTCCTATGTTTTTGTGGATTGTATTTCCCTGCCTTTTTACCTTTATAGGGTATTATCATTTCGTCGATACTATAGCGGTTTTCTTCCTCGACCTTTAATCAGTTCTGTCTAACGCTTTCTATAAAAGGCCTTATTTTGAAAAATGGATCATTATCTAATTGGATGTTATCAGCGAAATGAATATATCTTCGTATTTGTTCATAGCGTTTTAAGGGCATGGTATCAGTTATAAAGGAGCATCGAGTTCTAGCAGCCCAATAGTCCAAATACGAAGGAGCTTTGATAATTCCCATCATTAGCTCTATAGCGATAAAATTTCGTATCTCATACGTCACGTCACGACTATGGACCGCCCTGTTTCTTGAACACAGTAGAGGTTGGTATAATAAACAATGGAATCTATTATATCTTCTGAAAAAAAGTCTAAGAAATATTGTAATGCAGATTTATCATTAGGTATTTGGTTTTGAAAGTAGTCTTCAGGAATCTCTGCTCTGTGTTGGAAGTGGCCTTTCTTCCATTTGTATATGACTGGTGTTTTTCCTTTAGATTTTTTTTGGGCCAGTGGTCTAGTTTTCAAATTATGTATATTTGAAGTTCGCTTTGCACGGCGCTGGATCAAACCACTAGTAGATGGCGATGGATTGTCGGGATTTACTGAGGGGATTTCACGTATCAAAGATAAGAATGATGGAGATGGAGATGAACAGTTTTGGTCTAAATTTTCATCTTGTTGCAAAATAGATGGAGATGGATGGTGGTTTTTTACTGAATTATTTAATATACTATCTTCGTCTTCACAAGATAACAAATGCATAGCGACAATTTCGGGATCTAAAGACGGAGCATCTGACGAAACATGAGATTCTATGATATTCTCTGAACCTCGGAATAAAATCTCTTCATCGTCCTCTTGGGATGATTCGCCACTACCATCTGAGTTTCCACCACTTGGTAGAATGAGCGCAAGAATTTTTTGTGTTCGTGCTGTTGTAGCATAACGCTAGAACAAAGCAAAGAAACAACATGCAAAACCTCCACCATAACAACATGCAATATAACAAGTATTAAATTCAAAATGCAAATAAAAACAACCCATGCCTTTAAAATCCCTACCCCATTTTATAAAAGTTAATAACTTTATAACAGTTTAGCCAATTTTTATAACACAAAATAAAACAAAATTATATAAAAAACTCATAAATAAAGGTAAAATTTTTGTTTGTAAACATCGAGAAATGTATAATCCTCTATACATATTAAAGTATGAAAACATTTCTAATCATTTTTTTTTATTATTTATTCATGACCATGGAACATTTCTAATCATATGGAAATGTATAGCCCTCTGTACATATTGTAGTATCAAAACATTTCTGACCATACCGAAATGTTAAATGGGCTATACAAATACTTTACACTCAGTTATAAGTAGGATGCAACCATAAATACATGCAAAATATTATTTGTTAGTGTCACTGAATTATCTGTAAATATTATACAAATATGCATATGTGGATAAAACCTGGAAAAGTTTTAAAAAATATATTAACTTACCGACGCGTTTCGCCAACGCTCCATTTCGTTTAAAACTTTAATGACATTTGATAGCTGTCAATGTCCATAGACGTCAATTTTTTTTTCTTTATAAGATAAGGTGTTGCAAGTTCCGTAAAACTAAAATTGTTCGGAAATTTGTTGTTTGAACGTGTGCAATAATTTTCTAAAGTATACTGTTTTAGCCTGATTAGCTAAAAAGGTAGGAACTCTTCAATAAATGATTTTATTATCGTTAGCGCCGTTAGATCCGGCTCGAAGGACCAATGTTTTAGCCTGATTAGCTAAAAAGGTAGGAACTCTTCAATAAATGATTTTATTAAATTTTGAATTTAAAACGTATATTGATCGGTAGTACAGAGTTCAACGAATCGAATTGACAAATTATAAGAAAAAAAACGTATGTATGAAGTTTGAGCCGGCGCGCTGCTGCTGTCTTCACGTTCGTGTCTAATGCTTCCACTTAACCACTAGATGGTGCTAACGAGCGCCGTAACAATACGTATAAAATAGTATACAACGTCGAATTAAGGGTTAGTTAAGTCTCATAAAACGTCTCCGAACTGGAAAAATTACAACTATCGTGCCTGACACAAAGGTGGGCAAAATAGAAATTAAATATAATGTTTCATTTCAAGGCTTTATGTCGCATGCAAAATTATCGATACAGGACTACGATATAGAACACAGCACTATTTTTCATAAAAAACAATTAGATACAATTTCAGAGCGAAGTAATTAAAAATACAGGAAAACGATGAGAAAATGTGACGAAATATCACGATAAAAGACAAAACCCATTTGTATATTTTAAAATACAGAGATATTTTTATCAAATATCTGATACGTACGGATGAAATGTTACGCCAGCTTGTTTGGCTCCTTTTGCGTTCACGCACCCAATTACATGGCACCTTGGCGACATCTTCTTGTTTAATTTTCAAATGAATTGCACTTAAACTAAAATAATGTCAATAAACCTCGGAAAAATTCTTTCACACAGAACAATCCTCACTGACAGGTCACCTACCGTAATGAGGGTTTCATAATGGCCGGGATTTGGCCGCATTTGTGTATTACGCAACGTTGCCTATGTGTGCATAGCCAAATTTCGTTTAAATCAACATATTGTTGTGTCTTTTTTACTCGTAAAATTATAGGTTAGTAAAAGAGAGACAAATACAAGTTTATGAGTACGATGTCGATTTGCATCATATTTAATAATAGCTGTTGCCCGCGACTTCGTCCGCGTCAACAAACAGAATAAAATATTTTAAAGTACTTCTGCGTAAATTATATTTTTTGTTTTATTTTCTTGTGGCAGAAGAACATACTGATTTTCTCCGCAACCCGATCTTGACAACGCGACATATAATTGGCCGTGTGAAAAGCAGTCTTGACGTAAGTCAATTCCAACGTGTTTAAACGTTTGCCCCTGTGATTTATTAATTGTTACAGCAAAAGATAACTTAACAGGGAATTGAATTCTTTTAAAATGTTGAATAACTTTTCCTAAGACGGTATTTTCATATCTCTCAAAATTTAGCTGGGCTGTTAAGGGTTCTGCATCAGGTTATCTAGACCTTCAATTTTATTACGTTATTAGAAAGTGCTTATCATGCTGAGCAACTTTTCCTAAGACGGTATTTTCATATCTCTCAAAGTTTAGCTGGGCTGCTAAGGGTTCTGCATCAGGCAGTCTAGACCTTCAATTTTTTTCTTTCATATCATTTCTACGTCATTTTATTCTTTCATACATATTTTTTGGATAACTTGAACCGTTTACGCAGCGCACGCAACGGAAGTCTCCAAAGTTGAATAATTTTCCCCGTTTTTTCCACATTTTCCTCTTATTCTTCGTCCCTATTGGTCGCACTGTGATGATATATAGCCTAAAGCCTTCCTCGATAAATGGACTATCCAACACAAAAAGAATTTTTTAATTCGACCCAGTAGTTCCGGAGATTAGCGCGTTCAATCAAACAAACAAACAAACTCTTCAGCTTTATAATATTATTAGTATAGATTAGTATAGATCAGTAATACAAATTTTTGTATAACTGATTATTTATACAGTGTGTCCGGGTTTTGATTAGCGATAATTTAAGGGCATGAAATTCGTCTAATTTCATCGACAAAAACATGCCAAAGGGGGGTCCATCTTCACCCCCCTCCGAATTGCCGCCATTTATAATTTTATATTCTAAATTCTATGCGTAGGGTAAAAGAGGGTAATGGGGTCACTTAAGCGAGAACTCAAATAAAAATTTATTTAAAAAGAAAGTATTTATTGCAACCGCCTGTAAACATAATTTACTTATTAAACTATCATTAGAGATCAATTTCAGTCACTTTGGCAATCAACTTTGGAAATTAAAAAAGTAAAAAAAAACAGATTTGACTCCCATTACACCAACGTAGGGGTAATGGGGGTAATCACCCTGGGGGCAATCGGAGTCAAATAAAATCTAGCATACATCGCAAACATAACCTTTAGCTGACTCCCATCCAGTGCACTCCGCGTGAGCCCATAGTCCACACGAGGTACACCTGTACCAAATCTCGTTGTTTCCTCCGAATTCGTCGCATACTAGGCATCTGTTTCCAGTATCTTCTGCGTCATCATCCTCATCGTCCTGGCATAAGTCGTCAGTGCCAACATCTGATACAGAAGTTTCGTTCTGTTCTTGTAATACTTGGCGCTTTGCCTTTTCAGGACCCTTCTTCTGTACTTTAGTCTTTTTTCCTTGTCCTTTGCCTTTCCTTGTCTTCTCTTTTCCTTTACCTCCTTTTTTCTTCATTTTATTAATTTCCTTTTCTAGCAGATTTTCTTTGAGTGGCGTTGAAGTTAAAATTGTAGCGTGTTGCTTCTTTCGGCCCTGTCTTGTTTTAATAGCAGATGCTTTCTCTGGCATTTTTATTAAATTCTGCAATATA
The DNA here is from genome assembly GCA_014607495.2 of Carposina sasakii. Lineage (NCBI taxonomy): Eukaryota > Metazoa > Arthropoda > Insecta > Lepidoptera > Carposinidae > Carposina > Carposina sasakii. The sequence goes on along the minus strand of CP053172.1, from coordinate 1,877,231 downwards.
CTATATTGGTTAGGCGTGCCAGGAACTTGTGGTACAACATCTGATTCAGAATCAAGTGGGACTTCTTGGTTAGACATCATAAGATCTGGTGAAACAATTTGTGTTGACGTGCTCGGAACTGGTGAGTCTTCTTTTGATGTGCTGGGAATCACACAGGTAGCTGCGAGAGATTCATTGCAGTCTTGGATTACAACGGTCTCAGATTGGAGAGTTTCTGCAGCGAGAAAATCTTCTTCTGTGAATACCTCCGGATTTAGTGGAAATATTCCAGTTGATCTAAACCCCGATTCTCCTTTACTAATAGAAGCAACATTATTAAACGCTTTCCTCACCAAGGATCTTTTCTGCTAGATGGCTTTTTAAAAACAAGTCACATTCTTTTTTGTAGGCCATTTTGAGTGGGCCAAAAAAAGAAACGTCAAGGGGCTGCATTCTATGAGACGTGTGTGGTGGCAGAGACAACATATGAATGTGGTTGGACTTGCAATATTCGTAGACGGAAAGAGAAATGTGACTAGCATGGTTGTCTAGTATTAAAAGGATGGGTTCATCTGTAGACGGTTTAGCGTGCTGTTTAAAATGCGCTAACCATTCAAGAAAGAGATGCTCGTTGATCCAACCGTTGTCAGAACATTTGTAAAGCGCGCCTGCTGGACCATCCTTCTCAAGTAGAGGAGTCATCCTTTTCCTAGGGAAGATAAACATAGGTGGAATGTACCCCCCAGTACTGCTCATAGCACACAACAAGGCGATGTTTTTTCTTCTCTCCCAACTGGTGATAGATCCTACTCTCTTTTGTCCTCTTGCAGCTAAATTTTTTCCCGGTGTTTGAACCGTTGAAATACCGGTTTCATCGCAATTATAAATATTTTTTGCAACGAATCTGTGCTTTTCCATCATCTGCCCAAGTAGCTCAAAGAACAGACTTACCTCTGTTTTGTTAAAGGCCGTGATTCTATTTATGCTGGTCGCCTCCGGTTTTCTAACAGAAATGTTGTTTCTAGCCATAAAAGCAAGCAACCAATCGCGTCCAGCCATTTTTGAAGCTTGATTAAAATTGTGCTTCAAATTTAATTTTTCAGCATATTCGAAAGCGACTTTTCTGATTTGATTAGCAGTGCAACCATAGAAAATATTTGCTATTTTCTTCACTAAGTTCGCTAGTTCGGCTTCTGCCTCAGGACTAAAGACAGTGAATCGTCCTAGATGTGGTCCTAAAGCTGGGTATCCATTACATTCGCGAACATCTTGCGCTCCGCGCTCCCGTACCGCTCTGATGGAGACGGTAACGCGTATCTCCATAGAAACACGCATGCTCCACAGTCCTCTCGTGAACATTGAGCGAACATGTCGTCACCGTTAGTGGCTAGTGCAGCATATATTTTATTTCACTATCTACTCGAAGACTATAGAAGCCCTCCTCGCTTTTGGGAATCTGACATTTACAAGAAAAGACGTTCGAATTCATTGGTGTTGGAACTCAAATCTCAAGAATTAAGTGGCCATTATAAAAACTTCATGCGAATGTCTTCATCTAATTTTGAATATTTGTATAATTTAGTTGTACCAGCTATACAAAAAAAAGACACAAAATTTCGAAAAGCTATATCGGCTCAAGATAAATTAGCATTAACTCTGCGATTTTTAGCTACGGGTGATAGTTTCACAAGCCTGCAATACTTATTTAAAATCTCAAAACAGGCAATCAGCAAATTTATCCCAGACGTCTGTCAAGCTATTATTAATGGACTGAAAGACAATGTGAAGGTAAGAATTGTTTTATTAATAATAGGTTTCCATACAAATTATAAAAATAACATAAGAAGTAATTAAACGTAATCATTTACATCAAAAGAATCCGCGCTGTACTGCGATCCGCTTGGACTGCTTTGACTAATACCAGCTTGAGAGGTACTACCTGTTGAGTGTGCTGATGAATAAATCGGATCCAGTGGAGCTGTTTCTGGCCATGTTGTATAATAATTTTGGGGCTGACTTGTGTAGTAACCATATTGTTCATTGTTACTGAAATATCCTGCGTCAGCCTTAAAAATTATATCACATAAACGTTGTTGTACCAAATTTTTAGTGCGATGATCGTAACTTCTCAATTTGTTCTCTAAAAATTTACAAAACGTGCCAATCTCGTCGTCTTGATTTGACTTGGTCGACGCTGATTTTAAAATACCAAATGCATCCTTTAACATGGCAAGTTTTGGATCATATTTGCGTTGTTTTGGAGGCGTCGGGGCGTCCGCATTTGTCGGAGATGGAGACCCATCTGTAGTTTGTGCAGTAGACGGTTGGTCGAGAGTGGCATCATTATTAGTTTCCTAAAAACAAAACAGATAATAGTCTCATTTCAACATTTCTAAGGTTGACTGGAAGAGATCCCGAAAGGGATAAGTTCGCCTATTGTTATCTTAAGTCTATAATTGTATTGTCCTATTTCCTGTGTGTGTAACGATAAAGAGTTTATAAACAAACAAACAAACAAACAGGCTAAAATGTATGTAATACTTTATTGTATAGTCAGCGACATATTAAGGTTTACATATTTGTTTTTTTTTTAGTTGCCTAACAACCCTCAAGAGTGGTTAATGATGTCTGATTCATTCAACGAGTTATGGAACTTTCCTCATTGTATCGGCGCAGTGGATGGAAAACATGTAGTTTTACAGGCGCCTGTTAACAGTGGTACCGAATTTTACAACTATAAGAGCCATTTCAGTATTGTGTTATTTATTTTGGCCGATGCTCATTACAAGATTAGATTTGTCGATGTCGGTTGTCAGGGCCGAATATCTGATGGTGGAGTATACAAGAATACTAAACTATACTATTTGATGGTAAAAGGTGAATTGAATTTGCCTACTCCGACACCTTTGGAAGGACGTAATAAAGTTATACCATATTATTTACTAGGTGACTCTGCATTTGCATTGACCGAAAACATGATGAAACCGTTTCCTGGCCAAACACATGCGAAAGGTAGTCTTGAAAGAGTGTTCAACTATCGTTTAAGCAGAGCACGTCGTGTTGTGGAAAATGTTTTTGGTATAATGGCACAAGTCTTCAGAGTTCTAAGGAAACCACTTCTGGTAGAACCAGATAAAGCAGCAGTTATAGTACTGACGGCAGCTCACTTGCACAACTATTTAAGAGCTCATTCAGATACTTACTCTTCTGGAATAAGAGAAAGCGAAAGTTTAAGAGAGGATTATGAAACATTACAACCAATAAGGAACTGTGCACGTCGGTCTCCTGACAATGCAAAAGATATAAGAAAGGAATTAGGGGATTATTTTTTAAAGGAAGGAGCTATTTCATTCCAAAATCACTATTGACTGTCTGACACGCACGTTTTCAATTTAATTATTAAATACTAGCTGTACACCGCGACTTTGTTCACGTGGGATAAGTTTTTGTCCCGGGATAAAAGTTTCGTAAATGAAACATAGCCTTTGTTCCTTTTTATAATATTAGTAGGTATAGATAAATAATTTTAATAATAACTTACTGTATTCAGTGACTGTCGCGGTTTATCGCGATCCATTAAAAATGACAATGCTTCAAACGCGAACCAATTACTTCTATATATTTCTGATGTACCTAAAATGTAAAAAAATAAATTAAACAAGTATCCATAGTGTTTTATTTTATACCACTTATTATTACTCCAGTTACCTACCTTTCCCAGTCCCGCAGCTTTTTTTTTGTTTTGATCTCTCTCTACGAAACCCCGAAAGCAGAATTTTCATTTTGTCTTTGCATATTTGCCCCGATATATCCATACCTCTTCCGATTTCCACCCAGGCGTCTTCTGTTAAATTTTTATTCTTGAAATTCTCATCCTGGGGATTCCACAGCACAGTATAGTTTCGGTACAACCCGATTAGAGTTAAACATTTTTCTTCCGACCACTCCATAACAACCGAGCGCGGAGCGTGATTAACGACACGTACGCACTTGCGTGATATCTTGCTCGCGTCCACGAACAGACTGTTCTGACGTGATGTGACTGAACAGACCCTTTGTGTTCGCCCAACTTACCGCCACCCTTTGGAGCGCTGAGCGCGGAGCGCGCACCGTTCACGCTCCACGTTCGCAAACGTATCCACTACGCGGAGCTGTTGCAAGTGCGCGGAGCGCAAGATGTTCGCGAACGTAATGGATACCCAGCTTAGGCTGCGTTTCCATTGACGCGGAGCTGTGCGGAGATGAGCGGAGAATAGCGGTGAAAAGTGGTGAGTGTTTCCACTGAAGCAGAGCGGAGAGGAGCGGAGCGGGGCGGTGCGGTGCGGAGCGGAGCAGAGCAAACTTTGGAGTTGCGCAATTTTGCGCTCAGTTTGTCTCCATCTTTCAGAAAGAGCATACGTCATGTTGTCGCTTAAAAAGAAAAAAGCAATCCTTTTATATCTTTCCTTACTTGAAGACGAAGATAACGAATCAGATGAAGTAGCATTGACTGTTGCGACTTTTTTGGATATGAAGAGAAAACATAGATTCTGGATTCGACAACATATAAATTATCGTTCCGTGCATGGAGAATTTTCAACTTATTTCCAAACGTGTGATGATGAAATGTTCGAAACTTCATATAGGGTATCAAGGAAACTTTTCTATGAATTACATTGTCTTCTTAAACCATATATAGAGAAGAAAGATACTAATTGCAGGAGATCGATTTCAAGTGAAGAAAGGCTTGCAATATGTCTAAAGTAAGTAAACAAATCTATTTCTACTTATAACCATTTATTAAAAAAATTATTCAGTGTCACATGACCCGATTCATCGTTATAAAAATATTGAAAATAGTAAACATTATTTCTGGTAAAGAAATTGTAACAATTTTCTCATATAAGCATGATTTAAAACAATAAAAATCAACAATGCACGTAATTAACAAGGTGCAAGGAAAAATAATTACTAATTAAAAACTATTCTAAATATTTAAAAAATCAACAAAAACTACAATGATTGGTTATAATGGTCGATCAAAGTTGCTCATTATCAGTTCCAGGTGGAGGAGGTGGTGGAGGATGTTCTGTAATGTTTAGTGATGATGATTGTGTGTTTTCATGTGTTTGCGAAGTGACTGTTTCTGTATGAGCTGCTGTGGAATAACCGTACGGTGCTCTGTGCGGTGGACCATATTGATTGGTCCAAGAGTTTTCTTCATTTATTTCTTCGGCTTCCATTAACCCTTTAACGCACACTTTAACTTTTTTTTGAATTCACTATATTTACTCATAAATCTATATTCTGTAGTGTTATTTATAATAACATTGATTAATAAAATTTCCAGAAAGTCATTATTTTCCGAGAAAATAAAGAAAACATTGTGGCTAGTATACTGTCCACCGACCGTTTTGTATCAGTTACTATCCCTATGAAATCAGTGGCCTGTAAACTGGCCACTTATAAAAAATAGTTTTTTTGGATGTAAATAATATAAAAAAAAAAAAATGATTGTTTATTTCGTAATCAGTCTTTATTTAGCCTCAAAAACTTGACACTTACAATTAGCGTAACTTAAAAAAAAATATAGTATCAATCAAGAAACAAAATTTTGGACTTAATTTTCTAAATTTTTATCAGAATTACAATATAAAAATAAATCTGTGTTGTTCACGATTCAAAAAAAGATAAGGATAATAAGAAAACTTTCTTGTTCACAATTCAGAAAAAAACAAACTATATTAAATCTTTTTTTTCTGTCCGGAGTTATGAAAAGGAGCAAAACATTCAACGCATAATGCTACATTACATTTAATACATTCATAAACACTACGTTTAGGTTTTGATGCAGTGCTACAATACCTGCATCTACGTAAATTTTTCTTTACAGATTTTACGAGTCTATGATCGCCATTTTCGTTTTCTTGAACGGGAATTTTGGAATTTCCTATAAGTTCATCGGCTAGTTTACTTCTGAAAATCAGATGTGTTATAGGTTTTGTTCCACCAGGATAAGCCTTTCTCCAAGTGTCCTTATAAATGATGTAGGAGTTTACGATAGCAGCTTCTATCAAGTAGAACCAAATTTTCATCCACCATCGACGTGATTTCCATGAAATATTGTATGAAGCCATGTACTGGTCGAATTTATCTACACCGCCCATAAACTTATTATAATCAATTATAGCATTTGGGCAAGACACATTCTCTTTATTGCCATGCATATTAGTGCGCTTAACAAAACCTTTTTTGGCTGGGTTGTGCATATTTGAAGCCACACATACAGCTTTTTTCCCGCGGTCTCTCCATTTAGAAACAGATATGTTAGATTTCGTCATAGCAGAAGCACTCTCTCCTACAGCCATGTCTCGATCATGCGGAAATTTATTGGAAGGGAAAAATTTTCTTGAGGGCATAATAGTTCCAACACCGAAAATGGTTTTGCGAAGCAATTTGTCTAATAAAGGCAAGGAGGTAAAAAATCGATCAAAAAACAAGCAATATCCCAAATGCTCAAACGCCGAAGCCAACTTCAGTACTATACTTTCACCTAGACTCAATTCCCTTTGTCCACCTTGCAGTTTTCCCTCATAAATATCAAAATTGACCATATATCCCGTGACAGCGCAACATATAACCCACACTTTGAACCCTCTTTTGATGGGCTTGAGCGGCATATATTGTTTCAAAGTAGACCTTCCTTTGAAAGCTATCATACTTTCGTCAATAGACAATTGCCGATGAGGACTATATACTGACCCGAAAACATATGAAAAATGAGTCAGTAATGGACGTATCTTAAAAAGTCTGTCAAAGCCCACGTTACCCCTTGGTATCATTTTCTCGTTATCATTTGCATGTATAAACCGCAGTATTTTTAAGAATTTGCGCATACTCATAAGACTGCTTATACGGGATACATGAAAATTTTTATCTTGAGACCAATAAAGCCGCATTGATGGTAAACTATGAAAGCCCATAATAATCAGAATTCCTAAAAAAGTATTCAGGTCTTCTTCGGTCAGGTTTAGAGTCTGATGGCACTGTGCAGCATATCTATTACTCTCTATAATCATTAGTTGGTAAAAAAAGGGAGTCAAAAATAGTTTCAAAATCTTGAGAGGTGAGTTTAGATCGACTTCCTTATTTATACCTATGTAACTATTGAAAGTAGTTTTTTTATATACTGGTGGTTTTCTAAATTTTCTCTTGCTCCATTTATTCAGATTTTCAGGAGTACCTTCAGGAGGCTGATCCATAACTATAGGCGGTACAAGCAAAGGCGATGATGGATGCGACGGTGCTGTTGGAGGTAATGGTGAAAGCTGGGGTGGAGGTGTTGGTTCGGAAATGTTCGAGGATGAAGATCCGGGTGGAGGTTCAGAAGAAGACAATGGCTGATGACAACTGCGGGTGCTAAGGCTGCTGGTATTCGATACAACATCTTCAAAACAGTCGTCAGCGTCGGAATCCCCACCAATATCAGAATGGATGGCCTGGTCATCAGTAATAGCCATAATTTCTGCCCATTGGTCATCATTTAGGTTTTCCAAATCCTGATAACTGAAGATATTTCTAAAACAACAGAGAAACGAAAATGAAAACTTTATAAATCAGAACTATTATACCTACCTAGAAATCTGCATAATTTGACAAAAAAAAATACCTAAACAATTACGATAATAGCCTATAACTGCCGAACCCATATATCTGTGCTTATTGTATTATTATATCATAAAAATAGACTATATACTTCGGGTGAAATGATATAGTTTATATAAATAAATCAAAATATATAATTATGAGACTATCTCAAATACACATGTGTAATTTATAGGTTATGTTTTTTCAACTCGCCGGTCATTTTTCAATTACAAAAATAGCATATTTATTTTCCTGTTCACTATTGTTCTGGCACATGAAAATACAGAATATACTATAACACAATCGTTTTACTCACCTTTTGAACGAAGACATGGTTTTTCATTGCACTACACATTAATTATACGTGTTGTCTACTCGCGATAACAGCGAACACTAGTCCGCATACGCGCAGTGGCTAGTTGACAGGCCACTGCCAAAAACGGCGCGAATTTTTACGTGCGTGCCGCGTCCTTGAACGGTGGCTAGTTAGCTGGCCAGCGTGCTTTATTAGCTATCGTTTTTGATCATAAGGTTCATGATTACTACAAAAATCTTTGAATTTTCGACCTTAATGTGACTGTCCAGTTTACTGGCCACTTTGTATGGGCCGTCCTATAAAGGGTTAAAGCAGTCATTGCAGTGCGTTTCACTTTAAGCTGTAAATAATTTGGAAGCTTTTTCAAGGTCTTCGATATGGAGAGGAAAAAATGATCCAAATCATCTAAATCATCGGATGCTGTAAGAATCTCTTTTAACTCAGCCCGTTCCTTCGTTCGCTGCTCGTTATTACTTTGAAATTGACTAAGCAGTTCGGAGACATCGTCCAATTTTCTGTTCTTAGATTTTGAAGTAGAGCCGGAAGATTGGGTAGATTGTGTATGATCATTCGAAAGAAGGTCTTCTAATTGAATTAGCTCTGAATCGTTTGACATTTGATCGCCTGCAGTATTTAATGTGGTATTTAACGTGGCTGACATTTGTGTATCATCGTCATAAGATTCTGAATCATCTCTGAAATTTGAGGTTCGTTTTCTATTTTGCATAAATGGTAGCAAAAACTCCATTATTTTTTGATACTTCCATTTGGTGATTTGTTTTGCCGCCTGGCCACTTCTGGTAGAATTTTGTCTTTTAATTGCGTCGCGATGATTATCACGCAATTTTTTCCATTTCGCCTTAGCAGTTTGTACTGTAAAAATAAAATAAAAGTCACATTAACTAAATTCGTGAGAATTGGTGAAAGGAAGGGAAGGCCTTTGCCCAGCAGTGGGACAATATGGGGTAGATAAAATAAGAAACTAAATTCTATAAATATTGTGTGATATGCTTTGATTAACAGATAGAGTAACTAGATGCATTTTTCTGATGATAATGAATGATTAATTGATGATTTATAGTGTTTAATTTATAATGTTTATTACAGGTATTTAGCCAACGGTACTAAGTATTCTACACTTGGACAAGATTTTAGGGTCGGAAAATCTACAGTAATGAATATAATTAAAGAAACTTGTGAATGCATTTGGAACGTGTTGCAGCCATTATATATGCCTGTTCCTACTCAAGATGATTGGTATCGAATAGCAAAAGAATTCGAAGACTTGTGGCAATTCAAGAATTGCGTTGGTGCGTTAGACGGAAAACACGTTTATATAACTGCACCAAATAAATCAGGATCTTCTTTTTTCAATTACAAACACAGATTTTCAATTGTATTAATGTGTGTGGCTGACGCTAAACGAAAAATAATAATGGCAGATGTCGGATCGATGGGAAGATTTAGTGACGGTGGAATTTTTGCTGAGAGTGAATTTGGAAAACGACTGCAAAACAATACTTTAAATTTGCCACCGCCCGAGCCACTTACTGAAAGTGGAGAGAGAGTACCATACGTATTTATTGGTGACGAAGCCTTTCCTTTGTCTTATAATTTAATGCGACCATATCCCAGAGATCAATTAGATCAAAGCAAACGAATATTCAATTATAGACTATCGCGAGCTCGACGCATAGTAGAGGCCACATTTGGTGTGTTGAAGAGAAAATGGTACGTGTATCACAAGGATTTCGAATGCCAAGTCGATACTGTTGATAAAGTAGTTAAAGCAACCACTATTTTACATAATTACTTGATTGAAAAACATACTAACTATTTGGATGCAAACAATTCAGATAGCTCTTCGATCAATGAATCATTACGGGTTTCTATCAATACTACTCATCCGTGTATAACAAGAAACAATGCAAGTTCTAATGAAGTTTATCGGATCCGGGACATATTTTGTTCTTATTTTAATAACCAGGGGAAAGTCCCTTGGCAGGAAACCCGTATTTTGCGACGATTAAGTATAACAAATGTATAATGTTTCATATAATAGTAAAAACCACTGAAATATGTAGAAATTATTCCTATCGCTATAGATAATATTGATAATAAACTTACCGTCCTTGATACCATTGTCTTTTATTATAATTTCCCAAGCTGCATCCTTGGTTTCGTTGCATTTGTAGGTGGTCAGTCGCGTATCCCATAAACACGGGAATTGTTTAACACTTTCAATGAACTTCTCATCCATTTTGATACGTGTTGCACCTATGACGTAACGTTGATAACTACTATGACGCACTGCGCGCGAATCGTGGCGCGAGTCATACACCCACCCCCGCACCCCGGTCCGCACCTCGCCGCTTCGCTCTCCCGTTCGTCCCTTCGCTCTCCCGTTCGTCCACTACGCACTCCCTGATAGGAAACGTTCGAATTGCGACCTAGCTACAACAGCGCTAGCGCTCAAATTACTTTGCGCGACCTTTGCTACCTTAGTTTCGAGAGTGAGAGAGAGTTTCGTTCTGTTCTGCAAATAAAAAATGTTAATTCTATGTATGTATTTCCTGCTTTATTTTACATCACATTAACAATAATGACCCAAGTACTAATTACTAATATAAATATACCTAGCTACCCTCCGCAACGCACCGCCCTGTCCTCCGCTCCACACCGCCCCGCTGTCCTCCGCTCCGCATCACCTCGCTTATTTTATATGAATATCCGTTCAGCTCTGCCCCGCTCCGCTCGTGCTGTTTCCATTGAAGCAGAGCGGAGATTTCGAGCATGGTGATTGGACAATTCATGCACCGCTAAGCACCGCTCCGCCCAGCTCCGCGTCAATGGAAACGCAGCCTTAAGGTAGAACCTTTTTTTATTCTCTTCTGAAGGCTTGAAAAAGGGATTCCCATTACTTTAGCAGCATTTCTTATAGAAGAACCGCCATTAACGAGCTGTATAGCTTTATCTAGGCTATCAGAAGACCAGGAAGCCTTTTCAGTTGCCCTGACTCGTACTTTCGGCATCTAGAAAGAAATAATAAAAACATGATTCAACAGTAACGCACAGTTGTGGGCAATAGTAATCACTTGCGGGTAATGGGAGTCACCTGACTCTCATTTCCCACAACTACACTAATGAGTAAAAAAAAAAAAAAAAACTTTAATACACCGATATAATCTGAACTGCACATCACAATTTGAAACGTCTAACTAAGTAAGTGTAAATGTCATAATCGCATACTGCAAGATATTTGGCACTTACCTTCTAATTTGCATTTACGTAAAATTACATCAGCGGAGCGCAAAAACAAAACACGATCGTTTCTCAGTGGCGCATTGGTCGACTGGCGCGAGCCGTTCGTGGCTGCGCGGGGGCCCGAAGCGGGGGCTGAGAACACTGTTTACGCGTCGGTCCCATGTAGTCTTTCGTGGTGGTGAGGGTGACTCCCATTGCCCGCTGACTCCCATTACCCTACTCTCCCCTATTACGAAAAAAATTGTATCTTTCCACTGGGATGTCCCAGAAAGTTGAAAATAACGCTGGTTGTGAGCTAATAATATGGCCTATCAATCAGCATACACGATTGATGCAAAATTATTATCTTTAAAATATTAATAATGCTAGTTCGGCGAATTTCAGCTCATTTTTTTTTCTATTTTTCAAGTTTTTGTGTCTTATCGCAAAAACTAGCCTCTTAAAATTAGTTTTTAACTCATAACTAGCGTTATTTTCAACTTTCTGGGACATCCCAGTGGAAAGATACATTTTTTTTTGTAATACGCATCAAAAAAAAATTAAATTATAAATGGCGGCAATTTGGCATGTTTTTGTCTATCAAATTAGACGAATTTCATGACCTTAAATTATCGCTAGTTATCTTTGCCTTATTTCGCAGCAAGCTTTTATTAGATATTTACGGCAGTTCAATTTAAAATTCTTGACCATCTCAGGCCTTGCAGCAATTTCTGCTTTTGCGAGGTGGTTACTTAAAGGCACTCCCAGATAAATTGAATTTAACGGCACTAAATGCTATGTCAGAGTTGTTGACATACGAGTAATTATGTCGGCAGTATATCAGCAGTATTTCTTTATACGCCAATTTCATTTTATCGTACATTTTCGTTATAATGACTTTATCCGATTGAAAGAAAGTATTTTCGTTATTTTTAGCAGCACCCATTCCAAAAACATATAATATCCCTTAAATGTAGGGTCATTTAGATAAATTTGAATATTTTCTGAATTTCTCAGCCGATGAGACACCCATTGTTCATCAAAATACAATCGAAGAGCATCCCACTGTTCGAGCATTCGCTGTATTACAGCCATCAGTGAAAGCCATCGAGTTTGGCTGAGGTGTAGGATCTTATGGATATCTAAATGTAGAAATTTTTTAAACTGCGAATTCGGCTGGTCATAAGGGGTGGATAATGGCATATCAAAATGATTTTGTAATGCCTGTAGTTTTAGTGCATCAATACACAAAGCAGCTTTGCAGCTTTCAGCTGTTTTTAGTACATTTGGCTCTACAATTGCATTTTTAAGTAGGATATAAATGCTCAATGCTATTTAGTAACATAAACATAAACCATTATGTCATGTAAATGCCATACAGCTTTTAGCTGTTTTTGATGTCTAAGGGTCTACAATAGCATTTTTAAATAGTAAGATAATGCCTAATAGCTTAAAACTTGTGCTATTATAATGCAGCGTAATTCCATTCTACAGCTTTGGGCTGTTTTTAGTGCCCTTCGTTATTTAATAGCACTTTTAACTAGTAAGGAAATGCCTAGTATTGCTAAGTAGCATAAACGTGAATCAATGTAATGCTTGCATTTTTGAAGGTCAACTGAGTTCTTTTAAACAGCAAATTTTTATGGTGGATACATAATAATTAATAAGTAAAGATTAGGTTATCCATTTCTAAAGAAAAGTAGGAATAATTGCAGAGAACCCAATGGAATTTGTATTGGCCTAAAAATAGGTAACATAAAATTTGCACAATTTACATTACACATTTACAAAATAAAAAAGGATGGTCTTAGCCATTGTGATATTGTCCGTGATCCTAAATTGGTATATTTACGAGTACATAATTATGAATACTTATATTTAATACCACTATTGCATACATACAAATAAGAAACGTTGTTTTAAGTGCTTTAGTGTTTTATTTAGATTAAAGTGATTTAACAACTAAATAACCATTAAATAAATATCTTTTATTTTATTTGCATAAGTTTTTCCATCGTTCTTTGAAGCTGAGTATAAGAACGATAAATGTTTTTGTAATGAACGACAAATGTTTTCTGCTCTATCTGCCAGTAATTGATCCAGTGATATAATATTTCGGTAGCTGTAACGTTACTATAATCCATACGTGGGTTTCCTTGATTATCTGAAAATTTAAATTTTAGCACCTATACTAACTAGTGATTACAAAATGTTACAGTGATAGGCGCCACCAAGCTAGGCGTTTAAACCTTTTCTGGGTCCACCCAAAGCTACGCAGAGAAAATTATCACTAAAATTAATCCGCTCAGTAAATGGCGGCAGTAGGCGTAAAAGCGAGACAGACAGAGTTACTTTCACATTTATAATGTTATATGTGGTAATAAAAAGTATAACAATTCAAAATAAATTCATTGTAGGGACGGTCTTTTGTTATGGAAAAGTATGTGCACCCTACTCAAAAATATACAATACACAGAAAATGTTTAAAAAGTAGCTTCAGAAGCAAATATTGGGATTATGAGGATAAGCAACTAACTAAATAAAGTTTTGTGACCAAATATTTAAAAAAGCAAGAGTGAATATTGCCTAAAATTTGCCGTTTGAGTTTTTGCCTAGGGCCATAGTTTGGAAATTCAATTTTGTACTTACGAGTGATATAATAAGTTGGATCCTGGATGCCACTCGCTTCTGCAACCACGAACAATACATTTCACTACTATATTTATATCAATACCACCAAAATATCTTAATTAGTCCACACAAATATGCGAAGCGATTCAAACAAATCGACTTGACATGATTTGACAAAATTGTCATGTGCTACCCAGGGATACCATTACATAGCAACAGAACATTCCTTAAAATACGGAATTTTTGCTACCGCGAAGGTTTGTTTTACTATATTATGTACACTTTATTTATATTACAAATTACATTAAATACATTTCATTACTCTATTAAATATGTAAACATTTTCAAAACGAATCCAATTTTTTCATGATAATATTATATTTATGCCTTTTTCAACGTCTTTACTTACATTATAGGGTATTTTTTTGCTGTGTAAGGGATCCCTTGTGGGAAAACAAGGGGGGGAGGCTGTCATTTTTTCATGTTTCAATTTTTTGTTCAGAGCTTGGAATCCATCCTAAGAGGAGATACCAAATCCCTGGATATACATAATGTTTATTTATTTATTTATTAAGATTAGGCACACCAACATTACATGTATTAAAAAGGTAGAATGTTATGTTGTACCCAGGGATTTGGTATCTCCTCTACATTTCTATGGTTGTACCTACCCTACCTATATACAGGATGTTTTTTTGTGGCCACCTTTAACGAAGGGTACGTATTCTATACACGAAATAAAGTAAGTTTATGTCAAAAAAAATGCTGGGAAAAATTTTTTTTTTTGAAATTTTTTTTAAATTCCTTGATCGTGCGAAATTTATAGTGTCTAGTGTTTATGTTAGTTTTTTTATAGACAGATATTGTTACGTACTGGGTATACGGTGATTTGGAGCTGCCGATTAAAAGGTAGGCGTAGGTGTTAGAACTCTTTATTAGGTGGAGGAGGTTACAGAATTTCAGCTCTAATCACTATAACTCTAAACACAGCACTAAACTATCACTTCCTTTACTATCGCTGGTATCGTTTTCCTTCGCTTGTTTAGCTTCCAATCTTATTCAAAGACTGAACTAAGACTGACTCCGTCGGCCGAGATCCGCCGTATTTATACGGCTCGACGTTCGGTCCCGAACATTCGGGAATATACCCGAGCGACCCATCTACAAAAACCCCGTAGGTGTTATCCGGGCAAGCCTGGAACGTTCTAGGGCGTTCATTCAACAACTCATATACCAAACACGCTGAGATTACAATGGAACATGCTAGTAAACGATATCGCGTTCTACTCTGCTACTAGCGACATCTAGTGAGTCAATGGGTAAACTACCCGATCGTAACACTGCCCCCTTCCTAGAGATGTTCGTCCCGAACATCATCGCTGCCGCCACAAAGAGCATCCGGTCATCACATCTTTTTCTTACTGCATCCTGCGACCGCCGTCGGGCAACTACCCTGCTCGGCACAAACCATATCTTCCATAAATCAGGTGCCTTCTCTTTACGCCGCACAGGATGATGCAGCCACGCAAACGATCCCGCTGTTCTTCTTCTGCGTCTAACCTTCCAGTTGCTAATAGTCTCCACATATGCACTCAACATCAAACCAACACTGCCACTTGTTAAGCTAATATCATCCAAGCGCATATCACTTTCCTGTTCCTTATCCATAGGCATCACTCTTAAAACCAGTTTCCTGTTCCATGTCCTCACTTTGCCGTAGTTCTCGTCCTTCATTCGATCTTCTACCTGTAGACCATCACTGATCCAGTCCATTTCACATATCCTTCTTCCATTAGCCATAACTAATTCTTCATCACTCTTCTGCTCAGGATCTTCCACCTGTTCCACATCACTAGCAGGTGTCTCTGACTCATTGCCACAATCTTTATTCCAACGCGACGCAACCACATCACTCTCATCGCAGCCAACACGCATGTGGTCAAGATCACTGCAGCCATCACTGATGGAGCCAAATCCTCCAGATCCTCCATCCACCTCGGTCTGCTTCACCTCCTCGACCACATCACGCACTACTCCCGAGTGCGGCTCCCGGCGTACGATGTCCACGTCTGACTCCGTCACGTCCACCCGAATGTCCTCACATTCGCTGTCGACCTTGACTATTGAGGTAAGTCTTCCTTCGGATCCATTATCCATTTCAACCCGTTTCACCCCCTCAGCCGCCCCGTGCACTTCCTCCGAGTGCGGCTCCTGGTGAACGTCCTTCACTACCGACTTTGCCTCAACGTCTGTGCAGATGTTAGCACACGGGTCGTCCAGCTTAGAGACCACTTTCTCGATATTCCCAACATTCAACTTAATCCCAACGGTCTTGCAGTAGTTCGCATAAGTATTGTCCAGCTCGTTGAAATGTTTGTCGATTACGCTAAGCCCCTCCACCATTTCCATCTTCATTTGCATTAGTTGACTAAAACATTCTCGAAGCATAGCATTTACCGAAGGTGATGTCGCCGCTGCTACTGCTGCACGAGCAGATTCCACGGTCTCCGGCTCACCGACAATGCTACTTCTTCGCTCCATGCCTTCCTTGTTGACAATCGACATTCTACTCCAAATCCCACTTCTGACACCAATTGTTACGTACTGGGTATACGGTGATTTGGAGCTGCCGATTAAAAGGTAGGCGTAGGTGTTAGAACTCTTTATTAGGTGGAGGAGGTTACAGAATTTCAGCTCTAATCACTATAACTCTAAACACAGCACTAAACTATCACTTCCTTTACTATCGCTGGTATCGTTTTCCTTCGCTTGTTTAGCTTCCAATCTTATTCAAAGACTGAACTAAGACTGACTCCGTCGGCCGAGATCCGCCGTATTTATACGGCTCGACGTTCGGTCCCGAACATTCGGGAATATACCCGAGCGACCCATCTACAAAAACCCCGTAGGTGTTATCCGGGCAAGCCTGGAACGTTCTAGGGCGTTCATTCAACAACTCATATACCAAACACGCTGAGATTACAATGGAACATGCTAGTAAACGATATCGCGTTCTACTCTGCTACTAGCGACATCTAGTGAGTCAATGGGTAAACTACCCGATCGTAACAATATTAATTATTTTTCGTGAAAAAATCCTGCTACGCGCGTCTATGTGCATTTATGCAGAAAAATGCAGTCTATTTACTCAACTTTGGACCCTAATATTTTGGAAACCAGACACTTCCCAGGTATGCTTCCATGGAGAAAAATGATCGTGATGATGAGGAGATTCCGTAGTTTTCGGGAACGTTGACGACCAAAAAACATCCTGTATATGAATATGTATTTTTGTTAAAGATGGTTTGTGCTTTCAAAATTAAGGAGAAAGATGTAATAATAAGGTATATGTGGGTAGATCAATAGTCAGTCGCAATCTACAAGTGTTTACTTCACTCTCTAGGGCCAACATTAGGAAACTACCAACCAAAGAAATAGAGAGAAAGTTTATTTATATACGAGTATACCAAGTTCCTGCTACCACAACACTGGCCTCGTGTAAATCAGACTATACTAGTAACACTGTCAATCGTCAACGCTACCTAGCAACCGTCAAGTTTGATCCATAGATAAACATTCCGTGGTTTTTGCATCAAGTTATCATACGATGCTATCTGTAAATTAATTATCAGTTGCATGTGCTAACAGAATAAAGGAAGATGAGCAGTGAGGTCTTATATGAGAGACCGCGACGGCATGTCGCCAAAATGCGGGTTCATGATTACTTGTACGGTAAGAGATTAAAACTTCTATACCAATTTCAGCCAGCTCATTCTCATCCATCCTCCATCAAACTCCTCATCTCTACCACAATGGCAATTTCCATTTGACGGCACGACCACGGCTTTTCGTCATCTAATAGGAAGGCCGTGTCGTGTCGTCTAGCGGAAAAACCAGCTATGCTATTTAATACATTTTTGCTTCCAAAAAAGCCGTGGCCCTGTCATCTAGTTGAAAAACGCCCATTGTCCTATGTCCTAGGCCAGCCTTGGTATCCAGCATTTTCCTGATATCATTTGACAAAATAAGTAAAACATGGAATTGTATCAGGCGTTACTATACGGAAATTCAAAACTATACGACTAATTTCGCGTACCATGGACGTGTCTGTAGAAAGAAAAGCATGTTTTATTTTCGATAAAAGTAAAATGACGATGATCTCCTCCAGACCGTATTTCGGTCGCGGCGCGTAATTTGACAACTGCGCGGAAGATGTGCATACACTATAGTCCGATGGGACGGAAAGCCGACGCGACCGGAGAACGATCAGGCGCAGCGCAGGAACAACGTACGTTATTTCGAGCCAATTAACATACGTTGACAGCATTAAAATCCATATAATTAATAAATTCAGTGGCCCGTGACTAGGATGGCAGCGGTTGTATATTTATTATTAAGTGTATTAAGTGTTGTATATTTATTTATTAAGGTACTCGTATAAGCCGCGCAGATAAAGAATTGATTTGAAAATGGCGGCGGTGACGAAAGGTATGGTTGGTAAAACCATTACTAAATATCACATTATATAAAAGACACTCTAATAAGCACGTTTTAGCAAAAAAAATACGATGGAAATTTACTTCGAAAGAGTAACCTCAAAGTAATTATAATTACCGATTGTAAATCTGCAATAAACATGAAAAAATGGGCTTTCAGACGATCAGCAGCAATGAGATTAGTCAAAGCGAAACCAGACAATTTTTTTTGCAGCGCGTACTTGACTGACCATAGGCGCGCGATAGATGTGAGCGAGATAGCATGCGAGCGGACGCCATTTACCTATAACACGTCACTGCCATTTACAGATCAATTCTTTATATGCGCGGCTTATACTAGTCGTATGATGTATTATTTCTGGTTGTAGATTCGGCATTCATAGTATCTGGAGCCAGAGACTATGCGAGGGCAGCTTTTAAAGCCGCTATGGCATCGTCACAAGTTGTAAGTGTTTTTGTATGTGGTTTATAACAAAGGATAGGCAAAGAAAACGATGTCCAAACAGCAATTGTCTTTGGTAGAATGATTTTTGAATTTATTTATGGACTAGCGACCCGCCCCAGCTTCGCACTGGTGCAATGCTGATCCTATACATATAAACCTTCCTCGTGAATCACTCCATCTATAAAAACAAACCGCATCAAAATCCGTTCCCTAGTTTGAAAGATCTGAGCATACATAGGGACGGACAGACAGCGGCAAGCGACTTTGTTTTATTATAATATGTAGTTATGATAAAAACTAACAGTGCGTTATTAATACTGAACAACAACAACTAAACAATATTGCAGACGATACAGCCTGTCTACAAGACGATGTTCTCCGAACTACGCGAGTATCCGAGGATGCATATGGGTGAGTCCATCATCAATCAGCTCTTATCCGTCGCCGGGCATGGGCTTCTTCCCTACCTTACTTCGTCGTCAGCGTATTGCAGTCCACTGCTGGACGTAGGCCTCTCCGGAGCACGCCACGCGGCTCGATCTGCCGTTTTTGCCATCCAGTCATTACCTTACTCCACATTTATTTACTGTTGCCCGCGAGATCGTTCGTGTAGACTACAGAATGTAGCCTACGTACTGCCAACTCATACGTCATTATCTCATTATAACATCAAATTTTTATCAGCTGTTACTACCAGATTCAGTGAAATTATTTATGTATATTTTATATTTATTACCTGCATAAGTAAATTGACATATTATTATTTTAAAAAATTAAAACAAATTGCGCAGCATTTTTCTTCATAATTTTTTGTTTTCTCATTTCGAGTGTCAAGCGTGTTATTTTAATCCAGAGTTTTGGTGTAAAAAGTTTGTATACAATATGCGTAACACATTTAATTTGGCTATTAAATTCATACACCACTTCCTCATTCAAAGATGGGCTTCCTTCCTATTTCTTTCGGCCTTATTCGCAGTATACCACCCCAATTGTCGCCTACCGGATCATATTGATCGCTCGTATGGGGCGTATGTGGAGCGGGTTAAGGAAACCCTCAATATGCCTGCTCTCCAGATCGGAGGGAAAGACCTGTTTAGGTACACCGCCTGGTACGTTTCATTTTCACATTTATACAGAAAAACTATACGTAATAACTGACTTAAATTTAAATTGCTACCTAGGTATAGCTTAATGCTGAGGGTCGGTTCATATCTGACGGAAGATGCGTCGAGCGTATCTCCAGAGGGATAAGCACGAACCTCTCGATAGTCCGTAACGCTATCGTCCAACTATCAAATCACATAGATTTTGCTAGCGAGTCGCTAGCGTTACGCCGCGTAAAAAGGTTCGCGCTTACCCCACAGGTACATGCAAACGTAGGTACGCTCGACGCACTAACGTATTATCGGTTGAGTGAACGGTCGAGTGTTTTTCTGTACATTTAGTCTGTTTTGGCGTTACGCGAGTGATAATACGCAACTCATGTTCCGTCAGATATGAACCGAGCCTTAAGATCTCTTATATTGGTTTAAGGCCGTCTGCCCGATAAATTTATACCAAGCACATACCACAGAATACCATATAGTACCTTCCAAACACATCTTTTAGCTTCGTGCACATCAATAAAATTCATGAAAGACGAGACATTGTTACATGATAAACTATTGTTTTGTAGTCCAAAAAAGCTGATGGAAATGAATAAAGTGAGTCCAGACTTCCATCCGTCAACGCCAGTATATGTCTCCTCAGAACCGCAACCGCCGAAGAATATAGGAACCCAGAGTTTATTCAGGTAAAAACGAATATGAATGTCACGTAATCTATACATATAATAAAAATGTAACGGATCGCTGTCTGTAGGTACCTACATGGAAGATATACGAGTATGAGAAAAAATATTATAGGAGACCTTTATCAACGCAATAGTACCCAAAATAATGATTTTTAAAATTTTTGTCTGTCGGTTTGTCTGTGCGTTTGTGCACGCTAATCTCAGAAACTGAACTGGCTGAACCGATTTTGATGCAGTTTTCAAGACATATAATATGACAGGTCCCACTTAACATATAGGCTACTTTTTATCCCGGGAAAATGTTTTTACCCCGGATAATTTCGACATTTTGTTTTTTCTGTAGTCCACGCGGACAGAGTCGCGGGCGTCCACTAGTCGTTAATATAAATTAAAAACAGAGTTGGGCTGGTGATACTTCCCCGAGGAATGGTGTTCCGCTGGTCATCACTATAAAACTTTTCATACATTGGCATCGATTATCTAGTCTAGAAGGTCTGCAAATATTTTAAGCTGTATGTCCCTTACACCCAAAGTATTTTATTTTATTTTGGAAGACCAACAACGATACATAAGAGTACAACACAAGAAACCAAGTACGAGTAGAACCAGCAGGTAACGATCTTATTTAAAATAATAGGTACAAAAACTGTGTCAAATGCTTTTGCTAAGTCCAAGAATGCCCCCATGGTCTGGATACCTTTGCCAAGTTCGTTCGATATATGGTTGGTAAGACAAAGCACTGCATCATCAGTCGACAGTTTGGCTCTAAATCTATTTTTCTAAAGGCTTAATATATCTACCATACTCAACGTATCATCCTCGGAGCCTTGTACTTCGTGGTGCACTTCTTCACTTCTATCTTGGTGAAAGAAGTGATTCTAGCCGATGCAGGAGCATTATTCTTCAAATCCTTGACTGCTGCTCTATAAGCTTTTTGACGGCCTGGGTCATCGATTAACATGATGTAATCATCTCTGCTATACTTGGATAGGCGAAGAGATTGCTGATGAGGTCTGGACTGTAAAGATCTGTGCACCTGGAGCTATTTATTTATTTTATTTTTATATATATCGGAAAACAAACAGTGTACACGCTAAAGTAGTGGCTATGTCGCTAATAATAGGCTGCAGCTGTTGTTTGTGTCCCGATCTTTGAGATCATAGAAGAGTTCTGCGGATCTCACGCGGCGTGTCCAACCAAAGAGCCGACCTTTATCGAACGGCGGTTATCGAACCATCGCTGCCGGCGCTAGGATGTGTTGAGAGTCTGAGTGATAACTCTGCGACCTATGGGCTTGAGAAGTTTAACAACCTGGTCGTATAGAAGGTTTAGTACAAGCTAATTATACAGGACTTTTTTAATTTGATTTAACTGTAGATCTGTTATTTTTTTTAGGTATACGAGTATTATTAATCATCCTTATGCACGTGGAGTAGCACTTTCTGTGGAAACGAACACTTCTCGGAATAATTTCTATATAGGACTATGCGATTACGATTTCTAGTGCTTCTGAAAAAAATTGATCAGCTCGTTTAAAGTAGTTAGGGTTTTGTTTAACAAATTTTGCAGCTTCAAAAATGTACAGACATGGTAAGGTAAGGATTCTTAGGGATTTGAATAATGGTCTACATGACTCATCAGGTGCAATGCCGCAGATTGCCCGTATGCAATTCTTCTGAGCAATAAATGCTTTATTTATGTCGGCACCATTACCCCACATAAGAAGCCCATACAGCAGGACATATTCTACGTATGCATAGTATACTGTAAGAGCCGTATATCTGGTTGCAGTCCTGGTCAGTCGGTTTAATGCGTAACAAAATCTATTCATTTTACTACAAACAACTTCTCTGTGTCGTTTCCAGTCTAGTTCTTCATCTAGTGTAATGTCTAAAACGCGAACATTATTTACCTGTTTAAGTTTGGTTCCTTGGTAGATTATATTTAAATATTCATTATTATTAAAATGTATAAAATTAATTTTGTCGATCTTTATATGGTCCGATTTGTTTTTTTTTCCTTTTGGCGCCAGTATTTTTCTGGGCTTTCGTTGGACTGGAAAATCCAGTCTCATCAACATTAAATATTCGACGAGGGTCGTTGATATTGTTTTCATCAATAACTTTCACCACTTTATTAAAAAAATCCTTTACTGTTGATTTATTAACTCTTTCAGTCTTGGTGGTTAGTGTCACTAACCACCTATTTCTGAATTTTTTAATTAAAATCTATGCCATCTACTTATAATCGGTTGAACTATCATGAAAGTTCGATTCATGCTTGACAAGATACGACCGAATATACCGCCAAATGAAAGAATGACAACTCAATTTAGTTGAATTGAATATTGCACTTACGTAATTTTAATTGCGTGTTTTATAAAAAAAATAACAGGTAAGTAAGTTAGCTTTTATCTTCAATGTTTTTTATTAACTTTGTTCTCATTTATCTGTTTTATATATATTTACATGAAAATACTACTACTCTTAAGTTTTTTGCAGTGTATTCACATCGAAATGCGTAAATTATCATTAATAGTTTGTATCAATAGTCATGGTGGTTAGTGGCACTAACCACCTCATTTTTCGAAAACCTTAATAAATAATTTTTTTTCCTACTTTATATGATTTTTTTATTGTTAATAATGCTAAAACTTACATACATATGTTAAAAATATTCTTAATCTAAAAGCGTGACGGAAAGAGTTAAAAGCAGTTACACGGTTAATTGAAGTCGCCCTTAGTTGTCGAAGGCTTAAAATAGGAAAACATTTCATAAAACCATAGTAGGGGAGAGTTGGATATTACCGAGCCCTTAAGGACTTGGGTCCATAATTAGGAAAACATTTGATATTAAATTAAACAAAATGCAATAATTAGTAGAACATTTATTCAGGTACACATACCGTATGACAAAAAAATCTAAAGTTGAAATAGAAATTAATTATTGTAAAATTACAAAGACCTTTAGAAGCGTGGTATTGTCAAACTGGTTCGATAATACCGTGCTTAGGTTTGGTGAAATAGTACCCACATAAATAGGTAAGTAACCAAAAAAAAAAAAAAAAAATGTGCACAAATCAAAGATTTTTTTTTACAATAAGTTAAGGAAACCCCAAGGGTACCCAAATCCTGTTTGAAAAATTAGATCACTGCCTATATAAAGTATGACGATAGTTATATGTAAGAAAATCTTGAATTCTTTATTATTATTTTAATGAAATGTTCATATTTTCTAGATCCCATGACTTCTTCTTATTCCTTTGCACAGATTTATCCATCTAAAACGAAAATAAAATTGAATTATACTATGTTGATTTGTATGTATGTTTTTTTTCATAGTTGATAATTTTGCGCCCCGGGGCGCGATATTGTCAAACTTGGTCATTTTAATTTTTAACTTCCAAATAATATTGAAAAGTTTAAAGTAAGTATGTAAAAACGTATAAGTAACATTAATTTCTGCATTATATAAACTTTAAACATTTATGGTATCAAAGTATTATAATAACACAGTATCACTTACCTCTTATGAAAAGTATGTACGAAATTTTATAAGGAATGACGGAAAAAACTTTAGCAAGACATGCTGTCTCCATCGTCACCCGGAAAGTACCGGCGATGCGCGGGGTAAGGCTCGATGTTTATGTCAAGCTTCGATGTTTATGCACTGTATCGCAAAACTAGTGGATGGTTTTTGATATATGCTGATGCGCGGAATTATCGACCGCGCGGTAATATCCAACTCTCCCCTACCATTCCTTATCCGCTATTTCTTTTTCTTTGTTGAAACTGTGACTAATTCCCTTTTCTTCAGCTAACTTAAATGCCAATCGTCGTACATTAACAGAAGTCTGGCTGGCTGTATGGGTTAAGTTACCCTCGCCTTTCCTTCGGGATAAACCAAAGAAACAAAAAAAAACAATCAACGTCTTTGACTATGAATCTAATAGACAGCTAGCTAGCGTGCCGCCGACAGGGACGGAATATTTCGTCTATGGATAGAACTGATAGAGAAGATAGAAATTTAGGGTTACCAGTAAAAGGAAAGTGCCCAATCACTTGCGATGTACCTATCTTATTTAGCTTACATTTCGAGAAGAACCTTCTGCATACAAAGTATCAGAAGGCCAATCGCGCTAAGTGACGTTTTTACTTTTCAACTGAACGTTTCTCGCGAAATTCTTCGCGATACGAAATTTGCATAACAACAGTGGTTCAGCTTTGGTAAATACGTTCAAAAATAGCGCGATTGCCCTCCTAGGGTCTCTTGAAGGTGTTGCGAGATCACCAGTAACCTTTAAAGTTAACATCGTGTTTGAACTTTTACTAGTAACAAGAAATAGAGACAATGTATAGTCGATTCTGATAGTCACACTTCAACATATACTTAAATTCAATCCAATTTAAATAATGTATATAAAATAAATAATCTTTTTAAGAAACAGTCTTTATTACCTAAATAAGTTGCATATTAATTCCTACATTAGCAAAGTACCTACCTACTACTGACGACACACTTACTATACCGCAAATCTATATTATTAATAATTAAAATATTTACCATTTGGCAGAAGCCAAACCGGCTTCTGAATAAAAAGTAACCTACGTCCATCCTCAGGCTATTTCCAGTATAAAGGGACAATGCGAATGTTTGTATGGACTCTGGTGTGTGAGTGGGTAGGTACTCTAATAGTGTTGTGTGACACATTTTTAGAAAGGTATTAAGGCAAAATAGGCTCTTCTACTAGCTCCGCCACTCGATATTTACGTTTTTAAAAGAATACAAATTATAAATATATATATAACAAGAATAAGTTTATTTTATAAGTTTCGGCTGTTTAAAATATCACACAAATTATTGATTTTTGTTATGAATTCTACAGTAGCCTCTGAATTTGAAAATTCTGCAATATTAAGATTAATATTACAAAATTGTATGGCATCGGCAACCGAGTTACTAAATGTTTGGGCCGCTAGTTTGACTTTCATAATTTGTCTTGTAAAATTTATATGTTGATCTCTGAGGCGATTTGCCATATGGAGATCTTCTTTTTCTTGTAAATTATGAAGGTTTTCAATAAACTGCCAAGAAATAGTTTGGCCGCATGCATTCGTCAATTGTTTTTTCTGACCAAATGTATTTCTTATAAGTTTCAACATATGAGCGGGGTCCGGAATAATTACCACCTTGTGTCCATTAACTACAAAAAATGGCGTAATATTTCTAGGTGCATCAAAACTGCAACCTAACTTTTTTGCCATCGTGAAATTGGCAGGACAGCCATCAAAAGTTAATGATAGCACATTTATGCCGCAGTCAATTAATAATTTTATACAATTACTCACTAAATTGGCTTTTTGCTCTCCGTTACATCCGTCAATGAAAAATACCCGATTGGTATCATCCATCCATCATTTATGCATGTAACCATAAATACTAAAGCTTCTCTGGCCTCAATAATACTATGGACATTGTCTAAAGCATCGCCGTAGTTCACCAGACCCACACACTTTTCATCGTCCCACTGAACATGTCTTCGTGTGGCCATCTCATCCGTGCTTAAAGCACAATATAATTGTTTGCCTTTACGTTCAGCCAGCAATTTGATACAGTTTAAAGATTCTGTGGTGAACCCTGGGTTAGCATCAACGCTTTTATACCATGTTGTAAGTGTGGATGAGGTAGACAAGATTCAAATTGTTCTCTGACATATTTATATGCCCGGGGACTTAAGAAATTAAGACATAGAGCGAATTTTCATAATGCAGGTGAATACTTTCTACCACAAGATGTATGTAAAAACCTTTTTAAAAAGTCTCGTGTTTACTGGATCTATAGACTGTAATAAATCTCCATCTTCTTCACTAACCAGAGATTTTGCTTTCAGTTCCATGATTACATTTTCTATATTTGCAATTTTCTTAGTTAGTCGCCTATTTTTTTCTCGATATGCTTTAAGCTTCTTGAGTTTCCCTGCTGATTGTTTTCGAGTCAGCATAATATTTTTTCGTAATGTACATGGTGAGTAATTCAGAGAAATTTTCTAAAAATAATTTATTAACAATAATGACAATTAATCATATCCTAATAATCCTACTTAGGGGCAGTTTCACAACTTGCTTTTAAGTTCTGGCACTTATTTTGATAGACAATCCATACAATACCTGTCAAAAAAGGTGCCAGTTAGGTTATCCGGAACTTCATAGCAAATGGTGAAATTGGGGCTAAATATTATAAATGTGAAAGGTTGTATGACTGTGAAGATTTTTAGATATTTATTACTTTTTTACGAAAAAACTATCAAATGTATTTTGATGGAACTTGGCAATTATATAGTTTAGATCTAAATAACGCATAGGCCAGAAATAACGGTCATGCGGATCAGATGAAGTCACGGGCTCGGCTATATATACTTATACGCGCAGGCAATTCTTTTACTTCAAACGAATGTTTCGTACATACGGGTTCATTTTTCTGTATCATAATAGGTGTTATTGAAGTGGATGCAACTGAATCTACTGTGATCTAAAAAATCTGTTAAGTAAGTATACTGTAAGTACAGGTAACAAAACAAGGGACCTTACCATGAAGTACTGTGTGATTTTCTATGTTTTTTAAGTTTGGTTATTTCTAAGTTTGGCCATGAGACGTAGAGGTAGATTTTAGCTAAGGACAGGATACCTTTTGATTTGTAATAATTTGTTCCATCGATTAAACTAACAGCAGTGAAACATAATGACTATAAAAACCATTAGTTCGATGGCCGCTAATTTGAAGGTACCATAATTTTTACCTCAATTGGTACAGCTTCTGGGTGAAGATACGTTTTGTTTCCTTTTTAAAAAAAAACATTACCGTAAAAGTGTTTAGAGCACATACATTTTTGAACTCTTTCTGGGCTTTTTAAAATTTTCTTAAACTTTGATTTTATAACTGATATAACATAAAAAGTGAATCGCTTACATGTGAAAAGACAATCCATCTGTTTTTCTACCGTTATTACTTGTACACCTTAAAACACTGCAACGCACCATTGTAAACTTTGGTAAAATTTAATTTATTATAACAAATAATGTAAAATTTCATTTGTTTGGATAAAATTTTAATAAACTTTATATTCGTTGTCGAACTTATAACTCAATGTCAAAGTTTGTTGTGATAATGAATTCCTAAAATCTTGAAAATCTAAAGCCATTCGATGAGGGACAAAAAATGACAAGCTCTGTCTCCCTTTGTCACAAGCAATTAGCTATTTCCTTTTCTTTTCCTGTGCGAATGAGAAGGAAGAAAGGCAGATTCTATACATATACTCTTTCTACGACAGAAGTCATGTATAAGAAAGAGACTTTCCATTTCCAAAACATGTTGACAAAGCTTCTCTTATAATTCTCGAGTAAAATCTCCTGTCGATCCAACTATTTTTTATATTATTATTATGTATTTCTTTTAAAATTCTCGGGACTACAGAGTCCCGGTCATTTGAGAGGCGTGCATCGGGCCGTAGCCAAGATGTAGAGGCCCTTTTAAGAAAACTTTAATATAGTGTGGGATGCACATGGCGGATACCATCGCCGACCGCATAATATGATACACCCGGCGATGGTCCCCGCCATGTGCAAGACTATTGGAGTGCAGAGCTATATCATGCGATGGAAGCAAAGGTCATGGGCTATGGGTGGCGGTGACTCGCCGACTCATTTCATTCGACTCGCACGCACGGCGCGACAAAGGGGGCAACATTTGGTGAACGGCTAGGGTGGAGGGGTGCCCCTGGACTTTAAACCGAAGCCAACTTGCCACTTACTGACGGGCACGTCCACCCTCGCGCTGTCATAGCTCTCGCGACTCCACTCTATCCGGCCGGCGAAGGCAAGCCAGAGGTAGGGGAACTGTTCCTAGTCAGACCTCATCCCGACGCTGGAGATGAGGAACAAGGTCTTCCCCCGGAAGCACTTCAGGTCCGTGGGAACGCTACCTCCCAACAGCTCGCCACAAGCTGCCCTACTGCTTATTATTATAATAATATTATTATTATGTAGTCATTTATTATTTTTCTTATTTTTTACATTTTTAAATACATATATCATTTTTTTCTTCTTTTTATTTTCTCGGCTTACACCGGTCTCGTGTGGTGTACACGGGCCTAAGCCAAGTGCCCACCAGCAGGGTCAGGTAGTGCTGTTGATGTTAGGTTAGGTTGTAATGATAATGACTGTGGGTGAGTAGTGGGTGTTTGTGTCCTGGTCAGTTTGCAAAAAATTTCTAACCAGGCGACAGGTGTTCAGAATAGCGGCTTTCTGCATGAGATGGTACGTATTTGGTGGTAAATTTTGCGTTTTTACGGACTGGTGCAATTGTTTCGGTATAACGCCGGTGGTAGAAATAACTATTGGGACTATCGTTACTTTACGGCAGTGTTGCCAACCCCCAGGACACGCTAAACTGTAGATATACTAAAAAAAAACTGTAGAAAACTGTAAATATCAAATTAATAAACAGTAAATCTACAGCTTAATATTTTTATAATTTAATGATGGTAATAAATAGAATACATTTTAGAGAGGCAATTAAAAACAAGAAAATTCATGTGATTATCGAAGTTTTAATCAAATTTAATATCAAAAGTCATAAAGATAGGGACCTACATTATGTCAAATAAAATTAGTAATGTTTACGAGCTAATATTGCAACATTTCAGGAAATCAAGTACATATGGATTCGGCGGGAAAAGCTGGAAGGGTGCAGGTGTAATTTTCTTGTGAAAATCAAAAATTGTTTGTAAATGGCTTGCATGTGTCCGTAAGGTGATGTTTTCTGGTAGATAAGTTATATTTTGATTACTTATGGTGTGAATCTAGTGCGTGTGCATGGTTTTATACGCAGGTAAGCCGAGTAAAACTTTAGCCGGATTACGATCTCTTCATGGGCGCATGTAAGTTGTTTATGCAATAGTTTTTCATTTTGACTAACTTTACATTTGTTCTTGAGGATTTTCCCGACGTTTCCATTCATCATCATTGTCATTCATCATAAATTCAGAATACATTTTACTAAACAATGATTAGGCTGTATGGGCTTAGTTCCCCTTGCCTTTCCTTCGGGACAAACTAAAAAAAAAAAAAAAAAAATCAAGTACATATGGATTCGGCGGGAAAAGCTGGAAGGGTGCAGGTGTAATTTTCTTGTGAAAATGAAAAATTATTTGTAAATGGCTTGCATGTGTCCGTAAAGTGATGTTTTCTGGTAGATAAGTTATATTTTGATTACTTGTGATGTGAATCTAGTGCGTGTGAATGGTTTTATACGCAGGTAAGCCGAGTGAAACTTTAGCCGGATTACGATCTCTTCATGGGCGCATGTAAGTTGTTTCTGCAATAATTTTTCATTTTGACTAACTTTACACTTGTTCCTGAGGATTTTCCCGACGTTTCCATTCATCATCATCATTATCATCCATCATAAATTAATTTCTTTAAACAGAATTCATTTTTCTAGACAATGATTAGGCTGTATGGGCTTAGTTCCCCTTGCCTTTCCTTCGGGATAAACTAAAAAAAAAAAAAAATCAAGTACATATATCTCGATTGTCAAAGCATCCGCGGGGATTACCCAGTAAGAAAAATAGAATGTCAGTAAAACAGACATCGACCGAAACAATCTACGACTATCCAATACTTCTTCTTCTTCAGCCTATTGCAGTCCACTGCTAGACGTAGGCCTCCCCCAGAGTACGCCACAAGGCTACTGCCACAGGGGGGGTTTGCCCATAGTCACCACGCTGGGCAGGCGGGTTGGTGACCGATCCAAAACTAATGCCATCTATTAAATTGATTGATGACTATTACCTCAGGTTCGATGATAGTTGGTTTCACTGAAGCTGAGTGCACGGACTACCACGTAGCAAATAAAGGTGGCGCTAGAATCATAAGCACAAAACTGTAGATATCGAGGCCTAAACTAAAAACTGAGAGAATTTCCAAAAAACTGTAGATCTACAGTTAAAACTGTAGGGTTGGCTACACTGCTTTACGGAGATGCCAAATTCGAGTGATTTCGTCTTTAATTCTATGTGAGTTTTTCCGCTATTGTGCTCTGGATGTTATGCGTGTTTGGTACGGCAATATCAATGAGGTATCCAGTTCTATTGGTTTTGTCAATGAGTGTGATGTCTGGTCTATTATAATGGATGGTTCGGTCGGTGAGGATGGCTCTATCGAAATACAGTTTGGTAGTAGTATTTTCCAGGACGGGATTGGGGTTGGATTAATATGGCTGTATTGTATCAACGAATTTTGATGAACGATATTAGCTATTTGGTCATATCAATGTTTATAGTCGGTCTGGGCTATTGTTTTACATGCGTCTGTAATATGTTGGATGGTTTCGGGGGAGCTATTGCATTTTCTAAATGTATCGGTTAAGACATTTTTTATTATGTACTTTTGGTAGTTTCTCGTTTCAACAACCTGGTCCTGGATAGCCATAACAAAGCCCTCAGTCTCAGGGAAGAGCTCTCCACGACCCAGCCAAGCGTTCGACGCTTCTTTGTCGACATTAGGTTGGCATAAGTCATGGAGGTGTCTTCCATGAAGAGACTTTAGGGCCCACTCTGCTGTCTTAGCCTTGTCATCTGTTTCTCATTTGTTTGTTCGGATTTATCGTGGAGGTTTAAGGGAGTTAACTTAACGTCATTATAAACTATTAGATTTATGAATTGCAGCTGAATCCATCTTCATGAAAAAGTACAGGCGTAAACAACATATTTTTCTGTTGTGTTGATTGGTAATATCAATTATTCCACGGCCTATTATTATAACTATCTGCTTTTCTTCTTTAGCTCTTTTATTTCCACCGTCAAATCTCCTTTTCAATGTGGCTTTAGGTATACTCTACAGGCTTCATTGAGTCCAACCTCCTTTTTAGCAACTCATACTTCTTCAGCTTATTGCAGTGCACTGCTGAACGTAGGTCTCCCCCAGGGCATGCCACAAGGCTACTACCACAGGGGAGTTTTGCCCATAGTCACCATAGGACTATGTTGTCAGTACGGAAGGCGCTACTGCCCACCTCCCGGAAACCCTTAATCGCCTCGTACGATACCTACGGGCAGGCATGGGGTGGTACAAACTCTACTCTGCCGGCACCACGCGCCTGGAACTATGTCGCTTATAGCTGCAGCTGAGGGCGTAGTGTGAGTTTTCACTTCGAACTCGTTCGCGTTAACGTAAAGCAGCTAACCAATCACATTATGGCGTGATAACGTGATGTCATAAAAGTGAGAACAACGGCGCTACGTGATTGGTTGAACTGTTTACGTTGACGCGATCGAGTTCGAAGTCAAAACTCGCACTAAGCCCTCTGTTGTGTCCGGCCCCACGTAAAAGCAATAGCAAAGCCGAAGCTGCGCGATCGCGATAATAATTAGGGGGCCGATCTTTAAAAGATAATAGAAGGAAAACTACAAGTAAATATGTAGACAGAAACAAATGAGCTAATAAGGTAAGTAAAGTTTAAGAAACGAAACACGGACAACCTATGTGCACGCAAAATATGTGTGCTTTCTTGTTTTATTTAATGACCGTACTTTAACCTTTCTGGTGTGTCTACCTATGTGTAGGATAGATCCCGTGTTGACAACATAGTCCAAAATACAAACTGCGGTCACCAACCCGCCTGCCCAGCGTGGTGCCTATGGGCGCAAATACCCCCCCATGGCAGTCTTATGGCGTGCTCTGGGTGAGGCCTACGTCCAGCAGTGGACTGCAATAGGCTGATGATGATGAATTCTTTAGATATAACTGATACACCGGAACCGGAATCAAGCTCCATACTAATATGTTTCTTACCTAATTTTACCTGTAATTCTATCGGTTTAATAGACACGTACCTCACATTAAACATTAGACACTCCTCGCATTCAAACTCGGTAACCTCATCAGCCCCGTTTTCGACCGCACACTTTTTTTAGGTGACCCTTTTTTCCGCACTTATTGCACTTATAACTTTTATATCTGCAATTTGATTCTTTATGATTTTTAAACCACACACTGCACACACAATTGATTGATTACGATCGTCTGTGAAAAACGCTCGACCTTTGCCGCTGCTCGCGCCGCTGCTGCTCGAGTCTCGCGCCACGTTGCGATGACGCCTCCAGTCTTCAGGTTGAGCCCGAAATATTGGTTCCTCCTTTACCATGACTGCCTTAGCTTCCCTTGCATATGCCGCTTGTTCCGCTACCTCCATCGCACGTGCGAAAGTTAAGGTCGACGGTATTTGTTCGAACAGTTTATCGCGTTCGGGACCTGAGCCCAGACCGAGGACGAAACGATCCCTTAGATTCGTCTCTAGGGCGGTACCAAAGTCACAGTGGCTAGCAAGACCTCTTAATCGTGCCGCCCAGTCTCCCAAGGTTTCGCCTGCGCTCCTTGTTGCCCCGAAAAATTTCGCCTTGTCCGCAAAAGTACATTGCTTCGGCTTGAAATGATCGTCGAGTAATG
The DNA here is from genome assembly GCA_014607495.2 of Carposina sasakii. NCBI lineage: Eukaryota > Metazoa > Arthropoda > Insecta > Lepidoptera > Carposinidae > Carposina > Carposina sasakii. Next base: position 1,844,200 of record CP053172.1, on the reverse strand, counting down.
TGACCAGCTGACAGTGAATCCACATCACTGGGATACGCCAAATTTCGCACCAAACGATAGGATTCATCTGGGTAATCAGCACAGCACTTTTATTATCTAAAATGGCGTTCACTTTAAAGAACTGCGTTAATCGGCATTTGAAAATAGCCCACTCACAATTTTTATAGTCAAAAAGGGGTACACTTCCGATAAATGACATTATAAGTAATTTGTGAGAACGCGTGGGTAATAAATCGGTATCCTCGTCGCCAGTGAGATGTCGGTGCGCTAGTAAAACAACTGATTAGCCCGGTAGTCCGTTTATTACTGATTTGACAGTCGCGCGGCGTCGCAGCGCACGCGCATTACCTGAGTATATAGCACCTATGTATAGATAAACTGGAAAGCAAAGCTTCAGAACTGTCGTTTTGTAAAGATACGACATCTTCACCTATCTCAGTTTCTTGTACAAGCCAAACGCAAGACTGATAGCGTAAAACTACTTTAAAATAATGATTGTTGTAGAGAATCGTCAGCGCAGACCATTCCGTGGCAGCCGGATGGAAAAGCGAATGAGAAATGTGAAAACACACCGGAAGTCTTTTATCTGGACCGTCTAAAATGGGGTTAGTTTCGTCTGTTGTTATCAAATTATTTATCCCAGCACTTGTTTCTTCCTAAGTATTTCTCATAGCACCTATTACCTGCTTAGCTACTAGCACCTTTGCTACAAAAGTATTTCTTCCAGGGAAAATAATAATAATAATTTGAGTTTTTATATAATCTGTCCAATAAAAATGCCATTTCATGACTTATTTGCATTGTTTGTTCTATAATGAACATTGGAAAAGCACCACAGTACCTACCAAGTTGATTTTTACCGTAACCATAAATATACCGTTCTAGGTCCTGGATTTCCATACCGCGTCGGCGATCTTCCGGCAGATTTTCACACAACTGAAATAATTAACAAGTTAGTATTAAGATGTTGTTAAAACTATAATTATGTTTCTCCCTCTTCTAATCGTCCTATCTCTTTTCCTCGCCGCGGACGCTGGCCACGCGTGTTTCCACCCATCTGGCAGTTGTCCAACCATCGCGGTACCGACCTCTCGTCCAACAAGTGAATTTTTGTGTGTGGCAAACTGACCTACCCAAAGGAGTGCCCTAAATTGGATTGAAGTGAAAAACCCTAGAACCCTACGAGAGATTCCGCGCGGAAGAAGAAAGAAGAGAAAACACACAGATAACTCTCTTTGACATTACTTCTATTTTCCCTTTGACGCGACGCGACCCCCTAAATTCCTAAACAGATGTTTTAGTGATAGATAAGCTCATTAATTCATCTTTTAGGGTTGATTTCTTATCAGAAGAATAAAGTTGATGCTGTCTTTTTGTAAAACTTGATCACGATAAAGACAGCATAAACTCTATGCATCAAATGGATTTTTATATTGCAAAAATCAGGAAGTAACAATGAATAACGTAATGGCAGAATGCGTCACGCAAGAACGTGGATGGAGGTTGTGGAACGAGCGCAAATCCCGCGCTGGATGAAGAAACGCGATCAGATAATCTCGGATGTTGAGACCAAGGACTGGATATTCAGAGAAGCGGTAAGAGCATGTCGTCGTCAGCCTATTGACGTAGTAGGCCTCCCCCAGAGCACGCCACACGGCTCGATCTCCCATTTTTGCCATCCAGTCACTACCAGTCGTCCTCTTTCAAGTCATCGGTCCATCTGGCCGCAGCGAAGAGCATATGAGATATTTTTTGCGTAACTGAAACGAAATGTTAAATTTATTATTTACGTCCTCCTTCGTTTGTTGATTTGTAAAAATGTGCAAGTCTTGCGGCAAAATGTCCTTCTTTGTACGTACCATGGCCTATTTATCCAGGAGATAGACGAGCTTCAGGACATTCGTCTGAAGCTGCTTCACAAGCTGCAAGTGGCGCAGCGTACTCGGCAAGCGACTCGCACCAGTCGCAAGCTGTCTCAGCTGTGGACTAGGAAGAAGAGCGAGATGGAGCACAAGCTGGAGACTATACGGCGGACTAGGGATCGGGGTAGGCCAGTTCTTTGTGTGTGTGTGTGTGTGTGTTTATTAACAAAAGTATGAAAGCAAACATTGTAGGATTATCGCGGATTGCTTATTTTAAAAAATCTGAAATTTTACCTATCCATTTCTACCAGTAAGGGCGGATCCAGACTTGAAGTCAAATACAAATTCATTTAATATTGAATTGTATCAGGCGTCACTATTCGGAAGTTCAAATCTCTATTGAGGGATCGCCCACCACCGGGCCCTATACCCTCCGCTGACCCTCGGATCTGCCTACTCATGATCACGAATACCACACACTACAGTCGCAACGAGAAGCCAGATCCAAGCACCTAGCATGCAACCATAAATACATAGCTGCTAATCCGAAAACCAATTAAAATTTTAATCGACATATGTTTCGCCAACACCCGTGGCATCATCAGGATTAGTTTTCCATGTTAGTTCTATCTACCGAACCAACTAACTAACAACTAAAACCAATGTATTGCAAATCATTTTTATACCCTCAATCAACATAAAAAAATAAATGTTAATACCTACATATTAGTTTAGAAATGTAAAATTATTATAGATAAATAATTATTAAAAATATACATTAGTTATTAATTGTTAAATTATTAGAAGAACAATAAATTTATAATAATATTAAATATATATAAAAAAAAGACCATATCAAGGCTGTACGACAAAGTCATTACCTTTGTCCGATCCTATTGACTTTGACATTGACAGATTGCAGCCAAAACTGGGCTAGTGTTTACAAAATCTATTTGATTATTTACCAAATTAATACCTGAAAATTTTGCTTTCATAATTTCTAGTTTTTCTAAAATAGACAGACGGATGCCTTTATCTGCAACATGTAGAACTCTTAACTCATTATTATCTGCCAGGGAGTGGCCCGCCTGGAGTAAATGTTCGGCAAAGTTGGATTTATTAGGATTACCATTTCTAAAAGCTGATATATGTTCCTTGTATCGAACATTAAAACTGCGACCAGTTTGTCCAATGCAATTTGAACAATGGTATTAAATTTAATACCATTGTTCAAATTGCCAGATCTAATGGGTACAGTCCTCAATTAATTTATAATCTGGTCAATAAAAAGGAAAACATTTTGGTTAAACAAATGTTATACCCTAAAGTTGATCAGATTCAAAAACCATACACTGGTAGTTTGACATATTATGGAGGTTTTTTCAGAAAAATTATCTAAATTATTTAAAAAAGAAGACATATTTGTGGCGTTTAGGACTTATAATTCATTACAAAAGTTAATTAACACAAAACAAAAGTTGGAACTTAAAAAGAAATCAGGTGTATACCAGTTGAAGTGTGATGAATGTGATGCTTGTTACATTGGACAAACTGGTCGCAGTTTTAATGTTCGATACAAGGAACATATATCAGCTTTTAGAAATGGTAATCCTAATAAATCCAACTTTGCCGAACATTTACTCCAGGCGGGCCACTCCCTGGCAGATAATAATGAGTTAAGAGTTCTACATGTTGCAGATAAAGGCATCCGTCTGTCTATTTTAGAAAAACTAGAAATTATGAAAGCAAAATTTTCAGGTATTAATTTGGTAAATAATCAAATAGATTTTGTAAACACTAGCCCAGTTTTGGCTGCAATCTGTCAATGGCAAAGTCAATAGAATCGGACAAAGGTAATGACTTTGTCGTACAGCCTTGATATGGTCTTTTTTTTTAATATATATATTTAATATTATTATAAATTTATTTTTCTTCTAATAATTTAACAATTTTATTAATAACTAATGTATATTTTTAATAATTATTTATCTATAATAATTTTACATTTCTAAACTAATATGTAGGTATTAACATTTATTTTTTTATGTTGATTGAGGGTATAAAAATGATTTGCAATACATTGGTTTTAGTTGTTAGTTAGTTGGTTCGGTAGATAGAACTAACATGGAAAACTAATCCTGATGATGCCACGGGTGTTGGCGAAACATATCGCACTAATAATACAATAGTGTTGTAACTCAAAATACATCGAATTTGACATAACATCATATACAAACGTAAAATTTCATTTCCTACAAGTCAATAAAACCGTCGTTATAGTAATGCTAAAAACAAGTAAGAGATGGCGCTACAAGACATTGTTGATGATTAACCGACTGTCATAACCCCTCCCGCGCAATATTGCGTCATCTTTAGTTGCGACCAACATTGAACGGGGAAGGACGCGCAGCTTCGCTTCATCGACGCATTAATTCGCATTGCAACATTATTGGTGAATCAGGTATGTAAAATTTATAGTTTTATATTGAATTAATACATTATTGTTGATTTGTAACCTAAAATGAAATTGGTATATTTCTAGTTACTACAGTATTAATGATTTACACAAGCGCGATTTTAAAAAATATTTCTAATTACGACATTATTATTGATTAAGTTAGCAATTTTAGACTTGATACAGTTTTGTTGAATAATGCCGATTTGCCGTTTTTTTTTTAATTTTGTTAGTATTCAAAGAATTGTCTAATTGTTATTTACAGTATTTATATCGACGAATTTGAATATGTTACAGCCAAATTAGAAAGACACTTACTAATTATGTTTTTTTGATAATTTTTTAGATGATACACTCTACGTGACATGCGTGCATTGTAGATATTTTACTAACTAGGTAGTATTTGTTTTATTTGTAGAATCAGTATGCATCGGGGGATTCGTGGGCGATTACTTGTTGATATGGTGACAAAATGTACCAATCAGGAGAGGGAAGGAGAGGAAAGGGAAAATGTTTTATTCACATAGTTTAAATATACGTATGTATGTGGGTAGAGGCATATTTTTAGCTAGATACCTTTTATGTCCTTTTTTGTGCATGCAACTGTTATTAAGTATAATAACATTAATAACTCAAACATGTTTTTCTTTTGGAGGGTTTATTTTGATTTGTTTTTTATTTCCCAAAACACAAAATGTTATGTTATGTTACAAAATGTTACGTTAAGTACAAAATAAGATTTCAATTATCTCTTTTTCAATAAATACACTGATTCATTACCTGATTTTATTTATTAATATCCTAACCTAAATCTTAAAAGAGTTGTGATAATAAACGTAAATAAAATTCCGAAACAAGTTTTCAAAATTGTTGTAACTCCAAAAAGGTACTTAGACCCGTAGGAAAAAAAGACAAATTCAAATTATAATAACTCAAAATAATTCAAAAATAACGACACAACTAAAAATAATATCTTATTTTGAAAACTTTTTTCGGGAATATACAGTCTTAACTCAAAAAACTTAAATAATATCATTGCCTGTACTTTTTGAAATGATTGGTAAATGGATAATTACTTTAATTTTACTAATAAAACACATCAAGTATTAATTTTTTTATAATCAATAACAGAAAGTGAATAATCAGTTTTTCGTTGATTCTGGAAAAAGTTCCATTTTGAGTTACAACACTATTGTATTATTAGTGCGATATGTCGATTAAAATTTTAATTGGTTTTCGGATTAGCAGCTATGTATTTATGGTTGCATGCTAGGTGCTTGGATCTGGCTTCTCGTTGCGACTGTAGTGTCTTGTGTTCGTGATCATGAGTAGGCAGATCCGAGGGTCAGCGGAGGGTATAGGGCCCGGTGGTGGGCGATCCCTCAATAGACAAATTCATTTATTTAGTCAGGGGGTGGTCATAATTCGATAACATCGCGAACTTCGCTGTTGCTCGTAACATTGTAATATTGCTGGTCTAAGGCCACAGCGGGTGGTCATGGGGGCCTGAATTTGCCCTTGTCTTTGAGTTAACGTCCATTGCACCTCGCAGAGCTGCGCAAGCTCTCGTTCCTGCACAGCGGCGGCGGGCGCGCCGGGCTGGTGGCGCGCATGCGCGGCGCGCGCGGCGGTGGTGACGTCACGGCCGCCGTCAGTGCGCCGGACGGCGCCGCGCGCGCGCCGCTCGCGAGGAACGGCTACCATGCCAGTCGGAGGCACGCGCAGATCACTTACGACCCCAGCTTGTTGGGTATGAATGCTTACTTCACTTAAGGTCCTGTGTGTGTCAAAGATCAGTCAAATTGACGTACATAGGTACTTAGTTGATGTTTATTTCTCTCCTTCATGAGTCATTCACCCTATGGGTAATTTTCACAACCCATTTGTTAAAACTAAAAATCTGCGGGATTAGAAAGCGGATGATGCGAAATTTTCACCTCGTTTATAGCTTCACTTCCCGGCATACATTTGTAATATGCACTCACACATGCCATAGCACGGCTTATGAAAGTTATGTAATCAGCCCGCGGAAGTAAATAATTAACTGTTTTGAACGTTGTGGGGGAAAGTTTATTAAACCGACTGACTCTTAAATTAAAGAATAAGCTTTATCCGAACATTGCAATATCATATTGTATGATCATCAGCTTACATTTACCTTATCTTAAAGACTTGTTTAATCTTCCAGAAACTAAATATTTATTATATCTATCGGCAATAGCGGTAGTTACCGATTCTTATCTAAAGTATACGAAAATTTTAGTATATGAAGACCACGTAAAAATCGCGGAACCGCCGGCCTGGCTGGAGCATTGCTGCCATGACTTGAAGAGGTCGTGCTCCGGGCATCACGTCAAGAAGGACGACCTGCAGCTCTGTGAGAGAGAGACCAAGTGGAGCGAGGAGTTTCTGAAGAATCTTCACGAGGAACTTAAGAGTTAGTCCATGTTTTTCAGAAGTAACTTTTGCTTCTTCTTCTTCAGCCTATTACAGTCCACTGCTGGACGTAGGCCTCCCCCAGGGCACGCCACAAGGCTACTGTCATAGGGGGTTTTGCCCATAGTCACCACGCTGGGCAAGCGGGTTGGTGACCGCAGTGTGATTTTCGGACTATGTTGTCAGTGCGGGAGGCGCTGCTGCCCACCCCCCGGAAACCCTTAATCGCCTCGTATGATACCCACGGGCAGGCAGGGGTGGTACAAACTCTACTCTGACGGCACCACGCGGCTATTTTTGCTTTGCTTAGGTACGTAAATTGAATTTTTATGTTTGTGGGATTTGTCGTCTACCCTAATAGCAGAATAAGTAAAACATGGGGTAAAATCCAATATTTCCAATAATAAAGTTCAAAGTATTACCAGTATCAGCATTATTCAGCCTCGATGACAAGGTGCCCAATATTCTTCCTTGTAAAGTTTGTTCCCTTTTAGAGGCCCAGCTCAATCGAAACGAACGAAGATGAAGATAAGTTTCAACCAATACGCAAGGCAAAAAATAGGCAGAAAATATTGATGACATCGCATTGATTGCAACAAAAATGTATTTTCCCTAGCTGTCGGGAAATTACTATTTATTTCTAATTGTTGTTTATTGATGTTGAGAGGTATAATAATCATATAAATTAGCAAAATCCTATAAAAATATTGTGTTAATATATTTCAAGTGACATATTTAGACGACAGAAGCCCGTTTGATGCACCAATAAATGTGCGTTAAATTGGCTTTAGGTTATATTTCGATTCCCAGCTTGTTCTTCCTCGTAAAGTTGGTTTCCTTGTAGAGACCCGTCTTGGGGCGGCGGCACAGTCCGCAGGGCCTCTCCATGTGTTGAAGCCGCGGCGCTTGGCCGCCACCCCGCGCCTCCTCACCCCCGCGGTGGAGTCGGTGCCCGACGACGAGGAGAACTGGCACCAGTCCGCCTTACTGCTGCAGAGGGTCATCAGGGGTCGCGCGGTTCAGACCCTGGTCAGTCCTGTTCCGAACCTCTTATTACAAATGGTCGTTTCCATTGCCAATGATAGACATAACAATGGGGCCGCCGATAATCTGTTTGCCGTCGGAGGGACTGGTGCGCTGAGAGGTTTTATGTTATTATTTTAACAGCACAGCGTGAGAAGGCGCCCCGCGATGTGAACGGACGACCGTCTCTAGGTCGCGGGCATCGGTTGGATGCAGGCCGTTTCCGACTGGTCGGAATGGAGGTTGTAGGAGGAGGCATATGTTCAGCAGTGGACTTGTCATGACTGAGAATAATGATGATTTTAACAGTACGGTTATAGTGTTTTAAGTATTAAAATCATTAGTGGTACCTAAATAAATTCAGCTATGTTTGAAAGGACTTCCGGGTGATTATGATCATTCCGACCGTTTTCGGCCATGGCGAACACTTCAACTTCTAGTATTGACGACGCCAAATAGTGAGCACAAATACGGTGGCCCCCATTACAACTTTTCCATAACTTGCTAGCTATTCGTTTTATTTCTTCAATAGGCCATGGGTTTGTTGTTGGTTTAAAATGTCGTGCATTGGTATGGTATAACGGGCTTGTTTCCGCAACTCAACGACTGTGCGCCTATTTTGCGTAAAATATCCTGTATTACAGATGTATGAGGGTAGGACGCGCGCGGCGGAACTGACTGAAGAATTGAAGACCACGCACGGCTTGCAAGCTGAGGACAAGATCCGTATAGCCAAGGAAGAGTTCAAGGCTAGGGAGTATAACGCTCTGCGGACTGAAGCGGAGTCCAAGGTTCGCGATGCTCATGTAGAATATAGTCACATCATTCAATTAGCTATCTCTATCGCGCCACTACGCGCTGCTCACACTTTTTTTCAATGCAGTCACGCACGCGTGCACCCGCGCAACATTTAGCGTATCCCCTTATATTTCCATGTGTGCTACGATTGAGACAACAGTTTTAACTCTTCCCAAAACGTTGAAACGCTGTCCCCTTCTTCCCCTATTACAGGCAAGAAGTGGACAAGTCCAGTTAATGAATTTAAACAAAAGAAAACTACGGTAAAACTAAAGGATTAAAATAAAAAACAATTTTTGAACAACGAGACTAATTTATTAAAATGAACGCGATAACAGGTCGTGGGTGACTGATCCTGGTTTCTTTGATAAATATTAAAATTGTTTACAAGAAAGACAACGTAACTTTGGGCGAGACGTATCCCCGGTAGCAGCCGATCTGGTAGGCAGCGATGTGAAAATTCCTCCGGGATGCTCGGCAGGTGTGGGTGAGCTCGGCGGGTCAATTCCCGTTAAGGTAATTTTCGGGTCTAGGGTAACTTGATGGTAAAACTAAATCCTTGGACTAATCCAAATCGCCACCGAACCTAGTTCGAAGTGGCGACACTTATCACAGTTAAATTAATTAGTTGCACAATTGCGACTATTTAAATTACAAAAACAGCAGAAAAGGTAATACTTATAATAAGTAAGGAACGAGGAATTAAAACTTAGGCTTCAAGTTAGTTCCTAACCCTTTGAGACAAGCTTTGGTAATAAGCCGATCCCGCGCTCGAGGCAACAAGCCTTGTCATGTACCTAACCCGCACGGTTATTGACCTCAGCCTAGAATGGCCTTGCAATTGGTTAAGATTTCAATGTCCCCGCCCGGCGTGAATTTTGGAGATTTCATTACCATAAAAGGTAATCTTGGTGCCAAAAAGACGAAATCCCGGCAAGACTGGCAACGCCCAAAACGTTTTCGAAATATAACGGCGGCACCATGTCGCGGGAAATTTGAACAACGTCACATATATCTTTCGTAGATTCTTGTACATCAATATATTATGCTCATGTAGAATATAGTCCATCATCCCATTTGCTATCTCTATTGGTCTGTTATTGCATAACTGAACACTGTTCTGATATTCCATGTTACGAGTCGTCGTCGTCAGCCTATTGCAGTCCACTGCTGGACGTAGGACTCCCCCAGTGTACGCCACATGGCTCGATCTCCCGTTTTTGCCATCCAGTCCTTAAGTCATCGGTCCATCTGGCCGGAGGACGCCCAACGCTATGCTTGCCGAGGTGCGGTCTCCATTCGAGAACCCGTTTACTCCACCGTCCATCGGTTCTACGATAGATGTGGCCGGCCCACTGCTACTTCAGTCTGCTACATTTCGAGACTATGTCTGTCACTTTTGTCTTCTGCCGGATAACCTCATTTCGTACTTTGTCCATTAGCGAGATTCCGAGCATTGACATTTCCATAGCTCTCTGAGTGACATGCAATCGGTGAGCCAGCCCCATCGTCAGGTTCCACGTCTCGGCTCCATAAGTCATGGCTGGTAGAACACACTGATCGAACACCTGTAAAATTTTACGAGTATACAAATATAATTATTACGTCAGCTGCATCTACTTCTGTGTATGATGTGAGAGTCGACTAAGGAACTCGAGCATTCTCTCAGCAATTTCGCACTGATCATTTTCATCTGTTCCTGCTCTGCTAAAAATGGCAGTTCTGGCTACCCCATCTCGGGAACCCAACCCTGCAGGGCCGGCCCGCCCATACGGCGAACGCGCCAGTCGCGCCAGTCGCTCCAGGCCAAATCCTAAAGGGCGCCTAAATGGTAAAGATATAGGTATATATTATTAGGATAGGAGAGGCGCCATAATTTGATCTCGCTCCATTCTAAAATTTACTTCGGGCCGGCGCTGCAACCGCGTGTATGTCATCATCATCCCTAGACCCTTATTATGGGGTCGGCGCAATATGGTTTCTTTCGAAACTCATATTTCCAAAGATTTGGCATTTGTTTTACTGCCTGCCTGACGCCAACCCTCCTCGGGTATAGCTAAGTGACAATTTTTGGAAAAATCCGTACATTAAATAAATTCAGTGGTACAGGCCCGTGATTGGGATCGAAGGCGAACGTCTTAACCACTGGGCTATTACCGCTTCCCAGATGTGTGAATGTATGTTATACTAGCTGTTGCCCGCGACTCCGTCCGCGTGGACTGCAGAAAAAACAAAATATCGAAATTATCCGGGATAAAAATATTTTCCCGTGTAAATATTAACACACTCAAAACTTTCGCCTTTATGATAAATAGGAGGATGCGGTTAACGCACTCGTGGACGAGCTATGCGGAGGGGCGGTGTCGGCTGCTCTGGACTTTCTGGAGAAGGAATTAAGAAGGCTTAAAGAGGAACGCAGGCAACATGCACTGATTCTGATCGCAAGTGAGTTTCGAATTTATTTTTGTGACTGTGTTTAGGAAGGGGGCTGGGCTAAGAGAATAAAATGTTTTGGGATTTAGGGGGTCGCGTCGCGTCAAAGTGAAAAAGGAATGTCCAAGAGTATTACCTGGTTGTTTTCTCTTCTTTCTTCTTCCGCGCGGAATCTACCGTAGGGTTCTGGGGTTTTTCACTTCACTATAGTCCACGTCCAGGGTACAGGCACTCTTATTGGGTAGGTCTGTTTTTCACACACGAAAATTAACCTGTCGAGCAAGGGTTTTACGTCGCGGTCGGTTGAGAACTGTCGTTTGGGAAACGCGATCTTTGGGCAACTAACTTCAGGTAAAAAAACTCGCGGACGGCTCCGCGGAGAGACAAAACGATTAAAAGAGGGGGGAACAATTATAGTTTTAACAGACTGTTTTACTCGGACATCATCTTCCTGCCCTCATCCTATTATTAATGCCGTCAGCTAAGTTAAACTCATATTGCTGAGGATTAGGCGCTTATTTTACGGCCGGCTGCCTGTTTTCGGGTACAGCCAAGTGACAATTTTAGAACATTAAAATTCGTACCTAAGTAAGAGTCGATGCCGCGCCGCCGCCGTACTGGAAAGGTATCTCTTAAAATTCTCGGGACTACAGATACCCGGTCCACTGAAAGGCTTGCATCAAAGATCACGGAGCCTTATTATTAGTAAGGAATAGTAGAAGAGGATTAAAATGTAATTTTTCTTTACCTGCACAATGTCACTCAATTTAGTTATCTTTCCACAAAACGCAAGATCTTTAGTAAGCATGTTATTGGAGATACCTTTAGGGGAAAGTGGGGTATTTGGGAACACCTAACTTACAACCCTGTAAAATAATAGAAGAAAGTCATAAATGTAATCAACTTTTATTGCAACAGGAACGTTACTTATCCAGCTACAAAGAAATTAACTCAAAATATTTGGAAATAAACTTTATAATAAAAAATAATTAAGAAAATAAAAAACATTGGTGTTCGTATTTACCCGATGTCGTGTGGGGTGATTGAGATCAGTCCGCTGTGGAGACACGAACCATATGGGGTAATTGCGGACGACATACTTAAGTCTTAATAAGTAGGTGCTATAATTATTTAGTTTAGCACAAATCACACGTAACGTAATTTATCATGTGCCCAGGTATTGCAAATGATGCACCTAACGCAATAACGCAACTTTCCTAATTACCCGAACTTGGAAAGTCGAAACAAAATGACCGTTACTCGCAATATTAGTGGCGGTGAACTTAAAACTACTTGGAATTTATAAACTGATAGTACATGTAAGATGGCAACAAAATATGTTGTCATTAACTTCAAAAATATCCTTTTTGTGCTGATTTTTACATGCGACAAAAATTGTAACAAAATTACGTAAAAGATTATTTGACTCACCGTGAAGAAATGCGTGCATCTTCTCACTCGCACTTTTGCGGACATATTAAGGGCTGGCAAGCGCATCAGCTTAGATATGTGCGGGCGATATAGTGCGGGACGTTTATTTGATATTCAACTGTTCTCAATTACCCGCCGTTCTCAATTACCCCACCTTCCCCTAATGAGATGAGGTGGATCAAAAATATATTTAAATTTGCTCGCCAATGTTCAATTTATTGTCTGAAACAAATAGAAGAAATTATAGCATAATTAGATGCAAACACAAATGTTTTTATGCCTCTGCATTAATGTTTAAAGTCCAATTGACACATCATCATCATCATCAGCCTATTACAGTCCACTGCTGGACGTAGGTCTCCTCCGGGGCACGCCACAAGACTGCCATGGGGAATATTTGCCCATAGTCACCACGCGGGGCAGGCGGGTTGGTGACCGCAGTTTATATTTTGGACTATGTTGTCAACACGGGAGGCGCTGCTACCCACCTCCCGGAAACCCTTAATCGCCTCGTACGATACTCATGGGTAGACATGGGGTGGTACGAATTCTACTCTGCCGGCACCACGCGGCCATTGACACTAAGTAGGTACTCGTAGGTACTTAACATATTTTATAATCTATCACTTACCAGACACTGGTTTATTAGGTCTGTTTGTCAATATATCTTCTTCTCTGAATAATGTGGGCCAAGAATATTGCATTCTGAGGTTGTGTATAATTTTTTTTTCAAAGTGAAATTCACAAACCTAAAACAAACACAAGGTAATAAACTTGCTGTTACCAAAAACTTATAACATTATCAGATGAGATGACCGAGCACTGTTTGTCACGATGTTAGACATACAAGTGTATTGCTTCGTATTATATTCGGGTAATAGAAATATAACCTAATTCGGCCCCTGATTACGTAAAACAAATAGCAAAGCCGAAGCCGCGCGATCGCGATAATTGAGAGTGTGTGCGCGCAACGAGCCCTCGGCGTCCTCCCGCGCCCCGCACCTCGCCCCGCGTACACACGCACGTGGCCACGTCCATATGACTGTAGTTGGATGTCCGAGGGCACTGAAAAATGCAACACTTCCTAATGCGAGGCATCCTTTCTGGGAATAAAAAGAAAAACATAGTTAGGCACGTGTTAAAGGAAGAAAATTAAAAATATAATTTTGTAAGTGATACCCGCCTTCTATTTTTAGGTTTATGTACTTTGAAATATTGTGGGTAAATATATATGATACAATTTAGACGAACGTATAGCTCAAATTGGTAGAAAAATTAAATTTCCTAAAATCGTGATCATTTATTGCTAAAGAATTTGCCGTTTGTTTTTCTATTTATTCTTGTTGTAGTAATCTCTATGTGTACAACTATTGATATGTTAGATGTGTATATATCGGCTCGGTATTCTCACTGATCCACGTCTTCACTCAGCGGCGGTAGGAGCTAGACTGCCCGACAATGGCAGCTGTCACACCCCACCCCGCACCCTGCGTGGGGTGTAGATCCGAGACGACAGGTGTCTGTTTATGAGTGTGTGTGTGTGTGTGTGTGTGTGTGTGTGATTGTATGTTTATTTATATATATGTATATATATTATTTACTGTATGCTACATCCCTCCTTTGTTAAATGATTTTCAACCGACTTCAAAAAAAGGAGGTTCTCAATTCGACCCGTATGTTTTTCTATGTTTGTTACGCGATAACTCCGCCAATTATGAACCGATTTGAACAAATCTTTTTTCGGCGTATAGGTAATACCTCAAGGGTGGTCCCATTTAAATTTAATAATAAAAAAAAAACAATTTTTAATTTTTAGTTTTTTTTGTGTTCACGCATTGGAAGTCGGTTTTATTTTTTCTAATTTTTTCATATATATTAAACTCGTTTTAAGCTATTTAATCAACTTTAATTATTTAATCAAATATTAATTATAACAAATTGCCGGCATATAATATTAATTAATCAGAATCGTTTTCACTACTGCTTGTCTTCTCTTCATTTATGTCTTTTGTCTCGTTAGCTACCTTCCACTGTCCTTCTATCCGTTTTAAATGCAGAATGTTTCGTCTTAATACCTGGCCTGTTGTATCATTGCGAATTTCTACATCACCATTTTTATTGGACTCAACGGTATGTGTTGTTGGCTCATAGTTGAGGCTCAATTTATTATTTTTATTCATGTTCTTCAGATAAACCTTCTCACCAACGTTTAAATCACCATTTATTGCTCGTCTTTTCCTATCTGCGTATTCTTTTCCTTTCTGTTTTAGTTCTTTGTCTCTATCTTTCATTTCCAAATCTTCTGCATTGTAAGTCATCTTTTATCATCGGTAACTTGTCTCTGAACTGTCGCCGAAAGAATAATTCCGAAGGGGTCTTGCCAGTTGTGGAATGAGGAGTGCCGTTATACATAACCATATACTCCTGGAGACCTTCCTTCCAATTTTTCTTCTCGGCCTGACAGATTTTTAAGCGTTTTAAGATATCCCTGTTCTGACGCTCTACCTCCCCATTCTGTTGGGGCCAGTAGGGTATAGTATTATACAGGGTGATTTTTGGTCGTCAACGTTCCCGAAAACTACGGAATCTCCTCATCATCACGATCATTTTTCTCCATGGAAGCATACCTGGGAAGTGTCTGGTTTCCAAAATATTAGGATCCAAAGTTGAGTAAATAGACTGCGTTTTTCTGCATAAATGCACATAGACGCGCGTAGCAAGATTTTTTCACGAGAAATAATTAATATCTGTCTATAAAAAAACTAACATAAACACTAGACTCTATAAATTTCGCCAGATCAAGTAATTTAAAAAAAAAATTGAAAAAATTTTTTTTTTCCCAGCATTTTTTTTGGCATAAAGTTACTTTATTTGATGTATAGAGTACGTACCCTTCGTTAAAGGTGGCCACAAAAAAACATCCTGTAGTCTTATATTTCTTTCAGAACAAAAAAGTTTGAAGTCTTCACTAGTAAATTGACGTCCGTTATCCGCCGTAATTGATACCGGGTTACCCAATCTACTGAAAATGTCGTTCAGATGTTTGATAATTTCTGAGCTCGTTATTGTCCGACATATTTTTACTTCTTTGTATCTAGAGTAATAATCAACTATCACGAAAATGTAATCATTACTGGGTAATGGGCCCATCAAATCCACCGCGGTGTCTACCCATGGTTCTGAAGGTAACTCTCTCCTTTTTAAAGGGTTAGGAGGATTGGGAGCGGAAACCAAACCACAACCTCGGAAGCCTTGCAAAAATTTTCGGCATCCTTGTCACATTTCGGCCACCAGACTTTAGTCCTTAGTCTTGATTTCATTGCGGATATACCTGGATGGCCTTCGTGCGCTATGCGTAATATCTGGTCTCTAAGTTTCTGTGGTATTACGATTTTTGTTCCCCTTAGTAAGATGTCTTCATAAAAACACATCTCGTTCTGAAATAGTTTATAGCCCTTAATCGATTCATTCCATTGATCATTGTAAATACCATCCTTGACTGCCTGTATCTCCGCGTCTTGTCGAGAACATTCCATAATCTTTTGCAATGGTAAAGCCACCGGTCTTAACTGTTCTATCACGTTTTGCACATAGTCTACCCCAACTGGTGGTGGATTTGTAGATATCTTGCAGAGCCTCGATAGTGGGTCTGCTATATTGTTCTTGCCGGGAGTGTATCTGATGTTAAATTTATAAGACTGTAGTCTCAGAACCCATCTCTCGATACGAGCACACGGTTTAGACTTGGGGCCAAATATTGTCTCTAAGGGTTTATGGTCTGTCACCAAGTCAAATTCTTTCCCATACAGGAACATATTAAAATGTTCAATAGCCCAAACCAATGCAAGCGCCTCCTTTTCCGTTTGGCAGTATCGACGTTCGCATTCGGTAAGTGTTTTATTGCCATATGCTATAATCCTAGAATCTCCATTATTGGTTTGGACTAATACTGCACCCAGGCCCACAGGGCTCGCGTCTGCAACTACTGTAGTTTTGTCTTTGGGACTATAATAGCCCAGACATGGTATATCGGCAAGTGAAGCTTTTAATTTATTAAAAGCAACTTGCCGAGCTTCATTCCAGGAATCAGTAATGCTAGAATTTATCCCCACCTTCTGTCGGAGTAACTCTTTTAGGGGCTCTGTAATCGTTGCCAAGTGGCGAATCCACTTTCCAACAAAATTTACTAATCCTAAAAAGCTTTGTAGTTCTGCAATAGTTGCAGGTGCTCTAAAGTTCTTGATTGCAGACAAATATTTGTCCAATGGTCTGACCCCATTTTCAGAAAGTTCGTGTCCTAGAAATTGAATCACCTTAACTCGATAAATACATTTCTCCTCTCTGAGTACAACGTTGTGACTGTTCAAGACTTTTAAAACTTTTTCCAACCTGTCGTCATGTTCCGCCTGATCCTTCCCAAATACCAGAATGTCATCTATAAAATTAATGACTCCATCACAGCCTAAAAGTATCCTTTCTAAGGTCTTTTGGAAGATCTCCGACGCACATGTTATACCAAACATCATTCTTTTATAGCGGAACAATCCTTTACCAGTTATAAATGTAGTTATTGGTCTTGAATCAGGGTGTAGTTCAATATGGTGGAAGGCATCTCGGATATCTAATTTAGTAAAAAGTCTTGCTTCCTTAATAGAACCGTTTTTCCCCCGAAGGGAATAAAAACGGATATTTTGGGTCTAGCCGAGGCTTGACCCTTCGAGATTACGCTTCGATATTTTGATAGGAATCACACGTCGTTGAGTGCTCTTTCACAGCAAATGATGCTCCAAATAACGCGGAAACGCCCACGCAGCTGGGGCGGGGCGCGCGTGACCTTCCGCCGCCGGCTAGCGCGAAGCGAGGTTTCCTCAGTACGATCTCGAAGATGACGGCAAGCCCATAAAACCAGGGTCAAGCCTCGGCTAGACCCAAAATATCCGTTTTTATTCCCTTCGGGGGAAAAACGGTTCTATTTTAGGTCTGAGCCTTCGGCTTGACCCTTCGAGATCTGTTTGGTTTCTGCCGGCCATAGAAAATAGCGTACTGTGAAAGAAATAACATTACGAGTAGGTACCTGCCTGGATGGTTACAGTTGCTAGGAAATAAAATAATCATAGTAAGTTTAGTAATGACCACTGTCTTTATTATCGATAATAGGAAACATAATAATTAAAACTAATATTGAGCAACCACATCATACTCATTATTACTCATAGCACCTTATAAGTAATGAAATTCTACTTAGCTAATAATTATACTTTAAGGAAGAAAATATATCAAGACTTTTTTAGCCAAACAAATAACAGTAATATCAAACGAATCAATACTTAACACATAAATATTACATGATAAAATGAGAAACCTCCTCCGTTTTTTCGTCGGTTAAAAAACAAATAAAGTACCTAACAAGATATAAAACAGCTTCTGAGATCAGTATGATAATATAAATTAAATGCTCAGTCTCATTTTTAAAGATTTTATAAATACTTATGAGAGTGCACTAAATGTATTACTTAAAATATTTGTTTTATTACAAGAAGAACCACTATAAGAAATTTCTTTAAAATAATGTTTAAAAAATGTAGATTGGCTACGCCAGTTTCCCTTGTGAAGAACCTCATCTAATGGTAATATTTCAAAATTTTTTGAAGCTACAGCTGAGCGTATACTTCCAGGTGAAGCATTAATACCCAAGCGTTCGAAAGCTGTTCGTACCCAGCCTGCTATAACACTTCGCGAAGCAGCTTTCACCACTCCCCTAGTAGTTATAAACAAATTCGTTAAATGACAACGTGCAGATCTACGACTCTCTGACATGGTTATAAGTTTATTAACCCAAAATGGAATGTCAAGGTTTTTTATCTGGCCAGACTTAAACTCCCATGCAGACTGACGATAATTTACAGTGTCTGTTTTTGAGCCAAACCTCGGCCAAAAAAATATCTTATCCTTACCGTTGTTCTCGACATTGTCGGGTCCTATATGTAAAAGGGTCAAGTCGTGTAATCGCCTAAAAAAAGAGGAGTGCCACATGTCTTGTGAGTTCAAACAAATTATTGTCTTGCGGAGGATTCACCATAAGCCATTCAATTACTTTAGATACGTCCCATGTATCCTTTTTAACCACAGGCGGTTTACTTAAATCGATTCCTTTAAGTATCCGGAAAACTAAAGGATGGGAACTCAGATTATGTTCGTTACAAGGATCCGAAAATGTGCAAATTACCGATTTATGCAGCTTGATCGTTCTCGAGGCAAAGTTTAAATTCTTGTGCAGGTGACACAAGAATAGAGCTAAATGTTTTGCACAAGGACATGTATGGTGGATTGAATTCTTTGAGCACCATTGAAGCCAACGATTCCAGGCTGACTTATATGTAAGTAAAGTGGACTTCCTCCAAGAACTCTCAAGTAAGCCAATATTTTCTGGTGACCAATCTTCTAACAAGGTACTCCACCCCGAACTCTCCAAGCCTCCAACTTTAAACGATTTACCTCTGGCGGAGGAGTCTGTAATGTCAGGTCTATTAAATGATGCTGCAGGTTGTGAATTTGAAAAGGGGCGGCAGTCGCTCTTTGTCGAAGATCTGCTCTCCAAAAGGACTTCTCCCATTTCGGTGCTATGACTATGAATATTCCTCTCGCCTTGTTTAAATGTTGGAGCACTTGAGGGATTAAGGCTGGAGGCGAAAAAATCCATGCTATCTTGAAGTCCCAATTTTGGCTGAATGCATTTATGAAAAAAGCGCTCTTGTCCCTGGGGTCTAGACTCACATAGCGAGGTACCACTGCTGACGCCTTGGAAGCGAAGAGATCCACCTTGGGTGTTCCCCATTTCTGAAAGAGTTTCTGCGTCACTAATCTCGACAGGTTCCATTCCGGCATTGATTTCTTCCGAGAAAGACTGTCCGCCATCAAATTGTACCTCCCAGGGATGAATTGCGGGCGTAAAGTTATGTTCGATGTATGACACATTTCTAGTAAGTTTCGTGACATTTCCAGAAGAGGTGCCGACTTTGTTCCTCCTTGTCGTTTTATGTATGATATCACAGTTTGATTGTCGGATTGGACTATTACTTCCTTGTGCTTTAGCACTTGGACATGCATCTTTATTGATTGAAGTACTGCAAACAATTCCTTGATGTTTATGTGCCATGTTTTCTGAATTGCATTCCACGGAAAGGACACCATTCGGCCATCCAATTCTGCTCCCCAACCCCAGTCGGACGCGTCGGTAGAAAGAAACACAGTCGGATGTTGGGTGAAAATTGGGGAGGTTTTGTAAATGTTTTCGAGCCACCAACTCACGTCGCGATACACCGCATCGGGCACCAGATGATTTCGATCCGGATGAAGCATGTCCAATCTGTTTATAGCTCTTTGAATCAATCTGCAATTGAGTAGCCCCAATGGAATTACAAACGCCGCAAAGACTAGCAATCCTAGTAACGCTTTCGCTATTCGCCATGTCCAAATACGTTCCGTCTTTACTTGTAATAATGCCTTTCGTATTTTCTTGATTTTCATCACGCTTAAGCTTCTCTCGTTTTCTTCGGTATTCCAAACGATACCTAGGAACTCCAGCTTGTTCGTCGGCACCAGAAGAGATTTTTCCCAATTCACCAACCATCCCAATTCGGTCAATAGATTTATTGTCATTGTTATTTGAACCTCTAATTTGTGATGATCTTGACAGGCAAGGAGAAAATCGTCCAGATACACGATTACTCGAACACCTCGAGCTCTTAGTAATTCTGCTACCCAATTCGTCAGGCGAGCAAAAACGACTGGCGCTATTGATAAACCGAAAGGGAGTGCTGTCATTTGGTAGCATCGACCGGCGTAGGACAGAGCCAGATATCTTCTGTGAGCCATTTTTATCGGAACATGCAGATATGCACTTGATAAATCTATTTTTGCTAAATAATCTTTTTCTTGGAGAAACTTCGGAACTTTTTGATGATTTATTAGACGAAATGATTTTGGAGTCAGATAATGGTTTAAGGGTTTTAAATTTAGGACTGTTCGCTGTCTGCCGTCTGCTTTTGGAACCAGGAATAGACGAGACAGGAATACAGATTTTTGGGTGCAAACTTCTAAGGCCCCCATCTGCCATAACTTCCTTAGCTCTATTTGCATAGCCGGTGATTGACGTGTCTGTAGTTCTAGCAGATTTTCTTGAGAAGCTGATATTAGAGGAGGTTTCTTTGAAAATGGTATTGATATACCCCTTAGGGTTTTTATAATATAAGTAGGAGCGCCATAATTTTGCCAAACGTTGACAAAGTCCTTTAGGCGACCTGCTAGCTGATCTTCTATGGTATAGTCAGGGTTTTGAGGAAGACCTCCTGTAGGACGAAGTGGCTCTATTATGACCTCCCCCCCCCCTTTTGTTGTTTGGTTTCGCTTCGTAAGGTCTCTTAAACGTTTTAGGTGGTGCAGATGTTGATGAACCCGATTGATTCTTCTTTCTCTTATATTGAAGTTGCTGCTTATTATTGTAGGTATTGTCTGGAAAGGGCCGAAAGGGTTTCTCGTCATGTCGTTTAAACTGATCGCTTGTACCCTTAGTATTGGGGAAGAATTTATAATAACCCCCATGTTGTTTAAAGGCATCAGAAAGAACATTCTCATTGAAAAGATGAGATGGTGACGGAGGAATCTTATGTAAAGCACCATGCATGTACTTGGAAGGTGGTTTATAAAAAGAACGTCTAGTCTCTATGACGTCTGCACGACGACCACAAACGTACTGAAGCATATCATCGCAGCAATTTCGAAAATCTGAATAGGACCCGTAATATGTTTCACAATAGCTTCATTCATGCCCAGTGATTTAGAATTAACATCCTTAGATACATTAGCCAGAGCTTCCTTTAAAAACTTTCTTTGCATCAAAAGGGCATTAGTGATAGAACCTAAGGTCTGGTCGAATTTTTTTAAATTATCATATGGTATCCAATTAGGAGTTTTTACTGAAAGCTGTGGGTTGATACCTAAAGCAGTAAATGCAGGAGATGCCTTGAACCTCTTTTCTACTTCTAAATAACGTATGTTATTCCAGCCATCCTTATCAAAACGCTGGCACTCGACGGCCTGGTTGAGGAGATCTGCTGAAGCAGGCGTAATTTTTGGCTCAGCCTCCTTTACGATGGGAGATAAATCAAAAGACTCCGCCAAGCATCCTGGAGTATCCGGGCTGAAATCCGGCACAACAAAAGTTTCACCCTCAGATTCCTTATCTTCAAAAATATTAGATGTATCTTCGATGTAATTAGATACCGATCCGGACAAATTTTTATGGTCAAGTAACTCTGCCATCATTTCTTGAAGAGCGCGAGTTTGCTCTTTCAACATTTTAATATCATCCGATTCGGTCTTCCTCTTTTTTATAGTCGGATAATACCCGGAGCTTGATTTCCTTTTCTTAGTTGGAGACTGTTCTATTAAACGCTCAACCTCCTCTCTTGACACAAAAGAGTATTTTATATTGCTTATGGATGCCATAAACATCTCCAATTGGGCTGTCGATCCATGGATTTTGGAGGCCATGGCCCTAGGGCCAATAATCAAAGCTCTGCAGAGCGGCCAATCCAGCATTGTTTGCTTGATATTTTTAAAAACTTTCTCAGAACTTTTCGTGGCTGTTGGTTCAAACACTTTGACCATCGAAATGGTTGGAATCGCAAATCGCAGCCTGTTGAAAACTTTGGGGTCGACCCGCAAACCGAAAAGCTCCTCTCTTGAATAAGCCACGACCCTCCATCCGCGCCATGTAGCTGGATATAACTGATCCACGACCTCTATAATGCGATCGAGAACCTCTCTATCTCCTGATACCTCCATGCTTGCCAGGCTCCCCAAGGTTGTAAATGACCTTGGTAGCGCCATGTTTGCTCCTGCAACAGGAGAATCTTATTAACAGAACGTTCGACGTCGTTCGAAAGAAGCGACGGGCAATAATAGACTGGTCAACAAACTGAATCCGTCGGACAAGGTCGTCTGGATCGACGGACAGTCATTTTTCACCCGACGGATCAGGGTCCGACGGACCCTTAGTTTCTATCCGACGGACAAAACACTTTAGTCCGACGGACAAGTAAACTCGGCCCGACGGGCCAGAAGTATTGGGCCGACGACGGGCAAACTGACGCGGGCCGACGGGCCACGGCATCAAAATCAAAAATAAAGCAGAAATTGCCTTAAAGGCTACCCTGTCATGGGTGAGCCCACCTCTATTTCAACGAATGAGCTGAAATAGCTATATAAGAAATATCTAACGGAACAAAATTAACTGCAACCATCATTTACAAATAAAGGGCAGGTACTTACCTAAAAAAGCGAAATCGTATCTTAACGATTTCTCGAACAGTTGCACTGTTTATCACTCAAAACGCACGAACGTGTAATCACTCTGACAAAATACAGCGTACTGAGGAAACCTCGCTTCGCGCTAGCCGGCGGCGGAAGGTCACGCGCGCCCCGCCCCAGCTGCGTGGGCGTTTTCGCGTTATTTGAAGCATCATTTGCTGTGAAAGAGCACTCAACGACGTGTGATTCCTATCAAAATATCGAAGCGTAATCTCGAAGGGTCAAGCCGAAGGCTCAGACCTAAAATCTTCGGCAGCAGCTGGTCCATAGTCGGAAGTGGATGGTTTTCCCGTTTGATGGCCATGTTAGCGCGCCGCATGTCTATACATAAACGAACGTCCCCGTTGTCCTTCAACACCGGTACGATCGGTGAAACCCAATTTGAAGGGCCTTTGACTTCCAGGCTACAGATTAAGTATTACTTGTAGGTTTGAAATTTTAAAACTGCTAGTGGATTAGAAGGTGAATTGGGCATTAAATTGCGATACGATACTTGTTACGTTTATTTTTTAGAACACGTTTCACAAAATAAAAATAAAATAAAATAATAAAATAACTCCAGTGTCTGATTTCGGAACTAATAAAAGTCAGGGGTTCATGCAATCTAAATCAATTATAACACCTTAATATACGACAAAATACAAAAAATAATTATGTGAATAAAACCAGGGCAGATTACACAAAGCACTGGTTTATTTAATTATTAATTGTCACAGCTCTGTCATTATTACACACGGACCACACAGTAGAGCGTAGGAAGTGAGGAGCAATCATTCAAACAGTGATTTGTCCGCCGGCTTAGATTGTTGGCTAAATGTAAGAAACTTCCTAATGTAACTCAGGATGGATTAAGTTCTTTAGAAATGCATTGGAAATACAGAATAATACTAATATACTAGCCACACAGGTTTCAAATACATTTTTTTAAATTAATAGTATGGACAAAACATGTTTTGCGTGAAATTCATGGACAAAACACTTTTTGAATATACAGGCTCCGGACAAAATTTGGTTTGAATGCACACTCTCACAGCACCAAAAATTTGTTTTTATCTCCAGCGGAATAGTAAATTTAGGTGTCATCTAAAGTCATAGCAATAATAATAAAGAAATACTTAAATTTAAATGTATCAAAAGGTTTTAATGAAAAGTTTCTAATAAAAGTAAATGAAAAGTTTTTAAATTCTAACTGCAACTTCCTCCTCTAAACAGTCACAAGTTTGTTCTTCTTCTTGTATTTCGGTGGCAGTTGGAGTAGAGAACACTATATGCTGGAACCATTGAAATCGGTGGTCATCTAAATTTTGCCATGCATCACCAAACATAGCACACAGAAGCTTGTTAACATCAGCCTTCTTCTCCTTAGTGATGGCATGTTCTAATGCTACGTCATTTAATCTTATCCGTTGTAGTCGACTGTTGTTAACATTCCTTTTTGTTAAAGATTGAAATTCTTCCCCTGACTCAAAAACAAAGTTTTGCAAGCCTTTCACCTTAACATAACGTTGCCTGCTTTTTGTAGTCAATTTTATATAAATCCGTTTCATCTCGCTTATCATAGCCAAGTCTTTCCAATATTTTTGCAACTCTTTTGTATCTTTTATTACCCAGTCACTGCCACATTTCTTTACATCTCCAATTTGCGAATAAACATTATGATACTCATCCTTTGTCAAGATAATTGGCATTGTTCGGAGTATCTTTTCGACACGGCCAAAAACTCTATCCGCAGGAAGGTAGCTATGCCCACGAACCGGAAAATAAAATTGTATTTCCTTTATGCAAGTTTCATGTGTATATAGGAAATACATTGCTGTTCTCAGAACTATGTTATTTTTATTCTGTGCAACACAGCCATCACTGAAAAAGCGTAACAGTGGCTTTCCCTGAAAATCAGTATTTTGCAAGAAGTTTAGCAGAGCAGAAGAGATTTCAAGATTGCCTTTGCCGGACTGTTCCTCACTCCAAGTATAGAATTTTGGCTTTGAACATTCAAGATCAGTTATACACAAGCTATAAAAATTAAATTGACGTGCATAAAATGCTTCTTGAATTGGTGATTTTGGTAGCGGTTGAATTTGTTGCAAATCAAAGCAGTAAGTAACAGTATTTGGATCATGCCTTTTTAATAGCTTGTAGAAGGCATTAGCTCTTTGTTTATGAACTCGTTTTTCAATCATGTATTGGTTGCGTTCTGCTGAACCTTGTGGAGTGTCTTTAATTTTATTAGTCAAAAAGGTACAACGACTGCATGTGTCAGAGGCAGGTGACCTAAATCCAATATTGAATTCATTCACAAAGATTCTGTAGAACATTGCGAAATGAACTTTGTAAGTGGGCTCTGCACTTTCATTGTACAATTTATGTAATTTCTTTATGCTTAGATCACAGGAAAGATAAATTCGTCTTGACTTACTTCTATTATAATGGCTTTCTGTACCTCTTAAGCGACCGATGAAAGTCCTCACACTATTTTTTTTGTCTGTGCTTTTGTGGCTTTTTCTGTCTCCACCTCTTTTTTCTTCAATAAAATTGCCTTCAAATTTTGCTCTTGAAATGTTCTGGACTCTTGTTCGGCCTACTTTCAGTATGTTGAGGAATAATTTTTTACATACTCGTAGCCTCATTTCCTTCGTTTTGAGAAAATATTTAACTGTGAATTTATGTAAACCTCCAGCTTTCTGCTTCTTGTTTTTGTTGATGGGTCTTGGTCTTCGTCTCTTTATCTCGGTGGCAACTTCGATCATGTTCGCGATCATCCCATCTTGTCTTTGTTTGTTTGGAATACTGAAAAATTTATCTCTGATTTGTTTGACCATAGTTGGTGTTAATTTGTGGCATGAAAATACTTTATTCGTCGAAGTATGAGAAGAACAAGGCGTAAAGACGTTTACAGAAGATGGAGCTGAATATCGTTTCTTCTTAGCTGCTGCTCTTTTACCCCCCGTTATTTTTCGTTTGCGACTTCCAGCAGAACATTCACTTATTAATACGGTATCGTTTTCGTCTTCGTTCATTTTTTAATATGACTACTGGCCGTATGCACCGGAACTTGATTGTAGACTGGGTATCGGCCGACGACGATGTATTAGACTTTCACTTGCAAAAGTTTCATACGATAAAAACACAAAATAGTTGATAAACAGTCACTGAAATTGTGAAAAACCAGTATCTTTTAGGTTATCCTGCCAACCTGTCAAAATGAAAAAACATGCGTTCAATCAAAAAGTGATTTGTCACACAAACAAAATGGCAGCTGCAATGCTCTGATTCGCTGCATGGACAAATTATTTTACGAATGAAACGGACCACTGGAGAAAACACTATTTGTTTGAAAGATGAGATTTTGATAAGAAAGGATAGGTGACAAAGAACGTTTTGCACGAAATTTAATAAATCAAAATATTAGTATTTTATAAACTGTACAAATTGGTGTTGCCAGCTCATTTAAAAAAAAAATGTGACAAATCACTGTTTGAATGTTTGCTCCTCAAGTAAAAAAAAACATGGTGTTGCCAACCAAAACATATAAAACTACTATACACATTTTAAATATGTAAATATTGCCATTTTAACAATACTCCCTCTCAATATTTATATATTTAGCAAAAATTAACAAACCAATAAAGATCTGAAATAACATCAAATGGCTGAACACACTTTTTGCATATATGTTCTTAGTTTTCAAATTTTATATTACACTCTGTTAGAAACTTAATTAACAAATCTTTACTCAATGACTTTGTCAACATATCTGCCAATTGTTCAGAAGTACTTGTATACTGAATATCAATTTTATTATTATTAATTAAATCTTTAGTGAAATGATACCTAATATCTACATGTTTGAGACGTTTAACTGACTCTGTACTAGCATTTAAAATAGCTGAGCATACATTTTTGAAATCAGTCATGCAAAAAAAAATATATTATAAGCTAGCATGCTTCACTTGCTGCCATACTCATAGAAACATATTCAGCCTTAGTAGAAGACAAACTAACTGAAGATTGCTTCTTTGAACACCATACAATTAAACAATTAACAAAACTAAACAAATAGCCAGACGTGGACTTTCTGTCCCTCTGATCACCTCCCCAATCAGCATCATTATAAACAATTTTATAATCTAATGTGTGCTTGACATAACACAATACTCTCTTAAGTGCAATCAACAACACACTATTAGCACATTTCTGATATTTCTTCACCCATCTGTTTTAATTGATTTTGCATTTCTTGTATTTTAGACAGGAATAGAGACATGTGAATTCCCTTTTCATACTTAAACTGGAAGAAGCGTTGCTGTATAATATGTATATTACGAGTAGTTTCACTTTTCTACACTAATATTATAAAGAGGAAAACTTTGTTTGTTTGGTTGTAATGAATAGGCTCAAAAACTACTGGACCGATTTCAAAAATTCTTTCACCGTTAGAATCCTTATTGGACCTGGATGAACATAGGCTATAAGAATTTCCCGATATTCCCACGGGAAGGCGACCAACGGGAATTCTATATTTTTTACGAAAACCGCTATACATATGAAGCTGAAATCGGGCATATATGTTCATTGGGGACAGCGAGGGAGGACTAAAAACGGATTTCCCGAAATTCCCACGGGAAGGGGACAAACGGGAATTCATAGTTTTTACGAAAACCGCTATACATATGAAGCTGAAATCGGGCATATATGTTCATTGGGGACAGCGAGGGAGGACTAAAAACGGATTTCCCGAAATTCCCACGGGAAGGGGACAAACGGGAATTCATAGTTTTTACGAAAACCGCTATACATATGAAGCTGAAATCGGGCATATATGTTCATTGGGGACAGCGAGGGAGGACTAAAAACGGATTTCCCGAAATTCCCACGGGAAGGGGACAAACGGGAATTCATAGTTTTTACGAAAACCGCTATACATATGAAGCTGAAATTGGGCATATATGTTCATTAGGGACTGCGAGGAAACACTAGAACGGATTTCCCGAAATTCCCACGGGAAGGAGACCAACGGGAATTATTTATTTTTTACGAAAACGGTTAAACATGTGAATCTGAAGTTGAGCATATATATTTATTTGGGACCCCGAGGAAGCACTGGGAACGGATTTCCCGAAATTCCCACGGGAAGGGGACAAACGTGAATTAATTTTTTACGACAACCGCGATAACATATAGGCTACTTTTTACACTTAACATATAGGCTACTTTTTATTTTTTCTGTAGTCCACGCGGACGGAGTCGCGGGCGTCCACTAGTCTGTTCATAAACTTGTTCCACATATCAGCAGCTGTGTTGCATGAGATTATTTGTATCATAACTTCTTCACTAATGCGTGTGACTATTATGGTTTGAGCTTTGGCGTCTTTCTTTTCCCACGCACTTTCAGTTACTTCTGTCTTGACAAATTTTTCTTCGACCACTTTTAACAGATCTTGGCCTCTTACTACAACTGTCGTTTGAAATTTCCAGATATTCCACTTTCGGTCCTTCTAACTTGACAATACTGAGATTTCCGTCCATCCAGCACTGGTTTATTTAATTATTAATTGTTACAGCTCTGCCATTACACACGGACCACACAGTAGAGCGTAGGAAGTATAAAAAAAAACCTAATGCCCGTTTCATAGAATAGTTTCGATGAAGGATGGCGCTAGTTGCTATGTGTATGAGCACGTCGCTGCATACTAAAAATGTTAGTTCCAAAATCAAGCAAAGGCAATACAAAGCCGATTGAATGATCAAATGCGATCAATTGACAAATACTATCCCATTCAAAAACTCATTCGTTCATAAGAACTGATAGCGTTGCTACAGCCTTGTTGCTACCCCAAAGTGGACGATAACGCCCCCTTATGAGCGCTACCAGGCCTAAAGAGGGGCGGTAAGAGACCCAGAAAAAAAATTGGAGCGTTGTGTAGAATTCATTCAAATTCAATTTTTTGTGATAATAAATCTTTGGAATGAATCTGGACCTGTACTCACACCAAAAGTTAAATATTAATTTATGAATATATCCTCTTCAGTAACAATGGTTGCAAGCTTTTGAGAAATTTAATCTAATGTGGCCTGTTAATATGCCTCTTGTAAGTCAAGTTCACAAAAATAGTTATTATCTTATAATTTTACTAAAATTTGAACAATACTTGGCAATGGATAATGTCTATTGAGGGATCGCCCACCACCGGGCCCTATACCCTCCGCTGACCCTCGGATCTGCCTACTCATGATCACGAACACAAGACACTACAGTCGCAACGAGAAGCCAGATCCAAGCACCTAGCATGCAACCATAAATACATAGCTGCTAATCCGAAAACCAATTAAAATTTTAATCGACATATGTTTCGCCAATACCCGTGGCATCATCAGGATTAGTTTTCCATGTTAGTTATATCTACCGAACCAACTAACTAACAACTAAAACCAATGTATTGCAAATCATTTTTATACCCTCAATCAACATAAAAAAATAAATGTTAATACCTACATATTAGTTTAGAAATGTAAAATTATTCATCATTTACAGCCCTGAGAAGTCCACTGTTGGACATAGGCCTCCCCCAACAACCTCCACTCCGACCGGTCGGAAGCAGCCTGCATCCAACCGACGCCCGCAACCTTGGCCAGGTCATCCGTCCACCTCGCGGGTGGCCTTCCCACGCTGCGCTTGCCGATACGTGGTATCCACTCTAGAACTTTCCGACTCTATCGGCCATCAGTTCTTCGAGCTATGTGCCCTGCCCATTGCCACTTCAGCTTGCTGGACCGTTCAGCTATGTCGGTGATCTTTGTACGTCTGCGGATCTCCTCATTTCTGATTCGATCACGCAGAGAGATCCCAAGCATAGCTCTCTCCATCGCTCGCTGTGCGATCCTGAGCTTTTTTATGAGGCACATAGTTAGAGACCACGTCTCGGCACCGTAGGTCATCACCGGCAGCACGCACTGGTTGAACACCTTCGTCTTTAAGGACTGGGGTATTTTGGACACAAATAAGCTTCGTAGTTTCCCGAACGCTGCCCAGCCGAGTTGGATTCGCCGAGTTACCTCCTTCTCAAAGTTGGACTTACCTAGTTTGACCGTCTGTCCCAGGTAAACATACTCGTCAACAACTTCAAGCATCGAGCTCCCAACCAGTACAGGAGTGGGCGGCACATGGACGTTCGACATGATCTTCGTCTTGTCCATGTTCATCTTCAGGCCCACCTGTTGGGAGACTCGATTGAGGCCATCGAGCATTGTGCTTAGATCCTTCAGCGATTCTGCCATGACCACGATGTCGTCTGCGAACCGAAGGTGAGTGATGTATTCGCCATTGATATTGATGCCGAGTCCTTTCCATTCGAGAAGCTTAAAGGCGTCTTCCACTGCATTGGTGAAGAGCTTCGGAGAAATAACATCTCCTTGTCTCACTCCCCTCTGCAAAGAAATCGGCTCAGTGCTCCGCTCCTGTACTCGTACCGACATGGTGGCATTGCTGTATAAACACTTCAGCACTTCGATATATCGATGGTCAATATGGCACCGCTGGAGAGACCGCAACACTGCCCATGTCTCGATCGAATCAAAGGCCTTCTCATAGTCCACGAACGCTAGGCATAGTGGCCGATTATACTCTTCCGTTTTTTGTATAATCTGCCGTAGCGTGTGGATATGATCTATGGTAATAAAACCCTTTTCGGAAACCGGCTTGTTCGGGAGGCTGGAAGTCATCAAACCTGCGAGCAAGACGATTCGTGATTACCCTTGAAAACAACTTGTAGACATGGCTCAGAAGCGAGATGGGTCTATAGTTCTTCAGCAAGGCTTTATCGCCTTTTTTAAAGAACAGCACCACCACACTTCTGTTCCATGCTTCCGGCGTTACCCCTTCGAGCAGGACGGAATTGAAGAGCCTTTGGAGGACCTTCAGTACCGGAGTTCCACCCGCTCTTAGAAGCTCTGTTGTAATTCCATCGTCGCCCGGCGCTTTGTTGTTTTTGAGTTGTTTAAGGGCAGTCCTAATCTCGTACAGGCTGATATCCGGGATGTCTTCAGTATAGTGTCGGGTGAGCTTGGCTCTTGGGTCTTTGCCTAATCTAACAGGTTTAGCGACCGAGGTATATAGCTGTCCATAGAACCTCTCAATCTCCCTTAGCACCTCTGGTATGGTAGACGCTACACTGCCGTCCTCTGTCTTCAGCTTCGTCAACTGGCTCTGCCCAATAGATAATTCTCTCGCGAACACTTTGGAGCCTTGGTTTCGCTCTATTGTCTCCTTAATGCAGCGAGTATTAAAGCTGCGGATGTCGTGTCGCAGAGACTTGGAGATACGTCTATTGAGCTGCCGATATGCTTCAGCGTCATCAGAGGACTGCAGAGACATTGCGCGCCTTTCCGCCATGAGGTTGAGGGTATGACCAGTTAGTTTCTGGGGTCTATTTCTACGGTTAGGTCTAAAGAATTTAGACCCCACCGTGTGGACAGTTTCTACCAGCCTGTTATTTATATCGTCCACTGACATGCAATCCTCTAGGCAAGCAAAGCGGTTTGTCAGCTCGAGTTGAAAGCTCTCGGGGTTTTGAATGTGCACGGATGAGGGTCGGAGTGTAGACTTCACTAGTCGTGATCTCTCCCGTTTGACATTAATATTCAATGTGCCTCGAACCATTCGGTGATCGCTACCGGTTTTCACCCTGTTGATCACTGAGACATCATTGAATATCCGTCTATCGGTGGTCAATATGAAGTCTATCTCGTTCCTCGTGTGCTTGTTGGGATGGAGCCAGGTCCATTTCCTATGAGGCGGCTTCTTGAAGAAGGAGTTCATCATAAAGAGTCCCTCCATCTCTAGAAAATCGGCCAGCCTCTGGCCCCTGGGGTTCCTGTCGCCGGATCCAAATTGTCCCACTTTCAACTCATTCTCACCCCGCTTGCCCAGTTTCGCATTGAAGTCCCCCATAACAACACAGAAATGAGTTTTAGAGGTATGTATGGCTGTACTTATGTCCTCATACATAACCTCCACCTCGTCATCTGGATGCGTCGAGGTCGGCGCGTATACCTGGATGACCTTCAACGAGTACCTTTTTGATACTCTGAGTATCAGGTATGCTACCCTGATCGATACACTCGTGATGGATTCGATGTTGTTTACGAGGGACTTGTGGACGATAAACCCAACACCACCCTGGGACTTATGATCACCTTCCCGGTGGTAGAGTAAGTTGCCAGATTTCAGGGTTATCGTATCCTCGCCCTGTCTTCGGACCTCAGATAACCCTACAATATCCCACCGCAACTTACTCATTTCCTCTTCCAGCTCATCGAGCTTTGTGTCCTCCCTCAGCGTGCGCGCATTGTACGTCACCAGCGATAACCCACGCTAAAATTATTAAAACACGTAAAATTATTATAGATAAATAATTCTTAAAAATATACATTAGTTATTAATTGTTAAATTATTAGAAGAAAAATAAATTTATAATAATATTAAATATATATAAAAAAAGACCATATCAAGGCTGTACGACAAAGTCATTACCTTTGTCCTATATGTATATGGATAATGATCAATATGGAAGAACTATTTATTTAGTGTTACTCGATAATCTCCACATAGACACACTGTCTCCATCTGGTTCTATCACAAGTACAACTAGAGTACCCCATTCTGAGTACTCACATGGTTCAGTACATTTACTTTTAATTAATCATTTAATTTCTTCTTTTCCTTAATTTTTTTATGCAAATGGGATAGTTCTAACAGGCATAAATTTAGGTTTTAGTCCTGGTTCAACACATGAATGGATAGGCTCTCCTTTAAAATCTACCATACCGGGCTCAAAAAGCTTACTGAAATTTACTTTTATGTCTGTACCTAATTAGCTTATCTCTTGACACAAATTTTTTGTTCAAATTTTGGTGGCCATAGTTGTGATAACTTGGCTTGTCAAAACTTGATTACTTGCATTCTGAGGTTCTGTTTGGGTAATTTCGGTACAATTGAGTTTAAGTATTATTAGTTGAAACTCCTAAAAAACTAGACTAGACATCTTTAACGCGTCAACAATTTCAGCATTGCCATTCTCGCCATCTCTTCCTTTAATTGCCTTCCATCCAAACTCGATAGTGTTTAAGGATTGTCTTTCAAGAGGGATCTTAATAACATATTCATATTTAAGTACGCGAGAAGACGATGCGTGAAGCAGCAGAAGCAGGGCGGAGGCAACGAGAGGAACATCGTCGAAGGGAGCATGATGAGATGTTTAAACAGGTAGGTTATTATTATTATGGCGGGCAGCGTTGTCACATCTATGTATTTTAGGCATTTAGGGACTATTTTGCCAAACGTCAGATAGCCTATCAGAAGAATTAAGTTGATGCTGTCTTTCTGTAAAACTTGACCATGATAGAGACAACATCAACTTTATTCTGTAGCCCTGAATTAAATAGAAATACATAGATCTACAAGTTTTTCATTAGCTTTCATGTTATGAAAAGTATACAGGTACTATTCAGTGTTGGCAACCTAGAATGATGCGCTGATCGTACCAGGGGCGTAAAATTATCGTACCTGACGAAAAATTATCGTATACTTTTGAACGACATAAAAAAAAAACGTTAATTATTAATAAAAATAGATATTATTACGAACTTATATTGCGCTCAGCCGCTCGTCATGTCCTTTTTCGAATTTTATGATTTTCACATGGGTACATTGCGTACAAATGGCTCGAAAATTTGTGTGTTTCAAAAGTTTTACAAAAATAAAATGGCTCCAAAGTTGATCAGTCGATTATTAAATTTATTCATGAACACATAAAATTGACAAAATATGTACTCGTAATATTCAACGAGATATATATTTATATATTTCTTATCTATATATGAGTGAACGAAACTATCGAAATCCATTACAATTCGAAAATTATCGTACATTTGTGTACGATAATGAATCGCAATCGTACATCGTACGCTGGTATCAAATTATCGTGCATGTACGATAATTATCGTACGGTTGCCAACACTGGTAATATTTCTCTGATCTACCTACGTAATTTTTATGCAATTTTTGTTACATCTACGTGATGTGCTCCTCGTATGATCTCTCCCATATATCCCTTTCGTTAATCGCCTTCTATCCATCCTCTCCAAACGAAGTCGCCTAGTTTTCAAGTTAATCTTAATAAACAAAATTAAATATACTCGTAATTTGAAATTACTTATCTTTTCATAAATAAAATTCTATCAGCGCAGCGTCCGAATTGCATCCCTACTGATTTCGGTGATCAGCTTTGGAGTGAATATCAGAGTACTAGTAATAGATGGCCAAGTAGTCAGCCTTGTAGGGCTCTAGCCTTTAGTCTCCCTGTAATTTACACAAGTAGACACTGCCTCATGTACTATTGTCCGTTTCATAGAATAGTTCCTATGCCTGATTTCGGAACGAAATATCATACACATAGTGACTAGCGCCATCATCCATCGGAACTATACGATGAAACGCACTCTACCAGGTTCTGGGCGTGACTCAGGAGACGGTAGACGCGTATCTCATGAACGTGATAGAAGAGGGGGTTGAGCTGTCTGCGGAGACGCAGGCGGTGGCCAGGGCGAGGGCCGACGCGGAGAAACTGGATGCAGGGCTCAAGCCGGACGAGGCGATGTAAGTGATGAATGATGTTTTGGAAAAACCTTGTTTAGTTGTAGATAAAATATAGTCTACTGGGATAAAAACACGGTGATATTTAAAAAAGAACCAGAATGCATCAAAATTTTAATGTACCTACATATTCATTGTCAGTCTCACGACTAAAATGAATCTAATGATACCTTTCAAGAGCACAAATGCGACAAACCGTTTAGGCTCTAGAGCGTGCCAAAGAAAGATAAATAAGTACATACCCTCTAAAAACAATTGACAATCTGACTAGCGTTACGGACTATCGATAGGTGCTTGCCCCACAGGCAATGCAATCGGGCTAAATGTTTTTGTTTGATTGTGTCCATTTGACAGTGTTTCAGACATTTTCAACGTCTTTCTATTGCTTTGAACGTTGTCAAAATTTTATACCATACGAAATGTGCGTAATATTTACTATTATATATTAATAATTTTAGAATTTACATTTTGGTTGTGGTTTTGGTCAATACGTTCAACAATAGCTCGATTGGCCTCCAGCAGGCCTATTGATTATCTTTTTTGATAGTTCATAATGAATGACTATCACTAATTGAAACTTAATGAACGGGAAGTGACATGTATGCGTGTGTTGGAAATTTTTCTTCCGACAAGGCATTATGTCACTTTCATTTGTTAAGTTTCAATGAGTGATCATTACTATGAACTGTCAAAAAAGATAGCCGATACGGGGGCAGGTCGACGGCGGAACAGAACGAATTGGTGGCCGAGTTGGTGCAACAGTTCCTTCTGCCGGAGGCGCACAAGGCGGCAAGCCGGCACCGCGTGGCTGCCGTCCAGCGGGACCGACTGCAAGCGGCCAGAGAGGCCATATTCGGCCTCATAGACACGGCTGAGAAGAAAGAGGGTGAGTGGGTTTATGTTAGAATATTTCAAAAGGGTGAAAGAACATTGATCATAAAATTTAATGTAATCAGCCCGGAACATTATTGTCTAATTTTAGATCAATAGATAATGATTTTGTATCGTCGCTAGTATCGCGCGTTTCGCCAGAGCAAATCATAGCTCTTACTGTAACTAACTCAACTATTTATTTAATCTTTTTTATTACTTAAACTAGTGGACGCCCGCGACTCCGTCCGCGTGGACTACAGAAAAAAAAACAAAATATCGAAATTATCCGGGATAAAAACATTTTCCAGGGATAAAAAGTAGCCTATATGTTAAGTGGGACCTGTCACAATATATTACTGAAAACTGCATCGAAATCGGTTCAGCCGTTTCTGAGATTAGCGTGCACAAACGCACAGACAAACAGACAAAAATTCCAAAAATCATTCTTTTGGGTACTATTGCGTTAATAAAGGTCTCTATAATATTTTTTCTCATATATCTTCCATGTACAGACAGCGATCCGTTACATTTTTATTATATGTATAGATTCCAAATCGCTTCCATTCCTTCAATTGAATCGATGATTTCTAAAGCCCCACATGTACCAAATTTTTCAGGAGACAATAAAAACCGGTCATTAATTAATGCAGTGTTTATTTCGTATATTTTAAAGTTTATTTGCAATATTCAGAGGCTAACAATATACAAAAAGGTACCTACATTTCATGTTGTAAAATTGTTAGAAAATAAATTTGCAATATGAACATCACATGTGGGGGGAACCCTTCTAGATTTTAAATGTGCAAAATTGTTATTCACTTCTTCAAAAACTATGTTTTTTAGCACATCAGATTCTATGGACATCAGCGACGAACTGGTTAATCTCTCTTGAAGCGTTGTACTTCTCAATTCATTTTTAATTCTTTTTAATTTGGAGAAGGAGCGTTCCTCACTGCAGTTAGTTACCATCATGCTTAAAAAGATTCTCAATGCGATTTCTACGAGTAGACTAATAAATAAAACATTCAACTTTGGTAAACATTTCATTATTATTTTAAATAATAAATAACTAAATCAACTACTTACTTTTCTACAAAAACAGCTTTTACAATAATTGAAAATATAAGATTTTTTTTGGGCTCCTATTTACGTCCCGGGGACGTTATTGAAATCACAATAATCAGTGCGTAAACTTAAATTGTATTTCTAACAATAATTATCAGTAATAATTATAATAATATCTTACCAGACTTTTATTAATCATTGCTTTAGTTTAAGTAATGTTAATTCTCAAAACAAATCGCACAAATAAAATTAGCTTTTGGATTGTCAACACAATCCTCATTCGTAACATTTTGTTCACCTTATTCATTTCTCTCCCTTTTTATCTTGAGAAAAACTTTTATGATAAACTGGGCATTCAGCGTCATTATCGTCACTATCTTCTTCGTTAGTAGAAACTAAAATTGGGCCATCATCATCAGACGTATCCTCATCTGATAGATTCTTACGTTTCTTTTTGGTTTTCTTTTGTTCCTGCCGTTTTTTTTTTACCAATTGTTTCAACATGGTATATCATATTGTCGATAATTCGGACTTTTATCTTAATAAAATTTATACTGAATGAACTTAACCGCTTTTAATGTATCCTTGGCTTTACGCCATAAGTTGTGGTGATGCGAATTTCTTTTGACGGCGCTCTTATAAATTTTCCCATTAAGTAAGTAAATTAAAACTAATAAAGAGAATCGAAAATCTTGTCTAATAAGAGAGTTATATATATTAACCCTCTACATTCCTCTAGAAGATCTCCCCTGGCAGTGAGATGCTCAGAAGCGACTACACCCTCTTCTTGTAAAAGTTTTGTCTTGATAAAATCTGAAGATACTTTAACTCCAGAGCTCTCAATTCTTATTATCATAGGTCTATAATATTCCGGTAGACCTGCGAGCATGAGTGTTCCCAGCCATTCATCTTCTATATGAAAGCCGATATTCCTCAACTTATGTTGAAAAAAGACAAGCCGGAGTAGTCAAAAACCTTCTGTAGCTGTTCCCATACCTCTCGAGCCGTCTTGGCATTTTCAATTACTATAATCTTCCCGACAATTTCTCTATTTGCAGATTGTTGGAAGCCATGACGTGCCGATTTTTACTTTTCCTAAAATTTACTTCTACCCGTGGACCCGGTAATGGGTCGACCCACTGGGACCACGGGTAAACAATGGGTATTCCGTCACCACCAGGCGTAGAATCCTTAAGACCGTCTAAAGCACAAAGCAGCTCAGCGTAAGAAAAAGGGGAGTCCATATCGTTATTGTTAGAAGGAGGAGGAACAGAAGCAGGAAAGCAATTTTCAGCTGGGACGAATGGAGGGGCGAGTTTATTAATAAAGCCTGGTAACTAAGAATCAGTTAAATTTGATGATGTATTGGGATCATTATAGGAGCGACGGAAACAGCTGATTTTCCTCCATACCAGTGATGGTGGAGTGCGAGGTTATAGTGACTCACAAAAGTTTCCCCACCCAAGGCGCTTTTTTTTTTAAAGTAGAAATCTTCTAGTTTTCGCGTTTGTTTTCTTGAACTGGATGTACCTTTCCGTAGATTTTGGGTTCCTGGTAAAATCTTTTTCCGCGTTATTTCGCAGTTTAACCTGTTTAGTACAGTAACGTCCCACTAAGGTGGAGAAGGAATTTTGTTATGGGCCGAATTCTTAGTAGGTATAGACTGTTCGGCAGCTGATACTAAGGCAGGTTAGGTTAGAAGTTGTTATAAGACTCCATCAAGTTTGTCTGGATAACTACAGGTAATTGTGAAATTATTGACTCAGCATTGCCCACGAATTGAGAACGAATTCCAGTCGGCTGATTTTGTTTAAAATTTCAGTAGGGGAGAAGGGACAATGGTAGGAGGACTATATATGTTTACTAATGATAGGATTGGGTAATGGTCACTACCATACGTTAAGGGGAGAACATCCCAGGATATGGCGGATATTAGGTTGGTTGATGCTAAAGTTAGGTCAACACAGCTTTTTCTCTCCATAGGTGATGGAATGCGAGTAGCTCGTCCATCATTGGCCACACAGGCGTTTAATTCATCGAGAAAGTCGATTACGGAATCTGAGCAATGACAGCAATGGGGAGAACCCCAAAGAAAATTTAAAATCTCCTAGAATGACAACATCTCCTGAAATAAAAGAAAGGAGGAGGTATTTAAGTTCAGAAAGAATATTATTGGATGGGTGAGGGATGTATATTGAGACAAATGAAATATTTAAAGGCTTTGACAGCTAGAACATGATATTCCTCGCTATGAGGCGGTACAGATTTGATAAAAAGGAACAGAGCGATCTATTAAAATAGCACAACCTGCATGGCCTTGGATTCTGTCATCTCAGAGGCAGGAATATCCCGGTACTCTAAATCGAGACTCCGGTTTAAGCCATGTCTCCGAGATAGCAAAGACGACAGGTTTATACTGATTAATTAAATGGGTGATTTCAGATTTTTTATGACAAATACTTTTACAGTTCCATTGAAGGAGGTTGAATTTTATAAATAGAAAGAAGGGATTCTATCTAGTGTAGGGATGACATTGGGCGGTAGGGTGTCACTGAATTTCGAGAGCATATTAACAAAGGCAGAGACTAGCAACTGAATTAAGTTTTCGTTAGGGGATGAAGGGTAGGTTTGTTCATGGGAATACGGTGTTTGGTTTAGAGCAGCACCATTTGGAAGGGAGGGGACTGGGGAGCGGATTATTTCCTGTAGTTCAGGGTCAAACGATCTTTCGGGTGAAGGACGAGGAGCACGGTGGGTAGTAACAGTTTTTTTATAAGACCTTACCTACCTTACTGGGGCTTAGAGTTGGGAGGTAAAGTTGGGATTGCGAAACTGTAGAGGAAAGGGCAGAAACTGCTTTAGCTCTCTCCGCGTATGACGGGCGAGCTGGACTAAAACGTTGGGAGGCTTCAGTGAAACTAAGGTTCTCGTCAGACATCACGACTTTGATAGCTTTTTGGCGTGAGTGTTCTGGGCAACCTGTGTCAGTGGCAACATGTCTTCCTAAGCATAGCAAGCATGACACTCTATCTTCGGAGATAGAGCATGATGAGCCTGCGTGGCTTTGTGCACATTTAAAGCACCTTGGTGAGGAGCGGCATTGGTCAGCTATATGTCCAAAGCGGCAACAGTTACGGCATTGGATAGTTGGTAAGTATCTACGACGATGGACGAATGAAAACAATATACTTTTTCTGGGAGTGATAGCCCTTTGAATGTGATAACTACCGAGGATGTTGGTATCCATTGGACGACACCTTCGTTAAATGATTTTTTATTAAGTCGCCTAGCTTTGATTACAGGACCACATGAGCTGGGTAATGTCAGGCCATGGACTAGCTCTTCCAGAGTCCAGTCCGTTGGGATAACGCGTAAAACTCCCATGCGTGTAACGTTGAATTTCGGGATTTGTTTTATATATGACTGACCGAGATTATCATTATTAATTAAAGAGTTGGCAGTGTCCATAGATTTGAACTCAACTGCAATATTGTTTCGGCCTGCGGCCTGATACCACCATCAATTATGCCTGCAACCTTGTTTTTATGTAAAAGTTGGGCAAGTTTGAGAACACGAATCGACAGTCCTGAGGAGGGATCGGGTTCAGCATGTGAAATATGAATGATAAAAGGGCCAACATCACTATGGGTGTAGGTCAGCGGGGAGTCTCCTTCGAAATCAGGATGGGTGTAAGTTCTCTAAATCGAATCTGAAGAACGATTTTTTTGCTGGCCTATCGGCTTTGTCCGCGGCTTGTTTCTTAAGACTTGTTGATGTGTGGTCGATGTCCATATCCTGTGAGAACACAGAAGGGGACATCGAGATTCGAAGAGGCTCACCGCCGCCTCCACCCCCGTCAGGGGGTTCCTTATTGGACATCACGACTAAAAATCTACAAACATATAACTTACCAACTAACTTAGTGTATTATTTATTTACCGTAACCACCTAAAAAATCTCAAATTCTCAAAGTAATTTGGAAAATAACAGTTAAATTCTAATCGAACACGTGTTCCACTTGACACCTAACGACAGAATCCGGAAAAAATTAACAAAAAAAATTATAAACTTCAAAGCAATAACTTTTTTTATGTCAAAAAAGTATGATTTTGGACTATTGATCTTAAATCGTACTGATATATTCCTTAATCGTACTTTGAGATCCTACATTTACATTAATTATAATTAGTCTTCAATCATAATACTTATA
This sequence comes from Carposina sasakii, assembly GCA_014607495.2. Taxonomy (NCBI): domain Eukaryota; kingdom Metazoa; phylum Arthropoda; class Insecta; order Lepidoptera; family Carposinidae; genus Carposina; species Carposina sasakii. The sequence goes on along the minus strand of CP053172.1, from coordinate 1,803,593 downwards.
TTAATTACTAATGTGGATTAATTCTCAGTAATTCGGCGGATAGTCTTTGCCAAGGCTTGGTAGTCGTCGCAGTTGTGTGTTATAATTTTTTTATTACTTCCTGCACATAGTTCGTGCACCCAGACGTCACATTCGTTGCATTTAATCATATTTTTTTGTAAGTCTTCTTGAAATATTTTACAGTGCGGTAGGTACTATCATTTTTTTCTTGTACTCTTTTATTTTTCTTATTTTCTTTTTGAGTTAATTTAGTAGGTTTACGTTTGTTTACACCTAGATTCTTTGATACGGTTTTCTTCTTGGTATCTTCTATTTTATTTTTGAGATTTTCTTTATAGGGATTTCTTGTAATAATAATAATAGCGCCAGTGGTTTTTCTTTTGAGTTGCTGTGAACTTCCCGGAATAGCACTTAATGGAGATAATATTTCAAGAGCCTTTCGAACAGACTCAGTTTTAGATAAATTGTTTGCAAAAATGTCCAACAAACATTCTTGATTATTGTCCTCAAGATTTTGGTCATGCTGTTTTTCTGAAAGATTTGTTATCCGTACCTCAGGAATTTGTGCGTTCCTTTCTTCGGGTTTTTCTTGCTCTTCGCTTATCTTACTTGATTTTGGTACACATATAACAGTATCTATTGCATTATGAGAGACATCTGCTGATTCATTTACATTTACTGTTCATCAAGAGTAACATATTTTTCGTCTCTGATCTTAAACAGGGCCATAATCCGCAAGATTCAAATCCATGGATACCTTTGTCCATACAAACGGATCGCGGATATGCGATTTTTGATTGCTTTATTACGGAACCAGGATGGTTTCGCATCCACGAACGACAAGCCGCATTAAAATTCTGTTTGAGTGATTTGAAAAATGACCTATCTAGCGGTTGTAACTTGTGTGTGGTATGCGCTGACAGAGATAACATAATTATTCCATAATCCCTTGCAAGGTTAATGGCATCGATCTTTTTCGTGTGAGTTGTATGCCCATCTAAGATGAGGAAAATTTGATTCTGTTTTGAGTTTTGCAGTAGTCTTGTGTAGTTCGCGAACGAACTAGGTCAAAAGAGCGCTCCTACAGGTAAACTACGCGAACTAGTTCCTTCAATCCCCATTTCGTAGTTCGTTAGTTCGTGGCGAATGAACGAGATTAACGTCGACTGAACTAAGATCGTCACGCACAGGACAGCTAAACATATAAATTAAATTAATTTATTATGTTCAGGCAACACTAGCCCTTATTGTTAGTAAACAGTACCTTAAACCTATTGTTAGTAGTCTAAATATATATATATAAAAGGCGAAAAATATAGGTAAAGGGTTATTTTATTACACCAATATTTTTATGAATATTTATTAATTAAGAAGTTTTTAGAGACGTAAAATCATTCCATAAATATTGTAGCATGTTACAGGAATCGTACTAAAACGAGCGAACGATGTGATGGGATCGGTCTAATTCGAGCTAGGAACTGACGAACTAAAAGAACGAACTAGTTGTCGCATGTAGCAGGAACCGTATTAAAACGAGCGAACGATGTGATCGGATCGGTTTGGTTCAAGCTAGGAACTGATGAACTAACGAACTAAAAGAACGACCTAGTTCGTTTAGGAGCGGCGAACTAAACTGAGCGCTCCCTGTTGCGAACTAGTATGCCCAAGACTATTTTGCAGTCTCAGACACTTTATAAACACACAATCCATCCGCTTTCTGAACAATCATATAAATTGTTTGGTGGTCCTCCATTCTTTAAGTCATCTGTCATTCTTTTACGCTTATAAATGGGCATAGGTGATACCAATTCACAACGTGGAGTCAATACAACAAATGTAGTATTGACTCCACGTTCACCGCTAGTGACGGCTCCGATCTGGTGTTTCCCTTTTCCCATTTCCACCCGGCTAGTTGTGATTCATTATTGAATCTATGTTTTCCCGTATTTTTCTGCTAACTGATAAGCTAAGCGCCGTAAGTCGGTTATTGTAAGACCAAAAAATCTAGATTCTAACAATAAAACATGTCTGACAAGTTCTTTTTCCATTTCCCCAGTTAAATCTTTTGAACGGCCTATCCTTGGATGTTTATTCAGTCCTTTTAAATGACGTTTATATATTGGTTTTGGTATATTATATACGCGACATACTGCATTAAATTTTCGGTCACCACCATATAGAAGGCAGCTCTTATGAAATGTGCAAAAAATTTTGATAAAAAGGTCTAAAAAACTTACTTTTTCAATATCTTTGTCAGGAGCAGCGTGACCGGTGTTATTTTTTATGTACCAATATGGCCGACTGTTATTAACATATTTAGCCACTAGAGGCGCTGACAACTGTTACCAAAGCCTTTTTACCCTACCTTTGTTGAGCACATTGATGATGGCATATCTCATAGATAACAGAAACACAGGAGATGGGCCGCTAAGCGCACTTAGTTTGAGTTCTGATGTAAGCGGCTATAAGCCACACTTACATTGACATCTAAATAATAACACAAATTACACCCAACATTGATAAATCTCTGACACTCACACATTTAAGGCGGTACTCTCATTGGCGCGCACACATTGCTATCTACTGTGTAAGTACGCGCCTCAGTATAGCAAAATACATTCAACAAATTTCACACGTACGCTAGTGATTGACTGTCGATAAATTTGTTATCGAGCACTTGCGTTGTTGCACATCGCGAACAATTTAGGCTTTAGTAGTTGGTCACAATACAATTTTAAACATGTTTTTACTTAGCTTCATCTTAAAATTCAACCTACTTTTTCTACTTCTCGTTGTCCGATTGAGCTTAGATTTTGAGTTGCATCACAGTCACAAAAGTATGAGGTCACAAATAAAAGGTTATTTTTCTTGAAGGGATAAAGAATAAAGTAAATTCGTAGCGGAGTCTTTAATAAATTAGAACGGTATGTAATGTTCGATGGAAATAAAAAACTATAATAATATGCTTATTGGTAGTCATTTATTATCTACATTTTTATCACCATTATTAAACGGGCAATCAATGTTGGGGTACCCCATTACGTCTCCTAAAATTATGTAATAATAGTATTTCCTAATTTTAAATGACATAAAGTCATAAATATGTCCTAAGTATCACTACATAGTATAAAACAACCTCGCTTCCCGTTATCTGTCTGTCTGTCCCTATGTATGCTTAGATACATAGGCTTCGCGGCAACGTGACGTATCGACAACAAGAAATGACAGGTACAACTCTATGTCAAAGCGCTTAGCAGCGGCCGTGCGCGGGAGCGGCCGATTCAATATGCGCAATTATCATCACTCGGTCAAACTGATTTCAACACCAGGCACGCTACACTTAGCGAGCAATGTATTAGGTTCAATCGTTAGGTTACATATGTCACTCAGTGAAAATTATTTTAACGAAATAAAATGAAATTTGGGTATAAATGCTAGAAAACAAAATTGTTATTGTACTTACCTATGAAAAGTGACCCCTTCAAGTTTATGGTCACTTCGATTCTTGCACACAACCACTGAACAAGCAGGCATTATAAAAAAAACACTCCCGTGTGACGCGTTAGGCAATCAAGTCCCGACTGATTGCGTTTTCGCGATGTTTGCCTATTTTGTTCATAGTTCAATTACACCGCCCACGCCCCCACGGCCACTCTATAGATCTCTGTGGCATATCTTCTTACTAAAGATTCCTTATGATGGTAATCACAAATGTGCCTGCCGGCATCACTCAATAGTTTTATATCTTGCATTGCAATATTAGATAAAGTAGCTTTTAAGCATTTTCCAATAGCTGAAAGTCAGCAAGCCTTTTTGTTTTCTTTGGTTGTAGCTGTCCTTTTTTATATTAGGCTCAGACAATGCGGCTCTGGTTTCCGGGTTAAGATTAGGGGCTATCATACTTGAACAACTTTCTGCTGGTGGGTAAGATTCAACTATTTCAGATCTTTCTGTAAGCCATTTAATGAAATGTGCTTCCACCTTGGTGCTATATCTTTGTGGATATTTTCGACGTCATCATCAGCCTATTGCAGTCCACTGCTGGACGTAGGCCTTCCCCAGGGCACGCCACAAGACTGCCATGGGGGGTGTTTGCCCATAGTCACCACGCTGGGCAGGCGGGTTGGTGACCGCAGTTTGTATTTTGGACTATGTTGTCAACACGGGAGGCGCTGCTGCCCACCTCCCGGAAATCCTTAATCGCCTCGTACGATACCCACGGACAGACATGGGGTGGCACGAATTCTACTCTGCCGGCACCATGTCGTGGCGAATTGAGTTGGAACCTTCTACATATAAATAAATATAGTTATTTACACGACAGAAAAGGATTAAGTACTTATTTATTCCTAGCTCTCGGGAATAAATTCAACAATATAATTCTGAAATAAAGTAATCTTTATTATATTAATCCGCGTATGCTCTCTAAGCCATCTACTTAAAGCTAGAACTCTCTAATAGGTAGTAGTTTATTCTATTATTCTCACCTAGGTTAATTTAGGTTTTTCTAGAGAATACTTCTTACCAGCCTAGTTAATTTAGGTTGGTAAGGTGCCTACAGTTCCCTCGGAACTGTACGACTTTGACTACTACCTACTTCGTTCGTCACTTTCATGGGACTATGTCCCTCTAAGGGCCACCTCCATCCCCAAGCCCATACCTGACCATCTCCAGAACCTAAAACTAAACCATTATAATCTTGGTTTAGCGATCGACTATTAACATCTTAGTCTTGTTATCTATATTCTATTGGCTTTAGCAATTATAATCTCATACATCTCGTTTAATCTACAAGGCGGTAGTGTTACTTTATCTCACAATAGATAGTCAAGGTTATATCTGGTATAACATAGGATTCACAGTAAAAGTAATAGGACTTACCAATATTCTGCTTGGTGCACTTGAATTCTATCTATTTCTAACTCTACCCATAACCTTTTTCTCGGACCAACGTTCACACACGCCCGCGCCCATTTTTGTTCTGTCTCAGACTACATAGAGAATTCCTGAGGAGAATTCTCTGTCAAGAGCAATGTAAAAGAAAAAAAAACCACAGACTACAAATATTTTAGTAATTAGTTTATTCAATACATTTTACAAGAAAAAACTTTTCTCGATTCGTGGAACTCCACGACACTCCCCAACGAGACAGATTTTTTTTAATCAATGTAGATATACATACAAAAGGCGCGTCCATTCGGCGATGCGTTCTTTCGCTCGTATGGCTGCACCCCGTCTCACTTTAGGGTCTACAGGAGCAGAAACTTCTTCGCTAGTCTCTACTGTGTCAGATGTCTCTTTATCTTCCAATTGATCTGATTGGTCAAGAACATCTAAAGAATTTGATTCTCTCGACATCTCACTAGGTTCATCAACAAGCCTATCTTCACTAGAGACAACCGGTTGATCAACTTCCATTGACTTTAAATATTCCATGTCGACTTCTATTAGGTTCTGTTTGTCACTTTCGGCTTCTGTGATTTCGACTTGAGGTGCAACAGGTAAATCTGTAGCCGTTGCTTCTGTCGGTGGAAGATCATCTTCTAGAGGGTATAGGTGTCCTATAGATCGCGTGAATTCTGTGTCACCCACTTTCACTTTTGCGACCCTACATGCGTCGTCTGGACCTTTTAGTAAGGATGTTATCTTTCCCACCTTCCAATTGATACGGTTCTTGGAGCTGTCTTTTATTTGAACCACGTCACCAATCTCTGGTTGCTTAACAGCTGTAACTCGCTGTTGTTTATAAGAATGTTTAGATCTTTCTCTCAAGCTGGGTAAATATTGGTCGATAAACATTTTTTCAAATTCTTTCATAATATTTTGACCTCTCTTCCAGCCCTTTACAAGATCTACCTTTAAGTCCGTTCCACGTAAAATTTCATCTTGTGAAAAATCTACATTGAGACATTTGTCAAAGGTAAGGAAATCAGCGGGTCTGAGTATTACGTCCGGTTCAGCACCGACATAGGTAAGTGGTCTGGTGTTAATAACTGCCTCCACTTCTTTCATTACAGTCTTCAGCTGATTGTCATTAAGTAAGTGTTTTCCAAGGGTACGCTTTAGACAGTGCTTCACAAGTCCAACAAGTCGTTCGTAAAAACCACCGTGCCATGGCGCCAACTGCGGAATGAACTTCCAGCTTATTTTATTTTGTATACAGTAACTGTTGGTTAAGACTTCACTAGTCAGCTTGAATGTTTGAGCATTATCTGAAACTATCAGCTGAGGTAAACCTCTTGTAGCAATAAATCTTCTCAGTGCCAATAAGCATTCCTCTGCTGTCAAATTATCCACTACTTCTAAATGGATAGCTCGGATTGCCAAGCAAGTAAGTAGACAAACCCATCGTTTTTCTTTGCCATTCCCTTTGTCTACGAATAGGGGCCCGAAATAGTCAATACCTGTATAGGTAAACGGTGAGCTGTAGTTGACCCTTTCTGCAGGTAGATCTGGAGTGGCTGGTAACTTATAAGGTCCGCCACCGTGTTTCTTGCACTGTTGACAGAGTTTTAGAACCTTTTGTACTTGGGCTCTGCCTTGTGGTATCCAGTATTTCTGTCGAATAATGCTGAGTGTATGTGAAGCTTCAACATGATAATTTTCTTCATGATAGTGTTTTATAACTTCTTTCGTAAATGTAGCATCTTTAGGTATAAGAGCTGGATGCTTCTTTTCATAACACCAGTCTGTATTCATCATACGACTACGGCATCTCAATAATCCCTCAACATCAGTAAAAAGCCCTAGATTTCTACAAAGATGAGTTGCCTTGCCAGCTACTTCGTCTGGAAAGTAACATGCTTGTAATTTTTTCAGAAAAGCAATAGATTCATTGAATCTAGTTTCAGTTACCTTTTCTGTTTCATCGCATGCATTATCTTGTGTGTCTTGTGGAGTGACGTTCATACAATCTTCGCAAGTCTCATAGCCTTTTTATAAACCATTTCTGGTCCGTCTATCGTATCCAGGGCCTCCCCAGACGAAAGAAAGGTGGCGTTCGCGCTAGCGCGCATGTGCATGGTACTAGGCCACTCTCGCTTCTGTTTAGTAAGAAACTGTGGTCCACCAAACCACAAGTCTCGCTTTTCTTCCCACAATTCAGGGCGGGTTGCCAGGTCTGCGGGATTAAAATGTGTGTTTATGTAACAATGTTCCACTCCAGTACTTTGCTTAATCTCATTGACTCTTCTGGAGATAAAAGGTGGTAGCAATTTACTGGAGCGCATCCAACTAAGCACTATAAGGCTATCCGTCCACAAGTATTTATGCCTTATTGGTAACTCTAGGGAACTCTGTGTATATTTTAAAAGTCTGCTTCCAATAAGGTATCCTAACAATTCGAGTCTAGGTATCTTGAGGTCATTTTTATCTTCAATAGGTGTTATTCTAGCTTTTGACATCACAAACGCGGTGTTAGTATTGTGAGAGTCTTCTGTGAGCAGGTATACCACAGCGGCATAGGCATTCTTACTAGCATCTGAAAAGCAGTGTAGATCATATTTTATTTCATCTTCTTTGCTGTCCATGCGCCCAATATATTTGGGTATATTTATTTGGGTAGCATTATGAAGGAACTCTGATGCTCTATTCCACTTTTGTAGGTTTTCTTCTGATAGACTGTCATCCCATTTTAGCTTTTGGATACATAGTTCCTGAAACAGTAGTTTTGCTGGTAAAACCAGTGGAGCAGCGAAGCCGCAAGGATCGTATAGACGAGCTAATGTCTTCAGAACATCTCTCTTGGTTATGCTTCTGCTGATAATTTTATTTTCATTTAATTTCAGCGACAGTGTATCATCTTTTAAATTCCAACTCAGACCAAGTAGCTTGACACATTCCTTTTGTTTTGATCTGAACTCCTCTGGAATCTTGTCAATGAACTCTGTGCTATTAGACGTCCAATCTCTAATATTCATGGATAGCTCATCAAATGTCTTCTTAGTGTTCTCATAAAGTTGTACTGCTTCATCAACAGTATTTGTATTTGTTACTAGATTATCTACGTAACATTTGTCAGCAACCTTTTCCAATAATGTTTCGTGATTTTTAGAAAGGTGATAGCGGATTGTTGCCGTAAGTAAGAAGGGACTGGAAATTATACCAAATAGAACTCTACAAAATCTTAGATGTAAAAGATTATCTTCAGTGGGTTCTTTCGCTATATCCTTTATCCACAGAAATCTGGTAACATCCCTATCTTCTTCTTGCAGTCCTACTTGGAGAAATGCCTTCTCAACGTCACCAACTATCCCAATCTTTCCAGTACGAAATTTCAGAAGCAAACCAGTTAAATCTTCTAACATAGAAGGACCTTTATACATAGCTTCGTTTAAGCTGTTGTGTTCTTTCACTTTGGCGCTTGCATCATAAACAATCCTACCTCGTTTGCCATCCTGTTTGACTATGTGGTGTGGCAGATAGTGTATTGGCGGTAGCTGTTGTACATTGAATGGTTTCGGATCTACAATTTCTATTACACCCATTTCTAGCTGTTCGTGTAATATCTCTTCATAATCTTTCAGAGTACTTTCGTCAAGTCGGCGGAGCAAGCTTCTAAGTCGACCAAAGGCGATGCCAAAATTTGTAGGTAAATCCGGTGGGTATTGTACCCACGGCCATTTAACATAGTATCTGCCACATTTATATTCAACTGTCTCATTAAATTGTTTTACTGCTACCTCCTGTTGTGTAGTTTTAGGCGAGTCAGTGATGCCAATGCTTTCCAATGTCCAAAGGAATTTCATATCAACATTCCGTAGTGGTAGGTCTGGCTCTGTGAAGTAAGGACATCCTGTCTCATGGCATTGGCAATAAGTTATCACTGACAGGGTATTTTTGTCTTCTTGTCTAGTAGTGCTACCGGAAACAACCCATCCAAATTCAGTATCTATATATAGATGGTCTTGAAGATGAATGTGTTCATTGCGAATGAAAGAAAAGTACCGATCATTACCTATTAGCAGATCTATCTTCTCACCAACACTGTCATCATCTGCTAATATATCTACTCCGTCGGGTATTGTAATTTTAGGGATAGGAATTCCCTCCGTTTTGTGTGGTACAATATTAACTCTAACTTTACTTTCAATCTTGCGTTTGGTAGATATTCTTACTTCAACGGATGGGCTATATGTTTCTCTAGGCTTCTCTGATCCAAATGTATATATGACAAGTAGGTCTTCTTTGTCAGGAGTAAGGCCAAGTTGCTCTACCAGGCGTGAGGTGATATAACTGCGCTGGCTTCCACTGTCTAAGAGCAACCGGCATGGCTTGTGGCATTTACTGCCCATGGCCTGCACCATTGCTGTCTGTAAAAAGGAAACACCATTGCTATAATTAGTACTATAGTAACTCTTTGTTTCCATTTTATTGTTTTTGTTAGCTGTTGTATCGTTACCGAGCAGTGGTGCAGTAGTGGTCAATTTCTTAGAGCATAATGCCCTATTATGCATGCCCTGACAGTAAACACATTTCTTTGTCAGGCGACAGTCCTTGAATACATGACCTTTCCTGAAGCAATGAAGACAGCGTCCTGCTAGTTTTCGAACTCGTTCTTCTTTGGTCTTCGTCTCTATACATGCGTCGTTATAGTGGTCACCGTTACAGAATATGCACTTCAATTTAGGTTTTTTATGAGCTTGTGAGGTAGAAGTTACTGCTTTCCGCTTCAAATTTTGAGTGAAACCAGGCCTTTCTTGTAGTTTCTTTCTGCTCTCAAACCGTTTATGACCTACGTGAAGAGCAGTTGTTGTCGATCCTGATTCGACAGGAGTATCAAGAGATCTTGTTTCCGACTTCTCAAGAGCCGAAATGGTAACTTCAAGGCATTTTATTAAGTTACTGGTGCTGTCGTCACTACCAGTTAATAAATTTACCTGGTACAAGATATTTTCAGGAAATTTATCATTTATCGCAGTTCTAAATTGATTTCCACCAATATCTTCTCCGAGCTCATTTAAAATGCGCCTATGTTTTTCTATTTCATCCAAAGCTGCTTGCGGCATTCTGAAGAGGAAGATGCAGACCTCTTCATCTTAAAGAGAGCATTGTAGTGGTTGTCAATAAGTCTACTTTTACTGCCATAACGATCCTTGAGAATGTCGACAGCAACATTATAATTCAAGTTTGAAGTACTAATACCACTAACTTTATCCCTTGCTGGGCCTTCAAGGCATCCAATCAAATAAGCCAACTTGTCAGCTTCTGCCAGGCTTGAGAAATGTATCGTCGATTCAAAGCGATCCCAAAAATTGAACCACTCCAATACATCCCCATTAAATTTCGGTAGGCTAATTTTAGGTAATTTTGTATGGTTATTTGGATTATTAGGGCGGTTCGATTGCCACATAACCGATTTTTCTATTGTCACCAAAGTCCCTTGCATCTCTTCTGCTAGCATTTCCTTTCGAGTTATTTCTTCAATGTACTCCTGTGATACATTGGGACATGTTGTAATAGACAAATTTACTTCTTTGTTCAACTTCTCCGCATCGTTTCGAAGCATGTATTGAATTTTTTGCAACTTATCATATTCAACTCCCGTTTCTACGACTTTGATTAGTTCTTGAGCTTCATTTATGCTTTTGTCAAGTTGTTCCACTCTGGCTTTCAGTCGAATCATAACAAGGTTCTCCATCTCACTTATGCCAAAAGTGATGGCAACTGTAACCACGAAATAAAAATAACTTAAAAAACCAAGTGTGTTTTTAAGACCACACGACTAAAGTAAAACTTACAAAGACATGGCTGTGTGGGTTACGATTTCCTTTCCCTACCCTTGGGATGGGTAAGTAAAACTGATAGAAATAGTCCGATAAACTCTGATAAGAAAACAATAAAATACCTACTCAACTTCCGTTTGCCACACTTCCCACAGCCCTCCGTCCGTAAAGAAATTTTACTTCAAAAACCACCATTTTAAATCACGCAATTGAGCCAGTATAATCATGTACCGGTGACTAGAAAATTCACCATTTCTTACCTCAAGGTATTTGCCAATGTGCAAATAAATAGGAAGATGGAATTTTCCGCACCAGTTAGGTGCCGTGTCCTTGTTATCCTGGCTTATGTATCATGTATCCACTATTTGTGTTGAACTATTTACGTATTGGTATTTCGAATACCAATGAAACCCTTGTAGATACTTGAAATATTTAACAGCATTTTATCAATAGTTTACAACCTCAAATGAATGATATACATTCACAACAACGTACCTATTATGAAAAAAAAATTCGCAATAAAGAAATGTAAATCATTCTCAAATTACCCGCTAAAGTAATTTCACAAAAAGGTCAGATTTTTTTTTTTTTCTAATTTTGGCTCGGGTACGCGTTATATACCCGAACGATAATGACATTTGTAAAATTCTACCAATTGGTAGAAATCCGCTAGGTGCGTTCAAAAGACGGCACACATCGTAAACACAAACGAAAGAAAATGATCGTATTAAAATATATATAAAAAAAAACTTCAAATTCATACAAAATTTTTATTGACCTCGCAGGAGCTGTGTGAAAATAGAGAATATGACATAAATATACAATTTTATTAAAAGTAATTAGTTTATTCAATACATTTTACAAGAAAAAACTTTTCTCGATTCGTGGAACTCCACGACACACCACGCGGCTACGGCTATTTTCTACGTATTGGTGAGTAATTAAAGGGTCATCATCTAGCATTTGAAGTATTTCAGGCAGGACTGCTTGTTCGTAAGACTCACTACTTTTAGTAAATGTTTCTTCAAGTCCAAGTAAGGGACAAGTAAGATCCTCTTGTTCAACTTCATCATCAAAAATTGGTTTTTAACTTTTGCTGGTTTAAATAGAAGATTGATTAAGAATCCTATAAGTGTTTAAAAAAACATTGAAATTCATTTAAAATGCACTGTTTTGAAACTTTATTACACGGGATCTATTCTATTCAGGCAATTACCTCTTTGAAGTTAAAAGTATGTAGGTAAATAAGTAGGTAAGTATGTAATACAAAAATCATTGTGTTATCCTTGCCCAAGTGACTGTGACAGCTGCACACTTGACGTTTCTAACTCTAACAATTAAAAATAGATGGCGTTGTAGATTCAAGTGTCTTGATCTCCAACATATAGGCACATGAAAAACTACCGTAGTGACTTTTGCACAGCTTCTCGTTCTTACATTCGCTGCCGGCAGATTTTATAAGGGTATCGACATTAGGTCAACGTAATTATTTGCGTCAGCGGCACCTCTAGAATGCCTAAAATACGAGTCGCCTGGCACAAAAACACTGTTAATGACACAAAAAGTGATCGTGTTGCAGTTGTCTGCTACCGCTGCGGTGCGCCGCTGGGCGATTTGTGCCGATGTGAGGCGTGTGACGCCGCCGGCGAGCCTGTCGAGACTGATGCCAGGGATGACCCGCGCTGGGCTGTCATTACTGGTGAGTTCATACATACATACATAACTTCACGCCTATATCCCCCCATAGGGGTAGGCAGAGACTACAGTTCTTCATTTAGCACGTTTATCATCATATGTAAAGGTGAGGAGGAAGGGAAAGCTGAAGTATTTTACCATATGATTCCTTGTAAAGTATGTAAAGATAATATTTTGCCGGCGGGATAAGTATAGGCTAAAACGAAGCTGACATTGTCGCTGTGCGATGAAAGCTTCTAAATAAAATACAGAAAGAAAACCATATAATTCGGTCAAGTCACGTACACATGCGTACAGTCAAGATTTATAGGCCTTAACGGTAAATGGTTATTGCTTTATTTGCATTTACATGATTTACATTTCACTACTGTTTTATTCACAGGTCGGTCGACAAGTTCCCAGGGATCTCTCTCATCAAATGATTGCAGTTCTTCTTTAATCGCCTGCTGCCATTGTCCCTTTTCTGGTCCATTAATGGTATCATTTAAAAAAATCTCATCACCTGAAACTTTATCTGTAACAGACAAGTTTGCAATTCTATAGTAAGTAGTCTGGTTTTGTTCTCATTCGCTTACTGGCTTATTCAGTTTGTCCCTGAGGATCAATCTCTTCAACATTTGAGTCAATTGCGTCCTCGAATTCATGGGATTTATCTGGAACATATACAGGGTGTAACAGAAAGGATATGTTAAGCGAAAAGCTGTATAAATAGCCCACTATAGAGAAACAAAATTTGAAACTCGAAATCACATTTTTATTTTTCAAGATTGTATGAAAATTCCTGAGATATTTAAAAATTCTCCATACTATCGGGAAAAATAAACATGTGATTTCGGATCTCAAATTTTGTGGATAGGTTCTCTATAGTGGGCTATTTACATAGCTTTTCGCTTAACATACCCTTTTTGTTACATCCTGTATATTATCAAGTTCATCAATCTGGCTCTATTCTATGAACTAGCCATCTTCCTGTATTTCCCCCACTGAGTCCTGAATTTCTTACACTTTTCTCCTCCATGGGGATATGTGCCATACTGTCACTTTCTTGTGCTCCATGACAATGACATCTCTAGTTTCTGACCGTTTGTGTTTCACGGTCACACAGCCAATATCCTTTTAATATTTTTATCATATTATCCAACAAGAATTAACACGTCTCTTCTTTGCCTTGTTATCCCATTTTAGAAGTTTTCTTTTGGCACATGTGTCACATTGATTTTACATACTTGCGTCATGATATCATAACATGGACATGCATTTTTTCCGGAATGTACCGGAGTTTCCAAAAACTAGCAGCATAGCGTTGAGAGTATTGATACATTTTTAACTATCATGTAATAATTTCGAAGTTTCGGTATTTTTATTTTATTTTTATCATAATAATCCGGAAACTCGGAGGCGTATCCATATTAACATATACGTTTGATGTCAATGACCTTAATTCAATATACCTACTCCGACCACTGGTCATTACCTACTAGGCTTCCATAGATAAAGGTTATTACCGACATCCTGTTCTTTACCATGCTATGGTGTTTGATATTGAAGACCTTTAGCTAGGGATCTAGTCTTTAAATATACTGCAGTATTAATTTTAATCACAGTTAAAAAAAAAATTGACGTCATAAAGCAGGCACTTTAAGGCACTAACACATTCCACTTTATAAAATATCAATAAGAAAATGAAAAAATTCTTCACCCGAGTGAGATTTGAACTCACGACCACTCGCAAACCGTGCTTTCGCTCTAACCAACTGAGCTATCGGGTCAATTAACTCGGATGACGAATTTTACCATCTCTTTTAAATTACATTATTGGCAACGTTATTTTTTTCATCCCGATAGCTATACACTAGCCAAATCTCGGTAAACAAAGTTGAATCCCTCAGCACAATGTTTAATGATGATTCAATTTTGTTGTGGTGTATACGGATTTGTCTTCTGGTGTAATATTCTTACATACATACATATAATCACGCCTTTATCCCTTCCGGGATAGGTAGAGCACCAAGGGCCGATAGAACCACATGGTGCCACTTCTGACCAATTTGGAGGGTATAGTTGAGATGTACTAATTCGGTTAGTAGTGACAGGTGGTCCATGGCCCATCGCGTACAAAACACCAAGACCCTCTTTGTAATATTTGTAATATTCTTATTTGTTTCGAATAGTTTTCCTGAACTGAACAAAACTGTACATCATTATGTGTCCTCTAGATATTTATAATAGCAGATTTTTGAGTTTCCAGTAAGTCCTGACGTAGGAAAATGTTTCATCTTTAGTCTTCAAGAAGCATACAAAAGCCATCCGACTATAGCAGTGGTTCCCAAAGTGGTCCAGGTGGACCCCCAGGGGTCCACAGGAGACTCGGTGGGGGTCTACGTTGATGTGAAAAAATGGAGGTTCACAATTAATTTGTATGTGGTGTAGGCCTGTAGGGGGTCTACCAGAACCAGTTATCTTTTAAAAGGGGTCTATGAGTAAAAAAAGTTTGGGAACCTCTGGACTATAGTCATCAATCAATGATAAAAAATATCGTATCGTATAGCCTTCCCAATTGACATATTTTCCATAGGACCACAAAGGTCAGCGTGAATTATATTCAAAACATTTTGTACTGCGTGAAGAACTGACAGGGAAAGGCAGTCTTGATTGCTTTCCCTTGCACAGCATACTACACAATTTCCTCTGTATATCTCTGCATTGTCTTGGAATGATAAGCCGTCAACAGCACCATCTCTCGTGATGTTTAGGTCATTTCTATTTGTATGACCGAGATGTCTATGCCATGTCGTACTGGAAGTCTTTGCTATCGCTGCTGACAGTTTTTCTGACTTCAATGTTTAATTTATATACACCATTTGTGAATGTACCTATCGGAGAAATACATTCATTTTGTTTATTAACAATATAGCACATTGGGTGCTTTTAAAATTATCTTACTTCCATTTTAACACGAGACCGGGTAAGTTCCAATAAGACTTTTAACAAAATAAAAAAGAAAAACAAAAAAAATATATATTTTCAGTTTTTTTCTTTTTACAGCGCCATCAAAGGTACCGCCGAAGCCAATAGGGGAACGTTACCCCCCGCAACACGAGTTCCGATGCATGCTGAATGTGCTTGTGGATGAAGGTATAGATATTTTAATGATGAAAAAAGAGTATTTTTTTATATATTCATTATCAATAGCACCTATACAGGGTGATTTTTGGTCGTCAACGTTCCCGAAAACTACGGAATCTCCTCATCATCACGATCATTTTTCTCCATGGAAGCATACCTGGGAAGTGTCTGGTTTCCAAAATATTAGGGTCCAAAGTTGAGTAAATAGACTGCGTTTTTCTGCATAAATGCACATAGACGCGCGTAGAAGGATTTTTTTCACGAAAATAATTAATATCTGTCTATAAAAAAACTAACATAAACATTAGACACTATAAATTTCGCACGATCAAGGATTTTTTTTTTTTTTTTTTAAATTTTTTCCCAGCATTTTTTTTGGCATAAACTTACTTTATTTCATGTATAGAATACGTACCCTTCGTTAAAGGTGGCCACAAAAAAACATCCTGTATTAAATATTGAGACTCGATACATGCATCTTCCTGTCCTTAACTCATTATTTATGGGGTCGCCGCCATATGGTTTATTTGAAACTCACATTGCCGATAGTTTGGCATCATGGAGTATAAATAAAAGAGGAGTAGCGGCTAAGTATATTTTCATACAAAAATAGTGTGCCGCGGAGCGGGGGTGAAGTATGGGACGAGGGGAGCATTGAACACTGTAGCCCTGCCCATTTACATAGAAACCACCTTGTAGTGACTAGTCAAACTACTTGCTCATTATCAATATGATTCAAGATTGTTTTACTAGTGCAATTACTCATCACTAGATGGCAATATTATAAGTACTACGTTTTAGTAAAAACAAAGTACCCTGATAAAAGCGCTATAGTCTTTGTAATTTTTATACGGTTACATTTCGGAGCACAAACGTGTGGTTACAGCTACTGGGTTACACTGGCGCTGAAGCTCCGCCCCTATCATTACGTCATGGCCTCACGGTTGCCACACGACTCACTTCATATTCCCACCTCCTCTTTTAAGCTGGGTATCCATTACGTTCGCGAACATCTTGCGCTCCGCGCACTTGCAACAGCTCCGCGTAGTGGATACGTTTGCGAACGTGGAGCGTGAACGGTGCGCGCTCCGCGCTCAGCGCTCCAAAGGGTGGCGGTAAGTTGGGCGAACACAAAGGGGAGCTCACTCTGTTCGTGGACGCGAGCAAGATATCACGCAAGTGCGTATGTGTCGTTAATCACGCTCCGCGCTCGGTTGTTATGGAGTGGTCGGAAGAAAAATGTTTAACTCTAATCGGGTTGTACCGAAACTATACTGTGCTGTGGAATCCCCAGGATGAGAATTTCAAGAATAAAAATTTAAAAGAAGACGCCTGGGTGGAAATCGGAAGAGGTATGGATATATCGGGGCAAATATGCAAATACAAAATGAAAATTCTGCTTTCGGGGTTTCGTAGAGAGATCAAAACAAAAAAAAAGCTGCGGGACTGGGAAAGGTAGGTAACTGGAGTAATAATAAGTGGTATAAAATAAAACACTATGGATACCTACTTGTTTAATTTATTTTTTTACATTTTAGGTACATCAGAAATATATAGAAGTAATTGGTTCGCGTTTGAAGCATTGTCATTTTTAATGGATCGCGATAAACCGCGACAGTCACTGAATACAGTAAGTTATTATTAAAATTATTTATCTATACTAATATTATAAAAAGGAACAAAGGCTATGTTTCATTTACGAAACTTTTATCCCGGGACAAAAACTTATCCCACGTGAACAAAGTCGCGGTGTACAGCTAGTATTTAATAATTAAATTGAAAACGTGCGTGTCAGACAGTCAATAGTGATTTTGGAATGAAATAGCTCCTTCCTTTAAAAAATAATCCCCTAATTCCTTTCTTATATCTTTTGCATTGTCAGGAGACCGACGTGCACAGTTCCTTATTGGTTGTAATGTTTCATAATCCTCTCTTAAACTTTCGCTTTCTCTTATTCCAGAAGAGTAAGTATCTGAATGAGCTCTTAAATAGTTGTGCAAGTGAGCTGCCGTCAGTACTATAACTGCTGCTTTATCTAGTTCTACCAGAAGTGGTTTCCTTAGAACTCTGAAGACTTGTGCCATTATACCAAAAACATTTTCCACAACACGACGTGCTCTGCTTAAACGATAGTTGAACACTCTTTCAAGACTACCTTTCGCATGTGTTTGGCCAGGAAACGGTTTCATCATGTTTTCGGTCAATGCAAATGCAGAGTCACCTAGTAAATAATATGGTATAACTTTATTACGTCCTTCCAAAGGTGTCGGAGTAGGCAAATTCAATTCACCTTTTACCATCAAATAGTATAGTTTAGTATTCTTGTATACTCCACCATCAGATATTCGGCCCTGACAACCGACATCGACAAATCTAATCTTGTAATGAGCATCGGCCAAAATAAATAACACAATACTGAAATGGCTCTTATAGTTGTAAAATTCGGTACCACTGTTAACAGGCGCCTGTAAAACTACATGTTTTCCATCCACTGCGCCGATACAATGAGGAAAGTTCCATAACTCGTCGAATGAATCAGACATCATTAACCACTCTTGAGGGTTGTTAGGCAACTAAAAAAAAAACAAATATGTAAACCTTAATATGTCGCTGACTATACAATAAAGTATTACATACATTTTAGCCTGTTTGTTTGTTTGTTTGTTTATAAACTCTTTATCGTTACACACACAGGAAATAGGACAATACAATTATAGACTTAAGATAACAATAGGCGAACTTATCCCTTTCGGGATCTCTTCCAGTCAACCTTAGAAATGTTGAAATGAGACTATTATCTGTTTTGTTTTTAGGAAACTAATAATGATGCCACTCTCGACCAACCGTCTACTGCACAAACTACAGATGGGTCTCCATCTCCGACAAATGCGGACGCCCCGACGCCTCCAAAACAACGCAAATATGATCCAAAACTTGCCATGTTAAAGGATGCATTTGGTATTTTAAAATCAGCGTCGACCAAGTCAAATCAAGACGACGAGATTGGCACGTTTTGTAAATTTTTAGAGAACAAATTGAGAAGTTACGATCATCGCACTAAAAATTTGGTACAACAACGTTTATGTGATATAATTTTTAAGGCTGACGCAGGATATTTCAGTAACAATGAACAATATGGTTACTACACAAGTCAGCCCCAAAATTATTATACAACACGGCCAGAAACAGCTCCACTGGATCCGATTTATTCATCAGCACACTCAACAGGTAGTACCTCTCAAGCTGGTATTAGTCAAAGCAGTCCAAGCGGATCGCAGTACAGCGCGGATTCTTTTGATGTAAATGATTACGTTTAATTACTTCTTATGTTATTTTTATAATTTGTATGGAAACCTATTATTAATAAAACAATTCTTACCTTCACATTGTCTTTCAGTCCATTAATAATAGCTTGACAGACGTCTGGGATAAATTTGCTGATTGCCTGTTTTGAGATTTTAAATAAGTATTGCAGGCTTGTGAAACTATCACCCGTAGCTAAAAATCGCAGAGTTAATGCTAATTTATCTTGAGCCGATATAGCTTTTCGAAATTTTGTGTCTTTTTTTTGTATAGCTGGTACAACCAAATTATACAAATATTCAAAATTAGATGAAGACATTCGCATGAAGTTTTTATAATGGCCACTTAATTCTTGAGATTTGAGTTCCAACACCAATGAATTCGAACGTCTTTTCTTGTAAATGTCAGATTCCCAAAAGCGAGGAGGGCTTCTATAGTCTTCGAGTAGATAGTGAAATAAAATATATGCTGCACTAGCCACTAACGGTGACGACATGTTCGCTCAATGTTCACGAGAGGACTGTGGAGCATGCGTGTTTCTATGGAGATACGCGTTACCGTCTCCATCAGAGCGGTACGGGAGCGCGGAGCGCAAGATGTTCGCGAATGTAATGGATACCCAGCTTTATACCTTCTTCATGTTTGGCATTTATTTTACGGCCGGCTGCCTGCTTGGCCCCTCGAGTATAGCTAAGTGCCAATTTAAGAAAATTCGTAGAGTAACTTTGGCCTATCGATAGTGTAGGTAGATGAATTTCAAGGTAAACTATCGATAGTCAAACTATAGTTCGGCAACCCTAAAACCGACTGTCCATCATCAGCGGTGGCGCAGTCGCATGTGCGCAGGCGCGAGGCGGGGCTGGCAGCGTGCGAGCGCGCGCACAGAGAGCGCGAGGCGGCTGCCATCACACTCACTGTGAAAGCTATGCTGGATGTTGGTGAGTATAGTTCACAGGTGAGTACGTAAGTTCACAGGTGAGTACGTAAATTCACAGGTGAGTACGTAAGTTCACAGGTGAGTACGTAAGTTCACAGGTGAATACATAAGTTCACAGATGAGCACATAAGTTCACAGGTGAGTACGTAAGTTCACAGGTGAGTACATAAGTTTACAGGTGAGTACGTAAGTTCACGCTTCTTCGGTGGAACAATGGCACAGTTACATTTTAAAATTTATGACATTTGTGACCTTTTTCAAAAGTAGAACAAAGGCATAATTGCTTTTTGCATTTTTTGACAATTGTGCCATTGTTTCACCGAAAAAGGGTATCAAAGGTGAGTAAGACATAAGTTCACATGTGAGAACGAAAGTTTACAGGTGATACAGGGTGTGGGTGACAGCCAGGCAAATACTGAAATGCTGAACAAGTACCATTCTGCTGAGTTATACGACAGTGTTATAACACGCAGGAAATGAATTTTTGGTTTGATTATCAGTAGCCTTTGCTCTCCGCGCCAATTGTATTGGACGATCTTGTGACTAATTAAATGGACTTATTGGTTAATCTGTGATACATTGCTGTTTTTTGGATCACTTGTGACTCTCTATTAGGGTTGATCAGGTTTTTGAACTTTTTGGGGCATCTTTTTTTTAAAATTTTCATTATAATTATACATTATAAGTCATTATCTAAGGCCTAAATAAACGAACTAAACTATTTTTTTCCTGAAAATATAAAAAATAAGTCTGAAAATTTTGGAATTTTCCTGCGAAAATTTTCTGTGTTTTCCACCTCAGACTCATGGTCTGAAGTCCTGGTATCAATATTTGCCTGGCTGTCACAAACACCCTGTATAAGTTCACATGTAAGTATATACGTTCATAGGTGAGTATATACGTTTACAGGTGAGTTCATAACTTCACAGGTGAGTAAATAAGTTCACAAGTGAGTAAATAAGTTCATAGGTGAGTAAATAAGTTCAAAATTTGAGACCTGAAATCACATGTTTATTTTTCAAGATTCAATGAACATTCCTGAGTTTTATTTAGATATTTCTTCATACTATCTGGAAAAATAAACATGTGAGTTCAGGTTTAAAATTTTGTGGATAGATTAGACAGCAGGTTTATAAAGGAGTTTATTTTATTGCAGTGCTTGAGAAAGCCTTGGGCACGTACGTGGGGCCGGTGAAGAAGGCCGACTTCCATTATTACATGCGACGCTATGTCGCGGACGCGTTGGGGCGCACCGAGCCTTTTAAACCGAGCCCGTGTGAGTATACATTACACTGTTCTACATTACATTACATTATACGACAATACATTACAGTCTGTAATTTATAGTACACTACGTAACTATACAAATAACACTATGTAATGCCATGTTGATATGATAAGAGATGAGCGAATGTGAATGATTTATTCGAATCTTATGGATTGTTTAACAACCAAATTAAATCTACATTAGAACAGTTCTGCTAGTGTTTTTTTTTATCTTATGCAAGATCATCGATAACAGTATAGCAGTGTTCCCGCATTCGCTGGAGGCAGACTTTCTAAGGGTGCCTTTATCAGGTCAATGCCTAGTGCCAAGACGCAAATAAGCGTCGACGGCACCGTCTAGATAGCCAAGAAGACGCAAACACGTAGGCGCCGGCACTGAATGTGTTAAATAGGGTCATGCCAGAACTGTGTCACGGAGGATATCCTGCAGTCACGTTCAGCATAACAACATAGCAATGTTAAAACATATTGTTAATAGTGGACGCCCGCGACTCCGTCCGCGTGGACTACGGATAAAAACAAAATGTCGAAATTATCCGGGATAAAAACATTTTCCCGGGATAAAAAGTAGCCTATATGTTAAGTGGGACCTGTCAATTTATTCTTGAAAACTGCAACGAAATCTGTTCAGCCGTTTCTGAGATTAGCGTGCACAAATGCACAGACAAACAGACAAAAAATCCAAAAATCATCGTTTTGGGTACTACTGCGTTGATAAAGGTCTCCTATAATATTTTTTCTCATATATCTTCCATGTACGAATAGCGATCCGTTACAATTTTATTATATGTATACAGGGTGTAACAAAAAGGGTATGTTAAGCGAGAAGCTACGTAAATAGCCTACTGTAAAGAACCTATCCTCAAAATTCGAGACTCGAAATCACATGTTTATTTTTCCCGATAGTTTGGAGAATTTTTAAATATCTCAGGAATTTTCATACAATCTTGAAAAATAAACATGTGATTTCGAGTCTCAAATTTTGTGGATAGGTTCTCTACAGTGGGCTATTTACGTAGCTTTTCGCTTAACATACCCTTTTTGTTACATCCTGTAGATATTTATGAGGATTATACATATAAGTAATTTATTTCTTCCAGTCCCCAAGGAGTTGCCTTCAGAGACGCGCAGCCGACTAAAGGAGGAGTCCAAAGATACGACGTGCTACTGCGACGAGCTGCGGTCTAGGAGGGGGGTGCAGTTTGGAGGGGAGAACGGTAACTAACTACTCTCTACCCTCTAATCCTCACTTATATTATAAAATAGTGGCCGCCCACGATTTCGTCCGCGTGGGAGGTATTGCAGCCTTGTTTAACCGGGGCCCTAGTACATATAAACCTACCTCTTGAATCACCATTTAGGTATTTAAAGAAACCGCATCAAAATCCGTTGCGTAGTCTTACATAGAGTGTGACATAGGCATCCGATAAGGAAGGATTTTCCAAAATTAACGGGAATTAATGGAACGGGATCCCGTTAATTTAACGGGATTTTTAAAGTTTACGCGGACGATGTTGCAGGCGTCCTCCACTAGCTCTTAATCGTGAAGGTATGCCTTTATTCAAGCTACTGTGAACCCATCCGCTCTAATCTATAATTAGTACGGCTAAATAGGCAGATTTTCACGGAGATTACTATTATTTAAGACACCGTACATTGTATAATATCATTGTATTAACGGAAATCAGACAAATAAAATACGAGTATTTCATTCATTCATACCAATATTATAAAGCTGAAAGAGTTTGTTTGAATGCGCTAATCTCAGGAACTACTGGTCCGATTTGCAAAATTCTTTCAGTGTTAGATAGCCCATTTATCAAGGAAGGCTATAGGTTATATACAGGGTGTAACAGAAAGGGTATGTTAAGCGTAAAGCTGTATAAATAACCCACTATAGAGAACCTTATTTCCAAAATTTGAAACTCGAAATCACATTTTTATTTTTCAAGATCGTATGAAAATTCCTGAGATATTTAAAAATTCTCCATACTATCGGGAAAAATAAACATGTGATTTCGGATCTCAAATTTTGTGGATAGGTTCTCTATAGTGGGCTATTTACATAACTTTTCGCTTAACATACCCTTTTTGTTACACCCTGTATAATAACCCGGAAACAAACATTAATATTCGTCATATCAATGTTTGCACGTACCGGAATTCGATCCCAGGATCGGCCCTCAATGCGGTCGCGAAAATTGAGAGTGTGCGTGAACTGTGTGGTGTAAACCTATATAACGGCCGCCTTCCCTATGTGACTATCCCTAGGTGACTATGGGCAACACCCCCCTATGGTATTTGCCTTGTGATGTGCCCTGGGGGAGGCCTACGTCCAGCAGTGGACTGCAATAGGCCATAGAGAAATAAGATGTCATAGAGTGCTAATGTCATACTAACAGTTTCGATGCACCATTAGACATTTCGGTGTTTCACAATTCCAGTCCTTGACACTTAGATTCTATTAGTGTAATGTATAGTAATGTACTACATTACTAATGTATTGTAACGTATAGTAATACAATCTAAGTGTCAAGGACTGGAATTGTGAGGCACCGAAAAGTCTAATGGTGCATCGAAACTGTTAGTATGACATTAGCACTCTATGACATCTTATTTCTCTATGGTATGAGCGAGTGGGCGGGGTGCATTACGTACTTGACAAGTAACGTTACATCCCAGCGCTGTCGATACCTTTTCCAGTGTACCCGAAACTGGACCTGGCCATGCCCAGGAAGCCGCTGCTTTCGTCAGAAATGCGCGCGTTGGAAAAGATGAGACGCTGCAAGTGTGACGCTCCCTCCCCACCACTAAACGTGAACTTAACCTTAGTCTGTCCCTGTCCGTTCTTGACATAAATATCTGTCCCTCTCCGTTCTTGACAAATAGAGAAAGGGACAGGTCTAATTTTACGTTAAGGTTTAAGTGTGACAGTCAATCGACCGTAGTGATTAACTGTACCTATTGATTCTATGTCAGTGTACCCGCAACTGGACCCGGCCATGCCCAGGAAGGCGCTGCTTCCGTCAGAAGTGCGCGCGTTGGAGGAGATGAGACGCTGCAAGTGTGACGCGCCCTCCCCACCACTACCGCCCCCACCACCTCCCGCGATTGAAACGGAACCTGATGGTATGTTGAACGAACTATAGTACAAATGATTTTTAAGATATGTATAGTTTTTTTTTTCAGGACCGGCCCGCCCATACGGCGAACGGAGCAGTCGCTCCAGGCGCCAAATCCTAGAAGGCGCCTAAATGGTAAAGATATAGGTATATATTATTAGGAGAAAACAGGAGAGGCGCCATAATTGGATCTCGCTCCATTCTAAAATTTACTTCGGGCCGGCGCTGGCTTTTTTTAATATTATAAGATTTTGTCTGGTAATTAAAAGTACATTTAAAAGTATATTTAGTTTAATAAAATTCTAAATATATACCTACTTACTCTGAATGTCGCTTACTTACTCTTTTTGACTTGCTTATTTTTGTGTTATGTCATTATGACAATTAAATAGCACATTATAATCTCGAACTGTTTTCGTTTGCATTGATCAATAATTCTAGTGATCTACCTAATTCTATTAATGGGTTAGTTAGACAAATTAAAATATATATTTCGTATATGACATTTTGCTACTGCATGTCATGTTGCTACTGCTATTGCTAGTCACTACTAAACATACTCATCGTAAAATAAAAGGCCCGTTTTGACATTCGTCTTCGCGACCTAACTAACTAGTGATGTAACCATACGACTTAATACTCGATACTCACGATAAATCGATTCAAGTTTGCATGAGTATTTTGTCTGCATGAATATGTATTGTAAAGTGCATTGAATTAAAGATCTGATTTGTAAATATATCATTTTAGGCCAAAGTTTACATCGATCATCGATGAATTTTTGTTACTATTTCATGCAGTAACAGCTTGACAGATCAGGCTGAAATCTAGATCAGAGAAACGTTATATTATAGTCGGAACATTTAGGCTACTGTTTATTCTATTAGCTAGTTTTCTATATAAATATCTTGATCGATTTATTTTTTTCCTCAACCGATTATTAATAATCTGTGGACAATATGAAAAAATGGTATGCACAGCACTTAGCCTTAGAGTGGGCGGTACCCATCAATGAAAAATGTAATTACATTCGAAACATTTATTTTATTTTATTTATTTTATCCTTAGCCTGTGTATTGTTATTATGTCTAACGTGTACTTTTATTATTTTAATTGTCTGGATGTGTGTATGTATTTATTTATGTGTATGTGTGTAAATTTCTCTGTACCTATTTATTGTAGTGTTTTATGTACAATAAAGAATAAATCTTCCTTGTGTTTCCAGATGACGATTTGCTTTACAACTCGAAGGCGACTTCGCTGAAGTCTGACGCATCTAATACTGCCACAGATGCTGGTAATGTGAAGGACTGATGATGACATACAATGATTGCGCCGCTTATAATATAAAATACACCTGAACTAATGGCAGTGTCTTCCTTTTGGTAGTTTTATATTATGGTGGCGCGACCATGACGTAAACTAGTGATATGTGTGTTTATGTATTTAGTGCCATGAACGTATAAAGACGTAATGCTGTCAATGCACAGATTGAAGCACCGTAATGGCGGCGCTTTGCGCATGTGTGCGTATTTTCTAGTAGGCGCTGAGCTTACTATGTATGTGTGAATGGATAACGAGTCAATACACATCCCTACTCCATGGAATATCGTTACCGAGCTTACTATGAATGCCTCACTCTGTGTATTGACAAAACTCTGTCCGTTATTCTTTATACGTTCATGTTTATTTATTTGTATATTATTAAATGCAAACATATACATACCTATTCAGTGGGAGGTTGGTGTATTGGGAAGTTGGTAAAGTGGGAGGTTGGTGAATTGGGAAATTGAATTGGTGGGTTGGCTATTCGGGAAGTTGTCTTTTTAGGACAGTTGTCCAGGTGATCCAGAGGGATTCATAGGTACAACGTTACAGGTGGCAATTTTTGTTTCCTAATCTACCTTGTCCCGAGTTTTCCCGCCCCTGATTACGTAAAAGCAAAACCGAAGCAAAGCGATAGCGAAAATTGTACAATATTCGCCTTGAAATGTCAGTTCCTTTGAAATTGCTTTTGCTAGTTAGGCAATAAGAGGGCCGTATTTTCAGTTTTTCTAGTAAGTCATATACCTACCAGATTCGTCGCTAGAAAAGATGGATTTTCCATCTGTAACGTCGTATATGTGTGTATTTTTTATTATACCTACTTACTTTTCTATGTAAAGCCTAAAAGAAACAGACATCGTGGGAAACGGACGTTTGGAAAAGGGACATTATGCATCTGAGCCGTATTTTTTAAAATTAGAATGGCTTATGTACCTATGTCCGCTTCCGGAAAATGGCTGACCAACGTCTAACAACCGTCAGAATGTAAGGCTTTATAAATTATTGGCTTAAAAAAATAATCATGTACCTATGTACTTCTATTGATGTATTTTATATTTTAATAAATTATGTTTATTACAACATTTTCAGTATTATTGATTTTAACCACCTACACACAATGAAATTTACAGCAACACATTAACCTAGAAAATTTATATTGACCACTGCTGTCCAAAAATGCCAACTGGACTGACCTAATGAGAATTGGACGTTTTGCGACTTGGGGCGTAAATTTATTTGGTCAGAAAGTACACAGCAAAATAAAACAACTTCTATACAAGTAATATTATGTAGTGTATATTTCCATAAATATTTACAATATTAAAATCCTATGTACAAAAAGCTGGTAAATATTATAAATAAATTATAGGTAGTAATAGTAGGTATTATTTAAAAGTAAATTAATTGTCTATTATTTGTCCGTTTTAAATAAGTGTACAGGGTAGCAATGACACTAGAATGGAAACTCCATTGAGTGAAGATATAGCTGCAAACTAGCTAACTATCGTCAACAAGGCTCTTAGCTTTCTAGAATGTTGAATGTTAATGCAGGTTTGTTTCCATGGTGGAAGCGAGACACCGATGCAATTAGAGCAAGTGATATCTCGCTCTCACGATTAAAAGCAGATAAAAGGTTTTAAATTCGAGCTATGTCTTCAATATGGATATGTCGAAGGAATATTGTATAATACGCCATATTATAAAGCGGCTACGCAACTTTAATAATATGATGAAAATATTCCTTCTGGCATGCTGTTATTTTAACAGACGTACACGTACCTCTGAGTTTAATGAAAGCTGAAAAAGGAACTGCAACCTATACAAGATTCCCTGCAATTTCTCAGTGATAAGGTGGATGATTTTACAGAGGCTATAGAAGCAATAAAGGAAAAAATCACTGGTTTGGAAAAGAAGAATAAATTCCTAGTCCAAAAAAATACCCACCTAGAGTTAAGACTTAACGCACTGGAACAACGCATAAATGAAACTGATCAGGATCACCTAAGAAACAAACTTGAAATTGTAGGAATCCCAAAAACAAACCAAGAAAACCTAGCCAAAATTTCAGAGATACTGGCTCGAAAGCTGTCGATGGAAGAAAGTGCTGTCAAATGTACAAAACGTGTCTACACTCGTGAAGGTACCGATTCCCCGCTACTGCTGCAGCTATCAAGTGAAGAAGAATGTGTCCGTTGGGTGCAAGCAGGTAGAGAGGTATCCTTAGTAGTTGCTGACATTGTATCCTCCTCATCCACCAGCGGTAATGCTAACAACAAAATTCAAGTTCGGTATGCCTTATCTAAAGCTTACAAGTCCCTATTCTGGAGCGCCAAGCAGCAACTAGGTCAGGACTACAAGTTTGTGTGGTTTAAGAATGGAAAAATACAGGCTCGTAAACACGAAAATTCGAAAATTATTTACATAAGATGTGAGGATGATATTAAGAAACTGTGTTCATAGAATGTAGGTATGTTAATATTCTTATATAGAAGCTACTATACAAATGGCCACTTTAAATAAAATATTTGAAATTTATGACTGTCCTAACCTAAATTGTTTCTTCAGGTCTGTTCCCACTCACATGAACAGTCCTAACTTAGTCTTAGTGCATGTTAACATAAGATCAATTATCAAAAACTTCACGTCCCTACTACAGTGTATAAACTCAAGTAACAGCATAATAGATGTACTCATAACCTCTGAAGTAGGTATATCTAAAAATATAGTTTGCATGTATAACATTGATGGCTATACAATGCACCACCGATTACGTAAAAGCCAAAAAGGCGGAGGTATTATAATATATATTAATAATAAACATAACTTTTGCCCGATTTCAACGGCCACAATTAACTTTGAATGTATTATAGGGAAACTAACTACACAAAATAAATATACCGCATACGTGTGTGCATTGTATAAGCCACCTAAAAGAAGTAAACACAGATTCTTGGAGGAGCTCATAAGTACTGTCACTACGAAAACTGTAAAAAAAACTGACATATTCATACTTGGAGACACGAACATTGACCTTAAATTAAATAATGTATTTAGAAACCACTATCTGGGCAGACTGTCGGAGTGTGGCCTAGAAAGCGCAATCACAGATTATACAAGAATAGAACTTAAGAAAAATATTTTAACAAAAAGTTGTATTGATCACATATTTGCACGGACGCGCTCACTAGACCTACACTCGGCAGCGCTTGGGACCACACTGGCTGACCACCGCATGACAGTGTTGTTATGCAGTGGTTTTACAGGGGGCTGTGTACAGGATGATCCAGTAACCTTAACTTTCATTGATAATAATAAGATTATATCGAAATTAGAAAATATCAACTGGAATGAGACTTGCTGCATGGAAAATCCTCTCCAAATATACAATTTCATTAACAATAACTTTATGCACTGCTATGAGCAAGCTAAATATACGTTGAAAATAAATAAATCATCTAAAAGAAATAAAGAAAAGTGGGTAAATAAAGAAATAAGACAACTATGCTACAAGAAAGACAAATTATTTACACAATGGAAAAAAGACTCAAATAACCACACACTTAAACTAGAATATAATAAGTATCGAAACACAGTAAATAAAATTATTGAACACTCTAGGAATAAATACTATCTGCAAGAAATTAAAGATAATAAGAATAATATTAAAAACCTTTGGAAAATACTCAATAAATTAACGGGAAGAATAACTCAGTCTGTGGACGAGATTGTCAAAAGAGCATTTATAACCGATACAATAAAAGCTAAAGATGTAGCAGATAAATTTGCGTCTGAGTTTGAACGCAGTGCTAGGGTAATGCCCTTTTGTGACAAGCTCCTCCTAAAGAAAAATTACTACGTAAAAGAACTCGATAAGTCTATTTATTTAAAAAACCGACAAAATATCAAATAAAAAAAGTTATAACTTCACTTAACTCCAATAAGTCAGCCGGAATAGATGGTATAAGGTGCGGGGATATAAAAAAAATATCCGACAAAATAAGTAATAGCATAGTGCACTTGCTAAACGCCAGTATTAAATTTAGAAGTTACCCAAGCGAACTTAAAACCGGTATTGTTAGACCCATACATAAGAAAGGAGAACATAAAAATCCCTACATGGAAAACTATCGTCCGATTACTATTCTTCCAGTAATTAACAAAATAATTGAAAAGTTCATAGGTATCCAGCTCCAACAATTCTTTGATAAAAATAAAGTCTTTATATCGCAATCTCAGTTCGGATTTCAACCCAAAAAATCAACGACGATATTATTGTCAAAATTTACAGATGAAGTCAACAAATATCTAAACCATAAACAACACGTCCTCCTTATTTTCATGGGAGATTTCAGTAAAGCTTTTGATACGCTCATAAGCAAGCTTGATAACTCAGGAATACGTGGACCTGCACTTGACTGGTGTGATTGGGAAGTTGTATTTGCGAAGTTGTAGACAATTCAGAGCGGGTGTTCCCAAACTTTCATAAGTAACGAGCTTAGCAATGTGGTAAAGGTTACTGAAGGCACGGCATAGGGCTCTGTTCTGGGTGGACCCCCGTTACACTACTTAGCATATGTCAATGACATGGAAAACGTGATCCAACATAGCTCATTGTACCAATACGCAGACCCCCATGATACTTGCTTATTGGTAGCAAACCGCGACGTCCTGACAGCAAAGTGGCAAATACAAGAGGACTACAACAATATCTGTAAATGGGCACACGACGCTGGGCTAGTTCTTAATGCAGCCAAAACAAAACGGATTCATACACGTCCACTCTAGTCACGTTCAGCATGACACATTTTTGTTTCCAATTCTTGTCCAAGTTTTCCCACTGCCATGACTGCCTTCACGTAAAACAATACATAAATTGCAAATGCGAAGCCATAGAACAAGTCACCCACCATACATATCTGGGGCTAATCGTGGACGACAGAGTTCCTTTGAGCTGGACGAGGCACGTGGATGCTGTGTGTGATAAACTGCGCGGTATATTGGCAAAGTTCTCTCTTACCAAGTACAAAGTCCAGATTCGTGCAAGATTTTCATGCTCAGTCTATACTTGTGCTTGGCCGAGTCAGTTGTCTCCTACTTACTTTTCTTTAACTAAAAGAAACAGTTACGGACGAACCTTCAAAACGCATTACCTTGACAAAATAAAATGGCTTAACCTACAAATTCGTCTACTCCGGAAACAGGTTGCACCTAACACCGTCAAATTAGACTCAAGTATCGAGATGACTATTCGAAATTGTTCCAACACTTTAACATCATGTCAGTCCTATTGATGACATTTTAAGTAACATATATGTTAACAATAGAACAGTTTGATCGAGCTGAACTCAAAATAGCAGTTGAACATTTTAACCCACCTACTAGAAGGGTAACCCAAAATTTAAACTATTAGTACCGCGTATGCAAAATTTCTACGGTAGGCGAACCTCGGCTTACCTAGTACCAGTGATGCTAACTGGACGATATACCTAATGAGCTACTGAATACGTTTTGCACTTAATGGGGCTAAAAATATTTGGTAAAATACACAGCAAAACTCAAAACATATTATCTTCATAAATAAATGTACCTAGTTAATCTCACTGAAATCACAATTATATAAGTATTAATTGATATGAATCGAAATAAATCTCCACTCTTAATAGGTTTTCCTAAAAGTAAATTATTGTCATTATTATATTCGTTTTAATCACTGTAGGGTGGCAATGACACTATAATTATATTGAGACACCTGAAAATACATAGCTGCCTAACTCCAGTGGTAAACGTGCTCTGCTTTCTAGAATGCTTGAATGTATTGAAAATAATGGGGTGGCGCTAGTACTGCGCAGTGATCACCAAACTAGCAACAAAATAACGTGCGCAGATTCTTGCCGCTAAAACAGCTGCTTTGTAACTAGTATCTGCAAAGTATTATTTTAAGTGAAGTCTTCGACCTATCTTCTATTGCAATATGCATACCATTGCTCCTGGATTTGTCTATTACAAAGCGGCTGTAACCTTGATGTTTCTTTACTGTTTTGTACTCTGTTACTCATACTTAAATTGGTGATACTCAGGTTCTATCTGTTAAATGTAAATAAGCGATATGCTATTGCCACACAAACCTATAAAGGTTTATAGGCAATTTAATAAAAAAATGTATCATATATTGTACTTACCTAAATAAATAAAAAGTCGTTTAAGGCTCGAAAAAAAATAATGCGTGTAGCGTGGAACTGTCACCGCTTGACGTCTATGCTTACGTCTACGCATACGCATCCGGTCTGCCCGCGCCTATACAGTTCCATACATTACAACTCAGAGGTACGCGTACGTCTACGCTTACGTGCACGCACACGCATCCGGTCTGCTCGAGCCTTTAGTGAGTAATTTAGGACGATCAATTATTGTTTAAATTATCTTTAGAATGATCACTAACACCCTGTAGCGATATGACGTTCTGAATGATAAAGTTCAAAATCCAATATACAAAATCTATTTTTATTGTGATTGAGGTGTCAATAGTGAATTCAATGTTTTTGTACTTTTTACCTTATTGCCAATGTATCGTTGATTACTTAATTTAAATATCTACGTAGAAGATGGCGCATCTTTAGGTGTATCTAGCTCTGACAAAAGCCATGATTTTAGAAAAAGTTTTTGCTCAATTTTTAAGAAAATTTTCCTTGATAACTAGGTGGCTGTCAAAACTAAGGCTAAGACAATGTAACAATTATTACGAGCGACAGAAAGTTCATAAAATTATCGAAACATTTCCATAATAGCGATTAGACTTTACGAGTAGGTAGGTACATAAAAACCTATTCACAAAATTGGAGACTCGAAATCACATGTTTATTTTTCAAGATTATTTAAACATTCTTGAGTTGTTTAGCAATTCTCCATCTATACTATCTAGAGAAATAGACATGTGATTTTGAGTTTGAAATTTTCAGGTTAGATCTAATATTTCTTCTATGCTGTTCTAGGAGTGAAAAAAAAACGTCAATTGCTTCTCTTCCCAGGCATACTGTACATGTCAGTAGAGGGACAAGAGGGTCTTGGTGTTTTGTAGGCGATGGGCTGACCACCTGTCACTACTAACCGAACTTGTACATCTCAACTATACCCTCAAAATTGGTCAGAAGTGGCACCATGTGGTTCTATAGGCCCTTGTTTTAATATCGGAATGTATAAATATATAAATAATAATAATTTACATAGCTTATCGCTTCACATACCCCTTAAAGGCTTCCTATTGGAGGAAATGTATCGATAACTTTGCGATCTTCGCTGTCGCTCGTACAAAGTCTCAATATGGGATTTTATAGATGTTGAGGGAAAACATTCGCTGGGTTTTTACCTAACCAACCAATATAAATTAAAATACTTTGAAAATGTGCTAAAAATGTCAATAAGGTACCTATTTTCTACAAGTAAATGGTAGGTATAAGAACGAGCTTAACTACAAATGGGACATTTATCTAGTAGTGCCGTGTATTTCGTATAAGAGTATAAGAGACAGCAAGGCAAGTTAAAGCCCCTTTGAGATGATACAATTTTCTTCAACATTCAAGAGGAATTGCTGATATGCCATTATACAGAGTGTAACAAAAAGGTTATGTTAAGCGAAAAGTTATGTAAATAGCCCACTATAAAGAACCTATCCACAAAATTTGAGACCCGAAATCACATGTTTATTTTTCCCGATAGTATGGAGAATTTTTAAATATCTCAGAAATTTTCATACAATCTTGAAAAATAAAAATGTGATTTCGAGTCTCAAATTTTGTAGATAGGTTCTCTATAGTGGGCTATTTACATAGCTTTTCGCTTAACATACCCTTTTTGTTACACCCTGTATACTAGTAAAAATATGAACAATGTGTCAAAAATGCCAGTCATTTGTTGCTTTAATTAAATTTTATGCATCAGCAAGAAAATTGTAACATGTCATCATGAGGTTTAAGGGACAGGCCATTATTATTGTAAGTTATATTTTAGTGGTTTTTCTGCCCGAAAATGTATTCACCCCGCAATTGTGAAGTTAAGCTATGCTCGTAGTTCATTACATACATAATAAACCGTTGTTGGGTTTTGCTTCAAATTCATAGTGATGTAGACATAGCTGAAGGCAGGGACGTTTGATAAAATGTATCATAGTATATTTTGTTTGATCGCTTGTTTGATAGAAACTCTATCTCTATTGAGGGGTCGCCCACCACCGGGCCCTACACCCTCCGCTGACCCTCGGATCTGCCGACTCATGATCACGAACACAAGACACTACAGTCGTAACGAGAAGCCAGATCCAAGCACCTAGCGACGCCTGATACAATTAAATATTTAAGAAACTCTATCGTCACAGAGCAGAAGATCGTACGTACTCGAAGTCATCTTGCTTGGCTGTCACCTACACCCTTTAAATTTCATATAACAAGCCAAATATTTATCGTGTTATTCAAAAATAAATTGACTAGAAGACGTACAAATCCTAAATGTGCCCGAATTTTACTGATAAGTTAAAACTATGTTAGCTTCTCAAAGATATAACGAGATATGAGGCTAGTGATATGATAGGTACATGTAGCTGAGATAGTCTGTGGGCTGAGTTGCAGGCGTCGGCATCATTGCAGCTTTGGAGGCAGCCATGGACGTATCTGTAGAAAGAAATATACATTTTACTTACGGACCCATTTATATAATCGTTTGTAATGCGAACGGCTAAGGAGTGGAATGCACTTCCTGCTGATGTATTTCCCGAGCACTACAACATAGGTTTCTTCGAAGCTAGAATGAATAGGCACTTTCTAGACAAATCACCCTAGGCCGCATCTTGCTTAACATCAGGCACGATGGCGAACAAATGTTTGCCTAGCTAATTGTAAAAAAAATCATGGACGAGATACAATACCTACATAATTACATATAATCACGCCTTTATCCCTTACGGGGTAGGCAAGTGCCGATAGAACCACATGGTGCCACTTCTGACCAATTTGAGGGTATAGTTGAGATGTACAATACATATAAACATCTATTTATGGCTGTGGAGCCATAAAGAGGCAGTCCATGACTGTAGGATGACGAGTAAGATACTATAGTTAACTGTAGTCATGTTAAGCCGCGTGGTGCCGGCAGAGTAGAATTCGTACCACCCCATGTCTGCCCGTGGGTATCGTACGAGACGATTAAGGGTTTTCAGGAGGTGGGCAGCAGCGCCTCCCGTGTTGACAACATAGTCCAAAATACAAACTGCGGTCACCAACCCGCCTGCCAAGCGTAGTGACTATGGGCAAATACCTACCCCACATGGCAGTCTTGTGGCGTACCCTGGGGGAGGCCTACGTCCAGCAGTGGACTGCAATAGGCTGATGATGATGATGATGTTTAACAAGGGATCAGTGACAAGTTGCTCAACGTCTGAGAGAATGACCCTGAAGTCCTTGGTCGACTCTTACGACATGCACGGAAGGAGATACTTCTGATGTATTCCAGTAAATCCCTGTGTCAGCACAGGTACTTTATCTATATCTATACATATACTAAAAATGTAACGGATCGCTGTCTGTACATGGAAGATATATGAGAAAAAATATTATAGTAGACCTTTATCAACGCAATAGTAGCCAAAAGAATGATTTTTGGAATTTTTGTCTGATTGTCTGTGCGCTTGTGCACGCTAATCTCAGTAACGGCTGAACCGGTTTCGATGCAGTTTTCAGGAAAATATTGTGACAGGTCCCACTACTTTTTATCCTCGATAATTTCGACATTATGTTTTTTCTGTAGTCCACGCGGATGGAGTCGCGGGCGTCCACGAGTAGTGACTATATTGATAACTGTTTGTTTAGCACACCCCCCTTAATTTTACATCCTTCTTCTTACAGCTTTCTACCTTAGACCAGCCCCCTGATTACGTAAAAGCAATAGCCGAAGCACTTCCCATGGTTCGTCGGTACGAGCTGTTCCGCGTCCGTATACAATATCACGCACCATAGGAAACCAGCATAAGCTTTCTACGCACTGACCTGTCATTGTAGTAGAACCGTCCGCAGTGCGACATCCGTACAATCTCCGTATCGGTGGTCACCGTGCCGGAGTCCAGACCGCAGCCGCGGACTGTTATCGACTCGCCCGTGTCATCTGGAAGGGAGGAGACCAGAGACCTTAACACATTCGCTGTCTGCAGATTTTCTAAGCATGCCGACGTCAGCTCAACGCCTAGTCTTATCGTATTCAGTCTATTGCAGTCCACTGCTGGACGTAGGCCTCCACCAGGGCACGCCAAAAGGCTACTGCCATAAGGGAGTTTTTGCCCATAGTCACCACGCCTAGTATCAGGACGCAAATAAGCGTCAGGCACCTCTAGAAAACCAAGATGACGCAATACGTTATCGCCGTCAGCATAAAGGAATAAGATATAGACATAGAGTGCTAATGTTATACTAACAGTTTCTATGCACCATGAGACTTTTCGGTGCCTCACAATTCCAGTCCTTGACATTTAGATTGCATTACTATATGTTACAATACATTAATAGAATCTATGTGTCAAGGACTGGAATTGTGAGGCACCGAAAAGTCTAATGGTGCATCGAAACAGTTAGTATGACATTAGCACTCCATGACATCTTATTCCTCTATGCCGTCAGTAAATGCGTACGAAGTCATTTTATTTCTCGATCGAATTGGTAGATTATCGCCATTGAAACACTTAGCAACCATACCATCATGTCTAGCCTTTAAATTGCCCTTAGATTAAGATATCTCAGTAGGATTTCATACATTTTACTTGGGCTGAATCGTAAGGACGTCTGGTACCAATATGGGATTGGATAATGTGGAAACGCTCTTACGAATATAGGTACTACTCTGATGATGAATATGTTGAGGGTAGTAAGTAAAAAGAGGTGGCCGATGAACGACGACAGCGCTTGGCAGTGCGAGACCGGACGTCGAGCGAGTAACACGGGTGAGTGAGCTCTTTAAATTATAATTGTAATTACATGCATACGTAATTTTACTGTGTACAATAAGGCATAAGAACAATAAATACGATTACAAGCTAATTTCACCACTAGTGAGCGAAAATACAGTGGCGTTCATTAAAACGTGTCCGAATCGAAAACTGGCGTAGGTAACTTACCAAATACTCCAGCGATTTTGATGCAAGAAGTCGCTGGGAACAGTCCGTCCCTTCCTTTCCTCCCACCCATGCAGGGCGCCTCGAGCATGTGCAGAGAGTGGTTGTTGTGAAAGGGGTCATCACAGGCTGAGAACTTTCCGTTCATGGAGACACATTTGAAGCAATCTATACTGTATGCTGGAATTATGAATGAAAGTTTATTATTTGGTATGCTGGGAAGAAATCTCTTGCAGGGATTAGCACCCCTAAGTATGCATACATAGGTACCTACATACAGGATGTTTTTTCTTTGCAACCCTGAACGAAGGGTACGTACTCTATACGTCAAATAAAGTAAATGAAAAATTTGAAGAAAAACAAATTACATACATTACATTACATACTTGATCTGACGAAATTTATAGTATCCAGTGTTTATGCTAGTTTTTTCATAGACAGATATTAATTATTTCTCGTGAAAAAATCTTGCTACGCGCGTCAATGTGCATTTATGCAGAAAAACGCAGTCTATTTACTCAACTTTGGACTCTAATATCTTGGGAACCAGACACTTCCCATGTATACTTCCATGGAGAAAGATGGTCGTGATGATGAGGAGATTCCGTACTTTTCGGGAACGTTGACGACCAAAAATCACCCTGTATTCCCGAATAGGATAGGCCACAACTGCAGGATCATAATTAAGATAGCTACGTTTAGCATTAGCGCTGATAGATGTAAACGATCAGCGACAAGTTGCTAGCTTATCGCCTGAGAGAACGCCAGAGTTCCTTAGTCGACTCTTACGTCATGCACGGAAAGAGATGCAGCTGATGATGAAGCCCCGCATCAGTACAATGCAAGGTATGATCTAAAAGTAAAATTTAGGGTCGGTTCATATCTGACGGAAGATGCGTCGAGCGTATCTCCAGATACAGTCAACGCACTAACTCATCATCGGTTGAGTGTGAAAGGTGTTATAAAATAAGGTGTTGTAAAAAAATGTTTTGTCATATATTTGCCTGTTCTGACTACGCGACCGACATACGCGACATTTTCCGTCAGATATGTACCGACCCTAAGGACGGACAGAACATGCGTCGCGTACTATCGGTCGCGTAACGCCAGAACAGACAAAATGTATAGAGAAACACTCGAGCGTTCACACTCAACCGATGATACGTTAGTGCGTCGAGCGTACGTTTGCCTGATACGCTCGACGTATCTTCCGTCAGATATGAACCGACCCTTAGTATCACAACAATAAACTTACCTACAGATGTCCATGATAGAAGGACAAATAGAACAAGCGCAGTTTTCTTAGTTAACGACAAGTCCATTGTAATCTGAAACAAAGGTTTT
This sequence comes from Carposina sasakii, assembly GCA_014607495.2. Lineage (NCBI taxonomy): Eukaryota > Metazoa > Arthropoda > Insecta > Lepidoptera > Carposinidae > Carposina > Carposina sasakii. The sequence continues at coordinate 1,765,583 of CP053172.1, read as the reverse complement.
AGAAATTAATAATTACGTGGGTTTGGTGCTTGCCATTTACACATGCCGGGTTTTCACAGTACGAGTAGGTAGGTCGGACTGAGTAGACTTGAAAAACATCTTTTGATGCTACTCGTTATAAACATCTAATACGAACGCACTCGGACGTCGGTAACCAATCTGTGGCGTCCGAGAAGTCATCCAAGCCTACTCGGTTCTACATACATACATATAATCACGCCTTTATCCCTTACGGGGTAGGCAGAGCACCAAGAGCCGATAGAACCACATGGTGCCACTTCTGACCAATTTTGAGGGTATAGTTGAGATGTACAAGTTCGGTCAGTACGAGTAGTGACAGGTGGTCAGCCCACAGAACACGTAGGTAATATAGGTCACCAGACAGACAAACAAATTCATAAAAATGTTGTTTAGGTATATTATGTACCATAAATATTCATATGCATTTAGTGGAAAGGGGTTGTTTTGATGCTGCAGGTGGAAAGTGACTCCATTTTTATTTGCCTGTATGTATGGATGAATAGATTGGTAGATTAGTATATGGTTATTGTTTGTATGTATAGTGTATAAACGCAACTGAGAACATCTTGGAACCTGTTAATTACCGATAAACTGCTACGCAGTTTGATAATGTACTATCTAATTTTAAGCGTTTATTGTAAAGTAAAATGAAATAAATAAAAAAATATATATATTACGTGTTCTGTGGGTCAGCCTATCGCCTACAAAACACCAAGACCCTCTACTGACTTGTACAGTATGCCCGGGAAGAGATACACAATGCTGTTACTTAATGGAGCAGCCAGCAACTGCAGAACCACGAAGGACATCATGCAGTCACGTTTAAGGATCGGTGACAAGTTGAGAGAGTGCCCGAGATCCTTAGTAGACTCTTAGATACGACTCACACGGAAGCGGAGGTGCAGCTGATGTAGTAGTTTTAGCAAAATGGAACAGTGAGGAGAAGGAGATCATCAGTGACAAGTTGAAACAATGCCCGAGTTCCTTAGTCGACCTGTTACGTCATGCGCGGAAGGAGATGTAGCTTATAAAATATTTTCTAATGAAACCCCCATTGCTGGAACGCTTCACCTGAAATAGTGTCCAAATAAACGATGTATAAATACATTTTATTGCCAACCTATATCAATTTCGCGGCGTAATGGCGTCATTTTCAGTGGTATTGGGTTACAATAATGGATAGGCTGCCGCGATTGATTGGTTTGTTAAATGACTCATTTTTATTTGTTGTTGTCAAACCCTATCTGCCTTACCTACCTACAAGTGAGTGTAACAAAAAGGACATTTAGAAACTAGACCACCCACGACCATAAATAAACACAGTGGCAGGTGAAGGAAATCCAACTGCCACGTTTACGATAGCGGGCCTAGATTTTATTTTATTTTTATTTATTTATTAAATTAGAAAGCCAACATAATACATAACAGTTCCGTTAAGATACAAGTTGGACAGGAGCACACGATAATATTATGTATCACAATTACAGGCTAGCACAACTTTTACAATAAATGAAGTAAAACTATTTAACCATTATTTAAGCAATGAACCGTGTGAAATTATGTTATGCATGGACTAAACTGTATTAATGGAGAAGTGTTTTGATAAATTTATCTTAGTCAAGATATTATATATTATAAAATTATTAATAAAGAGAATGGAAAAAATTCTTCACCCGAGTGGGAATCGAACCCAAGACCACTGCAAACCGTGCCAGCCGCTATAACCACTAAGCCACCGGGTCAATTAATCGGATGACGAATTTTACCGTCTCTTTTCTAAATAACATATTGGCAACCTTATTCTTCATCCCGATAGCTATACACTAGCCAAATCTCGGCAAACAAAGCTGAATCCCTCAGCACAATGTTTAAAGATGAAACGATCAACCGTATCCTAACGGATTATATTAATGGAGAAGTGTTTTTATAAATTTATCTTAGTCAAGATATTATACGAGTATATTATAAAATTAGCATTAATAAAGAAAATGGAAAAATTCTTCACCCGAGTGGGAATCGAACCCACGACCACTGCAAACCGTGCCAGCCGCTATAACCCACTCGGGTGAAGAATTTTTTCCATTTTTTTTTATTAATAATTTTATAAACTGTATTAATCGATTGAACAACTTTATGCTTAAATATATTTGCACGATCACCAGTTATATCAATGTTTACTGATTTGTTGTAAGTTGATAAGTATGGCCCCCTTAGTCTACTCTTACGTCATGCACGAATGTAGATGCAACCGACATATTCTTGTGAAGCCCTGCATCATCATAATATGTAGATAGGTACAAAAAGAGATAATAAATCCACAGGTTATTTGCTTGAAATGTTAACAAACTGCAATTAAAATTCGACATTATACGTAGGTACATGATACCTACCTACAGATTTGAGTTAAGTTATAAGTAGGTAGATTACCTACCTACCTCCTCATCTTACTAGCTCTTACTAATATTATAAACGCGAAAGTTTATAAGTATGGATGGATGGATGATTGTTACTCTTTCACATAAAAACGGCTGGAGCTATTTTATCAAAAATTAGCTGATACCCGGATTAACACATAGGCTACTTTTTATCCCGGGAAAATATTTTTATCCCGGATAATTTCAACATTTTGTTTTTTCTGCAGTCCACGCTGACGAAATCACGGGCGTCCACTAGAGTAATATAAATATTTTTAACAGGCAATTAGTTTTGTTTCGTGCCTATTCATCAATAATTAAGACAAGATCTCATGCAATAAGCAATAAATAAAATACAATGTTTATAATCTGTGTAACGTCGGGGTGAATACCAACTTCTTAAAGTAAACACATCACGCTCAGGCCAAGTTTACGTTAGGATAATGTGTTTATGTTCACAGTAAATGAGTAGGCAGGTATGTTACACTAGTGGACGTGGTGAATTATCCACATAAAATAGAGTAGCCAGAATTGCAGCCAAATATAAATGATCGGTGACAAGTTGCTAGCTAATCGCTTGAGAGAACGCCCCTGAGCTCCTAAGTCGACTCCTAATGTATGATTCCGAGCTAGCAGCACGCTGCACTGCTAGCCTTTTTAGTGCTACCACTGCAGTGCTGCTGCGACATTGCTGCGTAGCTCGGAATAATATACTCTCATATAAACCTGTAGACAATGTATGCGGACCTGTATTGCTGCGGCAGCAATGCAGCGGCGGCAGTGGGTACAACGTGCTGCTTAGCTCGGAATCATACCTTTACGGTGTGCACGGAGGAGATTCAGCTGATTTATTGTGAAAGCCCCGCGTCAGCACAGGACATAGGGATGTAGAAAATACCTATTACAGACGTTATCCTTTAATTCCACTAACTATAGAGCCAAGTGTAAGTAGAAATGTAAGTAACTACATACGAACGTTACCTACCTACTAACATTACAGATTAAAGAAATAAAGACTAATACCACCGGGCAGAACTTTTCCTTTGGTGGTAGTAAAGTACCTAGGTAAATTAATATTTTATTTCGTTCTTTTAATATATAGTATTTTTAAATTTAAATTACTTAGCTACCTATTTATTAGCTACTTACTTATTTAGGAATCATACAAAAATATGCAAAACAACCACAAAACCTGAACAAAACCATACAGAAATAGAAATATTCATATTTTAGCTTAGATGAAAACAAAATAGTATTTTAGTCATATTTCTGTTCTTACACTACATTTAGGGGCTCGCTTTTTTATAAATAATTAAATTTTTGAGAAACACACACACCAAGTTTTAACCGAGGTTAAATGAAATAAATGACAGTTAAGCTTTGCTATAGGTACCTTAATACCCATAATTACTTATGTTTAGAAAATATCCTTGAAATCAAATTCAATGGTTGGGAATAAGTAGATTACTCACCTGATATGAGACGTGCCTAATCAATGTTACAGCGATACTCATAGAAATACAAAATTAGTTAACATTTGATTCTGTTACATTATTTTACTATATCTCTCTTTGTATTTGTGTAAAAACGCCTTAAAATGTAAAACTATAGGAAAAAATACAATATCAACTGCGTGCACTAGCGAAACGTGGCGCACCACATTGTATAAAATATCGACTGAATTGTATTGGAAGGAAATAGCTCGCCTGTCTAGTTGCCGCCCTGTGTTCCGTGAAACTTTCAGTGAGCTTTTCGGGAGCTTTCAGGAGCGGTGTTGCCATAAATTCGTTTATATTTTAGTAGAAGCGTCGGTATTACTGCATTAATGAATCGTACTCTACTCTACTATCGTAGAAAGAGAATGGTACCTAGTACAGAGTAAGAGAATGGAGTATTCTCTTTCTACGTCTACCATATTGTGTGTTTGGTTATGTTATGTTTAGTAGTATAAGTACCTAAGTATAAGTACAGAATGTAACAAAAAGAGAATGTTAAGCGAAATGCTATAAAAATAACGACAAATAATCAGAAATCACATAATTATATTTTTGCAGATTGTATGGAGAATTTCTCAACAACTCAGAAATGTTAACACATTTAAAAAAAAAACATGTGAATTCAACTCTAATGATAGATTATTGGGGTATTTTTTGGTTACACCTTCAGTTACATCCTGTATAAAAGGAACTTTATATAAATAACTTTATCGTAAGTACACATTACTTACTACCTACCGGAGCCCGCCTGTGTTGTTCTGATGTACTCGTATCTATACTAATATTATATAGGTAAATGTGAAAGTGTGTGTACATGTTTGTCCGTCTTTCATGGCAAAACTACTGAACTTATTTGAATGAAATTTGGTACACAAATAGTCTAGAGCCCGAGAAAGGACATAGGCTACTTTTATTGCGGTAGATGGCACCACCACCCGATGAAGAATACCGCGCGGACGAAGTCGCGGACAACAGCTCATATAACTGCTAAATTTCATCAAAATCCGTTCAGTAGTTTTTAGTTACAAACAGCGCCATCTCTCGGGTTATTACCCGCTATTAATACTATTCATTACTACAGTTTAAACTTTTGAGCAATAGGTGGCAGAGAAGAATTACACAAATAAAAAATTACAAATTTATTTCAATACACTCAAACTTACAAACATTGATAATAAGCTTACAATTATTATGGAAATCCAAAGTTTTGTATGGTTCATAAAGTTTTAAAATCATATCTGCTCTTATATTATCATTGAACACATAAGCACTATTTATGTATATTAAAAACTCCTCGTCAAATCTATCTATTGCATTTATTAAATAACATCCATATTCGAATTGCACCTTTTGTATTCTAAACGTAACATGTTCTCCTTTAGGTATTTTAAAATTAGAATTCTCCGCTAAAAACCTCTCATGATGCCACAGAGAGACACTGGCAACTTGTTTCTTTACCAACATGTTAAGTCGGTAAGCTAAACCATTCTTCTTATATGTAACCTTCTTTTCTATACCAATATCTGAGTTTTCATTACTCTGAATTGATTCCTGTTTAATCAACTGTGTTAAACATTCATTACTAATATTTTGACTAAAACCCATTACAATATCAAGTTCGTCACTGGTTTTTGAACTTTGAGGTGTAGTAACATCACTTATAGATTGTTGAGTCTGGGAAATAGTATCAGAACTGAGATGACTCTCAAAAAATGACTTAACTTTACTAGCTAATACTAAACTTGCTGGATTTGAATTAAAGCTATCATCTAAGTCTTCTATCTTTATCTTCTGCTGATTTCTATTTTTATTTATATCATATATTTCTTTTTTCTTTTCTGTGCTCTGTGATTTATTAATTGTATTACTTATTTCTAAAACTTCTTCTTTTATATACATTTTATTTGATTTGTCTAACAAAAGGTTATCATTTTTACTATTGTTTATACAGTTTTGTTCTTTAATGTGTGTATTTGGCTCTAAAAACATATCAGATTCAGGGTTGTACAACTTCCTTCTAAGTTTAGGAGAAACTACAATAAAATTTAGCCTCGGACTTAATATAGGACTCTTTGAAGCTACAGAGGATGACTTGACTTTGGTTTGTAAGATCGGAGAAACACTTCCATGACTAGCTGTGGACAAATTATTTGATTTGGATAAAGGTAAAATAGGTGAGGGCCAAACAGACTTCTTGCACTTTTTATTTGCTTCTGGTGATGTTTCGGAAATAACACTGAATTTGGGTGCTTTTATTGTGTCTATTAGAGTGATATCTAAACTAGGAATATTCTTTAGAGCTCTGTTGGTGCGTTTTCTTTTCCTTGTACTCATCTTGTTGGTTATGTTATAAAGTTTGCCAATGAAAGATGCATTTTCATAATCACTTTCTTCACTGGACGACCATTTAATATCTGCAACGTTTTCTTGAGAGTTTAACAAATTAAATTGATCAAAAAAATGTTTTTCTTTAGATTTCTTCATTTTCATTTTCAGTATTTTTTAGCCAATGTAAATAAACATTTTTTTATTGTCAATCACTTCACTTTCCAAGACTGACAACAAAACGACGTTAAAGCCGTGTTTTTTTAGTTGAGAATCGAATGAACTAATCGATAAAAACCTACGATTATCATAATTTCTGGCAACATTGCATCGTAATTTGTCACGTTGCATTGTCAGCATTGTCATGTTATTCAGCCAACTTCATATCAATCAATTCCAGCTCCCAAAACAAATACGTAGGTTGCGTGCTCGTGCGATTCGTTGTTTTGTTTAGCGTTTTCATAATTATTATTAGAAATACTTATAACATTCCTTTACTAGACTATCCTATTAGAATATATTTATAGTAATTTGGATATAGTTTATCGCTTTGTGCCTCCAACCGGTTATTCTTCGTCGCCGCAATGGAAGTTGAGCGCATCGCTTCCGACGATGAAAACGTGGCGGTGGATAATAGCGTAAAGCCGGTTGTTGATGGAGGCGCGGGAGATGCGGCTACATCTCAAGCTGGACGTATTCGCCGCAAGCCCAAGAAGTTCGTCCGCTCTAATAGCAAAGAAGGAGCGGGTGCGGCGACTCCTCTCCCGAAATATCGAAGCTGGAAAAACAGTCGCAGGCCCAGGAACGGCCATGGGAGGGGCTTGCCTAAGAAAGGTGAGTTCTACCTACGCTCGATCTACCTTCAAAATCAAATGATTAACATCATTCGGGTCTAGGGTTAGCTATGTTCTGGAATCAATACAAAACTGTAGGCAGGCGCATTTGGTTATATTTACATAATTTTTGTTTACTACGCACCGGCTTTTGGACACGTAATGTTTTGAAGTGTTGTACGCATGTCCGGGCATGTCATTCTAGCGTTGTTTTCAAGGTCACGTATACAGTTTCTGCGCAGTTAGTTTCAGGAATTTAACGTTTTTATTCTAGTTTAGGTCAATATTGTAATCCACAAGATGGTTGAATGACTTGTTACGCAACCTCGCAGTTTGTAAACAACTTTCGACACCGACATTCGAAGGTTATTTTTGTCATATCGAACTGTGTGCGAACGTGACACGCGTCTAGTTATAAAATTTAGCTTAGAGCATGCTAAATTAGGTGTAATTCAATTATTTATAAGCTACTTATCTATTGCGTAGTATGGGTATACCTCCCGCAAATGTGATTAGGTCAAGGTCATAAGTGTTATTCTAAATTCAAATACCTACATCATACCAACCTAAAATAAAATATTGGTTGATTTTGAAAATTTTGTTTGCTAGTTGTAGGTAATCTTATCGGAAATTATTAATAGTTTAGTATGCACCTATCTATTTATTTATCAATTAACTAAATGTAGGCATTAATTACAGTGTGTACATTTCTTGATTGATATACTTAGTAATTTAATTTGTCATAAAATTATTATTTATCTGTAAAAATATAATCTTTTTTTCTTTTGTTTAAATTTTAATTATTCCCTCAATACCTATTAGTCCAAGAGCCAGTATTCTGCTCAAAGGATTAGTGAATCTCGATTGCACCAACGGCAGATGAAACATTATACCTGTCATTAATATGGAGTTTGCTACTATACCGTAAGTCTGTGGAATACTGGCTCTCAGTCTATATCAGGGATTCCCGAACTTTTATTATTCATAGACCCCTTTCAAAAGTTATCTGGTTCTGGTGGACCCCCTGAACCCCCTACAGGCCCACATCAAATACAAATTGAATGTGAACCCTCATTTTTTCACGCCAACGTAGACCCCCATCGAGTCTCCTGTGGACCCCTGGGGGTCCACCTGGACCACTTTCGGAACCACTGGTCTATATCATCCCAAAAGGATATTATGTACATTTGCCATTGCTTACTCCTGGTGCGATTGCCCGCGCAAAAGCTTGTGACGTATTTCCCAAAGCTAAACCAGGCTAAACCACAATCAAAAACGTCATGTTATGCACATTTCGTATTGCACTAAATTTTGACAGTCAAACAAAACAGACAAAAGTGAGACATTAGAAACATTTCACGTTTGAAAGAACCAAACCTTTCAACATTTTTTGAAAGGTTATAATGAGGCCACCAGAACCAGAGTGCCCAAATACAAAAACGAATATGTGGATATATCAAAAAATGCTCTATTAATATTTTAATAAGAATCAAATGCCACAACATTTTTTTAATGTCTTCTATGATTGTTTACTGAAATTACCTTTGAGCCACTCTGGCTTTGAGCTTGGGGGTTTGAAGGGGCATTGTCGGCTTAACTTATTTTCACAAATTGTGTGGGCCACTCTTTTGGGCAATTGATTCGGCGTCCTCCTGGAGGCTTACAGAATGTAACAATTTTTATGAGCAGCAGCAAAACAAATTTATGTAAACATTTCCACAAATAGGATGCCGTCATTTAGCGCATTTGTTATCTTCATGATGTGATGATTAGTGCAAATGTTTTTATAACTTGATGAACTTTATTGTTGACATAAATTGCTGCATTATCTAAGACCCCTGTTGACAACTATGACTATTAATAAATAAACATAATGTATATAATATCTTGACTAAGACAAAAACACTTCTCCATAATATAATCCATTAGGATATGGTTGATCGTTTCATCATTAAAACATTGTGCTGGGGGATTCAGCTTTGTTTGCTGAGATTTGGCTAGTGTATAGCTATCGGGATGAAAAAATAATGTTGCCAATAATGTAATTTCAAAGAGATGGCAAAATTCGTCATCCGAGTAATTGACCCGGTGGCTCAGTGGTAAGAGTGCTGGCACGGAATGCAGAGGTCGTGGGTTCGATTCCCACCCGGGTGAGGAATTTTTTCCATTGCTTTATTAATAATTTTATGTTAATAAATGTTTAGTGTTATGTTATCTTACTAATATTATAAACGTGAAAGTTTTGTAAGTATGGATGGACAGGCGCATGGATGTATGGACGGATGGAAAGACCTTATATGTATACAAGTGGACACAGTAAAGTAAGTTAAAAACAGTTATGAATGTGAACTAGCAACCTGTTACTGATCTTGTACATCTGCACCGGTATGATGAATTTGGTGGGAGCAAGATGTCTCACTTTTAAAACGTCAAATCCACAGAGGTAAATAATAACTAGACAAGGCAAGTGTTTCTACTTGGTGTGTAAAAAAGGATTGCAAATCACTTCTATCAGCCCTAATTCACTCAGTCTGGCTTGAGAACGAGGTGTCTATTCTAATTCTTAAGTCTATTTTTACATGCAATGTACATACACTTAGTGTATCTAGTTATTAATAGCTCTGTGAGTTTGACATTTCAATGTGGTTTTCTTCTATAAAATGTAGAACTGGGTAATAATAATGAATATACATTTTTCTTAAACATTATTTATTACACTGTTGTAAATTGAAAACAAGTGGAGACCTTGGGAGATAAATATTATCATATAGGTAGTTTGGATTCAAACTATTTACATTGCCAAGTGTATTATCTCTGTTTTTGGTGATTTGCCTTAATCTGCACCCGTATGATGAATTTGGTTAGAGCGAGATGTCTCACTTTTAAACGTCAAGTTCACAGAGCTATTAATTCAGTGACACGTAGCTCTAGCTCATGCCCTCCGGGAACGCTCCTAACTTTCTTAGGTTGCTTGTAATCATGAACGGATAACGGACCGTGTTTTTTGACGCATTCACGGTGGTGTATTGCGTACTATGAGCGCTTCTAGACGTGAACGGATAACGGACCGTGTTTTTTAACGCATTCACGGTGGTGTATTGTGTACTATGAGCGCTTGTAGATGTGAACGGCAGACTGATTATCTAACACGCAATCGGTCGCAATCGCTAGATAATCGCTGTCAAACATGACATTTGGTATTATCCTACTAGCTAGGTTAAAAAGTCTGCCCCACGCTCATAGATTACAAAATAGGGTTCTTGAATCAGGCGCGTAGTCGTCTTTTAACGTTTAGCAACCGATTGCCGACCAATCGTAAGTTAGTAAATAAGCCTGCGGATATCGGTCCGTTGTCCGCTACGTGTACAAACCCACATAGTGCTGTCGTGTAGCAACAGTTATGAAGAGATTTGTAGCCTACCTAATAAATATATATAATACCTACCTAACGAAATAAAAGAAAATATGAGTTACACGAATTTATTTACAACACAAATTAACACAATATAGAAGAGAGATCACTATGAGCAATGCGTGAAGGTGAGTGAGGGTGAGTAGAGCGTGGATGAAGGATTGTAGAGTGTAAAAGTGTAGGAAGTCGGTGAGCAGAGTCCTCTTGAGGGTCCTGGGTCGACGGCGTTCCAGGAGTCACGCCCCCGGGTGTAGTATTTGCAGGCAGGAGTTGAAGGTACTGGATCCGACGGACTGGTCAGTTGTAGATGCAGGTGCAGAAGTTGTAGGTACTGGACCAGACAGCCGGGTCACTGTTGTAGATGCAGGTGTAGAAGTTGCAGGTAGGAGTTGCAGGTACCAGACCCGACGGACGGGTCACAGTTGTAGATGCAAGTGCAGACGTTGTAGGTACTGGATCGGACAGATGAATCTTCTCGGTCGCGGATTACTGAATGCGACGCGGGCGCGGATTGTTCGCGCTGTATAGGTCCGTGGTCACAGAGCGCGGTTACTGAACGCGACGCGGGCGCGGTTTGTTCGCGCTGAAGAAGTCCGGCGAAGTGCAGCAAGGGTCCCGGGGCAGGCGGCCCGGGACAAGGCCTTATAATTCTGTTCTTCACTCTGGCTGAGTAGCCGACGGAATGCTTGACTTTTTCCCGTTTGTATGGCTATATACGAATTTTTGTCTCCATTTTCAAATTCTTGAATTCGAAATGAATTCCTTTTCTTCATGAAGTTTTGTAAAGATTTGAGTGTACGAAAAGAGTAATATAATGAAAAAGTGACATGACAAGAGCTTGCCAAAAGGATGACTTTTCGTTTCAAAATAAACCAATTCTGTGTTTTGTCTTGAATTTGTTGGATAATTTTTGATTTAAATATAAAATCAAAAGGGAAACTGTATAATATTATGTATCTGAAAAGCGCATCCTCGAGGAATGATCAGGTGATGAGATAAAGTGAAAATGAAATATGTTGTGATAAACTAAAAAGTCCCTTAAACTTCTCGGATTGAGCTCCTAGGGCTTTTCAAGGTTAGTAAATCCTACATTTCCCCCAGATACATAATATTTTACAGTTTCCCTTTTGATTTTATATTTAAATCACAAATTATCCAACAAATTCAAGCCAAAACACAGAAATTGGTTTATTTTGAAACGAAAAGTCATCCTTTTGGCAAGCTCTTGTCATGTCACTTTTTCATTATATTACTCTTTTCGTACACTCAAATCTTTACAAAACTTCATGAAGAAAAAGAATTCATTTCGAATTCAAGAATTTGAAAATGGAGACAAAAATTCGTATATAAGCCATACAAACGGGAAAAGTGAAGCATCCGTCGGCTACTCAGCCAGAGTGAAGAACGGAATTATAAGGCCTTGTCCCGGGGCCGCCTGCCCCGGGACCCTTGCTGCACTTCGCCGGACTTCTACAGCGCGAACAAACCGCGCCCGCGTCGCGTTCAGTAACCGCGCTCTGTGACCACGGACCTATACAGCGCGAACAATCCGCGCCCGCGTCGCATTCAGTAATCCGCGACCGAGAAGATTCATCTGTCCGATCACAAGTACCTACAACTTCTGCACCTGCATCTACATTTGTTACCCGTCCGTCGAGTCTGGTACCTGCAACTTCTACACCTGCATCTACAACAGTGACCCGGCTGTCTGGTCCAGTACCTACAACTTCTGCACCTGCATCTACAACTGACCCGTCCGTCGGATCCAGTACCTTCAACTTCAGCCTGCAACTAGTACACCCGGGGGCCTGACTCCTGGAACGCCGTCGACCCAGGACCCTCAAGAGGACTCTGCTCACCGACTTCCTACACTTTTACATTCTACAATCCTTCATCCACGCTCTACTCACCCTCACTCACCTTCACGCATTATTCATAGTGATCTCTCTTCTATATTGTGTTAATTTGTGTTGTAAATAAATTCGTGATAGTGCGCCATACACCACCGTGAATCCGCGAAAAAACACGATCCGTTCTCCGTTCATGTCTACCCTTACAAGACACGGATGGAGATGCAGCTGATGTATTCTAGCAAAAATAAAATTCTTTATCGTTGTACTACAAATAACATTCCTTACAAGGGCGAGCTTAATGCCTTGTAAGGTCTCTTCGATGTACTGGCTGTTAAAAGAGCAAAAGGACATGCTCCACCATCCAGTTCACGAGCACTACCAGCATGCCGTGCTTGCGGACGTGTCTGCCGCTCTAGGCTCGGGCTGTATATCCACTAGCGCAGATGTTTAACAACTGCTTAAATGATCTGATTATAGATGGAAATAGGCCCATGACTGTCTGCCCACAGGGGGTGCGGGCGGCAAGGGCGTCTGGGGAGCCCCGGGCTGCGAACTCCTGGAGGAGTATGAGGAAGATTCTAATGACCCCAACTACGACTCGGAGGCCATCACCAACGGGGACATCGAGTTCAAGCAGATCATCATGGAGCCAGAGCCTGAGGAGATCGTGGTAAGTAGTAGTGTAGTAGTTGTCTACGCCTGAAGCTACAACCGTAGCTTATTTTAGATTTAAGAATATTATGTACATATCTATTCCAAATATTGTTAATTTTAAGTTTGCCACATTTTACTCTAGGACACGTTTGAACGCTCGATGTCTATAAAATTTACTATGTGTTCCTTATTGCCCTTTGTTAAGGTCTAAATATTAATTGAACTTAAACTAACGTTACAGGCAATGTTTTAAATTCACTCGCTCAAAAACTCTCGTTCGTTCGTCTCCGACTAGGTTACGTGTCCGATTTTGATAATTTTTGGAAATAGAAAGATCCTTAATTTAAACAAGTACTTTTTATTTTCCACACTTGTTCCCGTAACGAACAGTAGTGTACCGAAAGGTTCTAGACTACCACGTATCGGCAAACGCAGCGTGGGAAAGCCACCCGCGAGATGGACGGACGACCCAGCCAAGGCGCGGCGGGCGTCGGTTGGATGCAGGTCCCTTCCGACCGGTCGGAATGGAGGTTGTTGAGGCAGGCCTATGTTCAGCAGTGGACTTCTGAAGGCTAAGAATGGTAGTGTACACTACAGTAGTTGGCTGTTTGATCTGAGTTTACCATTGTCTTGCAATTTATAAGAAACCGGCCCCCGTATTACCTATCTAGCAAAAGCGATAGCCAAAATTGTACAAAATTCGCTGATTGCTTATCAAATTCGTATTACGTAAAATGAATTTCAAAGGAATTTTGACTTACGCTATCGCGTGCTTCGGCTTTGTAATCAGGAGGCAGATATATAAAACGGAAGAGTATAATCGGCCACTATGCTAGCGTTCGTGGACTATGAGAAGGCATTTGATTCGATCGAGACATGGGCAGTGCTGCAGTCTCTCCAGCGGTGCCATATTGACCATCGATATATCGACGTGCTGAAGAGTTTATACAGCAACGCCACCATGTCGGTACAAGTACAGAAGCGGAGCACTGAGCCGATTTCATTGCAGAGGGGAGTGAGACAAGAGATGTTATTTCTCCGAAGCTCTTCACTAATGCAGTGGAAGACGCCTTTAAGTTTCTCGAATGGAAAGGACTCGGCATCAATATCAATAGCGAATACATCACTCACCTTCGATTCGCAGACGACATCGTGGTCATGGCAGAATCGCTGAAGGATCTAAGCACAATGTTCGATGGCCTCAATCGAGTCTCCCAACAGGTGGGCCTGAAGATGAACATGGACAAGACGAATATCATGTCGAACGTCCATGTGTTGCCCACTCCTGTACTGGTTGGGAGCTCGATGCTCGGAAGTTGTTGACGAGTATGTTTACCTGGGACAGACGGTCAAACTAGGTAGGTCCAACTTTGAGAAGGAGGTAAATCGGCGAATCCAACTCGGCTGGGCAGCGTTCGGGAAACTACGAAGCTTATTTGTGTCCAAGATGCCCCAGTCCTTAAAGACGAAGGTATTCAACCAGTGCGTGCTGCCGGTGATGACCTACGGTGCCGAGACGTGGTCTCTATCTATGTGCCTCATAAAGAAGTTCAGGATCGCACAGCGAGCGATGGAGAGAGCTATGCTTGGGATCTCTTTGCGTGATCGAATCAGCAATGAGGAGATCCGCAGACGTAAAAAGATTACCGACATAGCTCAACGGTCCAGCAAGCTGAAGTGGCAATGGGCAGGGCACATAGCTTGAAGAACTGATGGCCGATGGAGTCGGAAAGTTCTAGAGTGGATACCACGTATCGGCAAGCGCAGCGTGGGAAGGCCACCCGCGAGTTGGACCGACGACCTGGCCAAGGTCGCGGGCGTCGTCGGTTGTATGCAGGCTGCTTCCGACCGGTCGGAGTGGAGGTTGTTGGGGGAGGCCTGTGTCCAACAGTGGACTTCTCAGGGCTGTAAATGATGATAGTCTCATACAATTTCATTTCATAAATATTGCAAGATTACGTAAACAGCCTACGGGCCTAGTAAATACTAAAGCTACTGAGTTATTTTTTATTTCAACTGAAATATGCATAGCCGCGTGGTACCGGCAGAGTAGAGTTTGTACCACCCCATGCCTGCCCGTGAGTATCGTACGAGGCGATTAAGGGTTTCCGGGAGGTGGGCAACAGCGCCTTCCGTACTGACAGCATATTATAGTCCGAAAATCACACTGCGGTTACCAACCCGCCTGCCCAGCGTGGTGACCATGGGCAAATACCCCACATGGCAGTCTTATGGCGTGCCCCGGGGGAGGCCTACGTCCAGCAGTGGACTGCAATAGGCTGATGATGATGCATAACAGGACAGTAATATGTACGAGTAATGAGGGATTTTCTGACAAGTTAACATAACTGTCAAAAATAGATGGCGTGAGCGCATCACTCTCCAATGCAATGACAAAACAGAATTTCGGGATGGAGATGCGCTCACACCATCTGTACAGATGATTTGTTCTATTTTGTTTTACTTTTAAATAACATACATTAAAAACATGGTCGTGAGTTCAAATCTCACTCGGGTGATTATTTTTTTTTTTTTTCATTTTATTATTATTTTATAATAATAAAAAAAACATACTAAGTATTTCAGCCTGCACTGAAGTAAATGAACGTAAAAGATTGATGAATTCGTTACACATTAATAATTTCTTGGTTCTTATCGTAAGCTATTTTTATATAATCCTATATGAAGGATGTTTCTGTATTTTTTCTTGTTTCGTTCGTTTTTTATTTATTTCATTACAAGGGGAATCCTGAAAATACTACTACATACTGAAAATAAATACATATGTGGGTAGTTTCTTAACCGGACGACCATTGCTGGCAAGATGTTTTCTAAAAGCACTAACAGATGGCGTCACGATACGAGTATGCATAATTACCCGTCTGCGCGACGCAAAGGAGTGGTAATGTGTTTATCAGCCTATGTATGTATGTTTGTATGCTCTTTTGAAGCACTATACAATCGAAACGCCTGGGCCGATTTTTATGAATCACACGTTAATCGATTCCTCTTAGTCCGGCGAGTGTCACTAAAGACATGATGTTAGTGAAAATCCAATATGGCGACTACTGGACGCCATATTGTGAAAATGAAAAAAAAAATTAAAACTATATCAAGTGGGGTATCGTTGAATAGGTATTTAAAAATCATAGTTAGTTTTCTCTCAACATTTTTCGTTTCGACTGACCGTTTAGGATCTATATCGAGTTAAAGTTGCGTGATTACCATTCGCACATGAGTTTTTAGAAAGCAGAAATTTTTTGTATGTGTGAAAGAAAAGATAATACACCAACACGACACTTGCACCTCGATCTTTTTACTAGTGAATTGGCTGTCTATGTACAAAAATTCGTCAGAATAGTTCGAGCCGTTTCGGAGAATAATAAAATAACTAATCCGACGTACATATAAGATACAGTCAAACCTGGATAAGCGAGAGTTCAAGGGAGCACAATCTCATTCTCGCTTATAGAGGTTTCTCACTAACCCGAGTTTCTCGCTAATGCAGGTACATGGGTAGCGTTTCTCTCTTATAGAGGTACGCAGAAATAACAAGTTACAGTAAGTACGATTGTAGTAAATATGTAATATGATAAAATTATGTGCATAATATGCACAACATATATTATGTACGTGTATACATATATATTTTTAATAATATGTACATATATGTTATGTACATTAGATTTCGACATCAAAGTACTTTATAAGGGTAGGTATCAAGATGCTTACGAAAACAAAACAAAAATTCATGCACTAATGTAAATTTATTTTATTTAGAACTTATATTTTTATTTTTTTCTGATATTTCATCATAATGTCTATAACGAATTAGCACCACTTCATGTAATAAATTTCCAAAAAAAAAGCAATCAAATTCTTTTCTTTGTTCGCCTAATATTGAACAGGTACAATATTGACGAGAAAACAATAAAAAAACAATGGTAGAAAGTTCCACGAAAGTTAAGAATGAGTCATAAAATAGCAGATGTTAAATTTGTAATTTGTTTTGTCATTTGTTATTGTATGAACCTATGTATTTTTTGTAGCAATAGTTCCTCCTAAATAAAGCTCATCTCTCGCTTATAGAGGTATAGATAAGTAGCAGTCTCACTTACGGAGGTCCATGAGGGAAAAACGACTCTCTCTTACAGAGGTTTCTGTTTCTCGCTAATAGAGGTTTTGGGAGCTTAAAATGACGGGTCCTGGCTATTACTCTCACTTATGGAGTTTTCTCACTTATCCAGTTCTCACTTACCCAGGTTTGACTGTATTTGTTTTAATAAAAATTTTGTCAAGTTACAAGTTTCTTCCATTTTATTTTGTATAGTTATCTATAAACATTTGTCTGATTTAAACGGAAAAATAAAGGTTTATTAAAGATTAACTTAAATCATCGATAGCTCAATACAAACATGTGGCTGGTAAAAAATATTTACTCAACTGCGCGGGCGCATGGAGGTGTGGTTTGTTTTTACGCGTTCGTTATACTCATACCTATATTTACTCGTTTCCAAGGTCGCGCGCATTACCGATAAAACAAAACTGATTACAATTTAAGATTTAAAAAATAATACTTTTTTTCGAGGGAATTGATATAAAGTTTATCAATTTTTATTTATCAGCTGATCCTTGCGAGGCCATTCACTTGACGCTAGACATACATAAATATACAGGGTGTTTTTTTGTGGCCACCTTTAACGAAGGGTACGTATTCTATACATGAAATAAAGTAAGTTTATGCCAAAAAAAATGCTGGAAAAAAAAATTATTTTTGAAAAAAAATTTTAAATTCCTTGATCGTGCGAAATTTATAGTGTCTAGTGTTTATGTTAGTTTTTTTTATAGACAGATATTAATTATTTTTCGTGAAAAAATCCTGCTACGCGCGTCTATGTGCATTTATGCAGAAAAACGCAGTCTATTTACTCAACTTTGGACCCTAATATTTTGGAAACCAGACACTTCCCAGGTATGCTTCCATGGAGAAAAATGATCGTGATGATGAGGAGATTCCGTAGTTTTCGGGAACGTTGACGACCAAAAATCACCCTGTATAGACACGACTGTCTTTGCGCTCATGTGTCCTACTATATATCAGGGACATTGATACATAGTAGGACACATGAGCAGAATCCTACTATGACTCTAACTACTAAGGGTTCCGAGTAAGAACCCGCCGCTAAAGAACCCTCGAAAGAACTACGGCGGGGATTGTGTTGGCCATGGAAGGTCAGGACAGGGCATGTTACACTGTATTTGTTAACAATTTCTCTTTACTTGCTTGGCTTGCTGGAAGAGATCTCTTGTAGACATGAGCTTGCCATTGTACATGCATCTCCTCTTTTATCTTGTACGCTATATTCTTTTGTGTATGTGCAATAAAGAATAAGAAGGAGGCGTTGCAAACATAAAACGGACTCGTCGAAAGTTAAAAGTGAGTGTTTATGTCAAAATAAAACGTTGAAGGCTTCCTAATTGAGTTTTTTTTTTCAATAACTTTACGAACTTCTGTATTGCCACATTGCCTCTTAGTACCCAAGACCCAAATTCCGAAGCTCCCTACCCAAAATACCATAGCAACAAGCTATCTTAAGTATAATAACAAATATTTTCTTTTACACGTCCTCAGATAAAAAGATAGCAGTGCCTAAATATATAACGCAAGATAAAGGGCGTTTTTCCACTAGTAGACACGATAACGACACGACCACGACATTTCGTCATCTAGTATGGGGGCCGTGTTGTGGTCGTGTCGTCTAATGGAAACACGATCCATACTATCTAATATATCTTTGCTTCCAAAAAAGCCGGGTCGTGTCGTTCAGTCATTGTGGTCGTGTCGTCTGGTGAGAAACGCTGAAAAGAAAATTGTTTAATAGCAACATACTGCTGCCTGTTACCAAAATACCCTGTGACACACGGACGGACACAAATTAATAAACAGTGTATGTTATATAAAATCTGCTTTGAAATTTTTACTATACCTCATTTTATTAAGAAATAGATAGAATCCGAAAGAACGAAATTAGGTTTTTATTGGGCACAGTTTTGTGTATTATTATCATAAATAGTTCCTAAAGAGTTTTCTACTCAATTCAATAGTACCTACTCATATGAAGTTTGCACTATAAAAAACCTAAAGAGGCTGATTTCGCAAACACAAAACTAAACTTTTTAGTAGGATACATCAATATGGAAAAACGTTAAACTTCACTCATATCTTACAAGTATACTCGTGAAATAGAGAATGAGTCTTTGTATGAGTGTTCTAATGTTTACAAACAATGCTTCTTCGAAAATAAGATTTCTATCTTCAAAGAAAACGGGGTATAGACCGTTCCAAAGAAATATTCATACACTCGATAAACATAGATAGATATAGTCCGGGAGGTAGCGTTGCATTTTACAAAATAATTTCTGGTCGATTGATTAATGTCATAACGTACTTTTCATGGATAGTCATTGAGTAACTCGAACGTCAGCAGCTCCAGTAAGGGTGGGGAGAGAATTTCAAGTATGTCAAAAAAAAAAATCCAAAAATTATTTCTGTTCGTCCGAAAATTTGCACATCAGTAGTTTTAACAATAATAATAATTATAGAAACCGTCAGCTGTGAAGAAAATGGCGGGTTGTACGTCAGCAGGTTATATTATACCTATATTAAAAATAATTATTTTCATTTCATTTCCGGTCGAATGAAACTGATACAGGTTATTCTTTATGCTATAAAAATGATAAAAAAAGCCTCAGCAGATCTATCGATAGGGGTAAAATCGTCAGCAAGGTTAATGCATACTCGGATTGAATACCTGCTCGGCACATATAATCCCCTTGCTGACGATTATACCCCTATCGATAGATCTGCTGAGGCTTTTTTTAATCATTTTTATAGCATAAAGAATAACCTGTATCAGTTTCATTCGACCGGAAATGAAATGAAAATAATTATTTTTAATATAGGTATAATATAACCTGCTGACGTACAACCCGCCATTTTCTTCACAGCTGACGGTTTCTATAATTATTATTATTGTTAAAACTACTGATGTGCAAATTTTCGGACGAACAGAAATAATTTTTGGATTTTTTTTTTGACATTCTCTCCCCACTCGCCCCACCCTGAGTGCGCCTGCTGACGCTCAATTCAATTGATGTCCTCATCTAAACTATCAATTGCACTCAAAATCGATCGGCCTAAAATCACCATCAAAAATGCAACGCTACCTCCCGGACTAATAGATAGATAGATAAAATTCCTTATTGTACTACAGCAAAAAACACATGTACAAGGGCGAGCTTAATGCCTTGCAAGGCATTCTCTACCAGCTAACCTGGTTACTTATGAATATCATCTGTTGGTAGCACTATCAGAGATAACATAACCATACTTCTGGCGCACTCGGATAATAATACACTGATTAAGTACAGGGGACAGATACAAAGTAATTATCGCATAGTTTTTTTTATGTGTCCGACCGTATTTCGGTCATGGCGGCCAATCTCAAATCTCTGTTGAGACCAAGTGCGCAGATGTTATAGTGTAAAAGTGTGAGCGCAAACACAGGTGCACTCTCTATTCCGTCACTCTCACATGTGCACTCTCTATTTAGTTTCAAAAAACTTCACCTACTGTATACTAATGCGGGGCTCCACTAGAATACATCAGCTGCATCTCCTTCCGTGCATGTCGTAAGAGTCGACTAAGGAACTCCTTTATGATTCTGCGGTTAACAGCCATGTGTATATCTTCTATTCTATACATGCGTGCGTTTGTGCACGCTAATCTCAGAAACGGCTGAACCAATTTCGATGCAGTTTCAGGAATATATTGTGACAGGTCCCACTTAACATATAGGCTACTTTTTATCCCGGGAAAATGTTTTTATCCCGGATAATTCCGACATTTTGTTTTTTCTGTAGTCCA
Source organism: Carposina sasakii (assembly GCA_014607495.2). Lineage (NCBI taxonomy): Eukaryota > Metazoa > Arthropoda > Insecta > Lepidoptera > Carposinidae > Carposina > Carposina sasakii. The sequence goes on along the minus strand of CP053172.1, from coordinate 1,744,648 downwards.
CGCGGACGCAGTCGCTGGTGTCCACTAGTCTATACTTCTATACTAATATTATAAAGAGGTAAACTTTGATTGTTTGTTTGTATGTTTGTTTGTTTATTTGCAACGAATAAGCTCCGAAACTACTGGACCGATTTCAAAAATTCTTTCACTGTTAGAATCCTTATTGGACCTGCATGAACATAGGCTATAAGAATTTCCCGATATTCCCACGGGAAGATGACCAACGGGAATTCTATATTTTTTACAAAAACCGCTATACATATGAAGCTGAAATCGGGCATATATGTTCATTAGGGACAGCGAGGGAGGACTAAAAACGGATTTCCCGAAATTCCCACGAGAAGGGGACAAACGGGAATTCATATTTTTTTACGAAAACCGCTATACATGTGAAGCTGGAATTGGGCATATATGTTCATTAGGGACTGCAAGGGAGCACTAAGAATGGATTTTCCGAAATTCCCACGGGAAGGGGACTTACGGGAATTTAAAATTTTTACGAAAACCGCTATTTTTACGAAGCGTAAATCGGATTATGGACTACGAGGAAGCTCTAAGAACAGATTTCCCGAAATTCCCACGGGAAGGAGACCAACGGGAGTTCCAAATTTTTACGAAAACCGCTGTACCTACATATGAAGTCGTAGCTATGTACTGATATGTACCGAAGCGAAGCGAGGGCGGGTACACTAGTCTTGTTCTTAATATATAAAAAATCCGTGTCACTGTGTATGTTCCGAATAAACTCTAAAACGAGTCAACTGATATTCATGAAAATTGGCATATATATGTAATTTGGTCCAACTTAGATGATAGGATAGTTATTATTTAAGTTAATGGTCTTAATAACTAATAATTAATAAAAAACTGATCATCAACGTTGGTTGTTGTTATTAATCGTACGTTCCATAAGTCTGCAACAGATGGCGCCTTCTGAATTCTTCTGTCTTTTCTGCAGTCGAGGGCGGGTACACTAGTATAGTATAAAATTCTCGTCACAAGTTACCTTACTCCTCCGAAACGGCTTGACCGATTATTATGAAATTTTATTATGCGTATTCAATAGGTCTGAGAATCGGCTTACTATCTATTCTTCATACCCCTCCTGCAGCAGCTAGTAACAGCTAGTAGTATGTGTGATTCAGCTACCATAGCGTAAACTTATGTGTTGCATAAAATGTTGTGTTGCGGTTTGATCATTTCATGAAATGGTCGCATTTTATAAAGAAGACGGCCGATTGGTGTAGTTGGTAGTGGCCCTGCCTGCGACGCCATAGGTCCTGGGTTCGAATCCCGGTAGGTGCAAACATTGATGTGATGAATATCGATGTTTGTTTCCGAGTCATGGATGTTTATATACTTATCTGTGTATTTATATATCGTTGCTTAGTACCCACGACACAAGACCTTAGGGATCTTAGTGTGGGACTAGGTCAATGTGTTAAAAAAAAAAAAAGTGGCCAATTCAATTTGACCAGATCATTAAATCGTCTACATTTCACGATTTTGTCATTCACGTTTGGCCAAATCGTATTAATAGGATCTCCATAAAATCCTAGACCATAAAATGCGACCATTTCATGAAATGATCAAACTGACGATATGGCCACGACATTTATATGAAGGAGCATGTTTAGAAGGACATATGGTAGTCGCAATATCTCGTTGCACGCGGGACAATAAAATGACTCGGCGTGCAGCGAGACTTTGCGACTTGGTACTATAGTGACACACCCGAAACTCCGTCTGCATGGACTGCAGATAAAACGAAATGGCGAAATTATCCGGGTTAAAAAGTAGTAAAAAGTCCTTTCTCGGGCTCTAGACTACCTGTGTACCAAATTTCATTTAGTCAGTTCAGTAGTTTTGGTGTGAAAGCCAGATAGACAGAGTAACTTTCGCATTTACAATATTAGTAAGGATAGACATATAAAAAATGCACAAACGGCTGTGCGGTTCAAAATGGGTTAACCAGCCCCGTATCGGCTTTTTTGACAGTTCAAAATCATGATCACTCGATGAAACTTAACAAATGGAAGTAGAATAATCGCTTGTTGTAAGAAAATTTTCCAACACAGGCATACATGTCACTTCCCAGTTCATTAGCCCCTTGCCTTTCCTTCGGGATAAACTAAACAACAACAAACCAGTTCATTAGGTTTCAATTAGTGATAATCACTATGAACTGTCAAAAAATATAGCCAATAGGCCTGCAGAACTTTTATTAGCGATCAGTTTTCTTGCTATGGCATTACGATTAGCAAATTTTTGCTATGTTAAAAGCAAGAAAGTACTATTCCTCACGTGAGGGCCGTCAAGGGTAAACCTCTAAAAATACGAGTGTGAGCCTACCGCTTATCAACAAAGCCGCGTCCTACGTACTATGCGCTAGGTGAACGACCTCGCGTTAGTAGGTCGGTATAGCTCGAGCCAAACTGAATACAAAATACAAACAAACACTACGCTTACATAATATACGCCTTTGACACTTTTATATCTTATAAAATTATTAATAAAGAAATGGAAAAAAAATCCTCACCCGAGTGGCAATCGAACCCACGACCTCTGCATACCGTGCTAGCGCTCTAACCACTGAGCTACCGGGTCAATTACTTTTATATCTCACTCGCATGAGCCTATTGCAGTCCACTGCTGGACGTAAGGTTGCCAGGTTTCCAAAAGCCGGACAGACCAGCCAGTTTGGCCGCACATTTCAATAAAAAGTCGTCTCGCGTGTGCCCACAGCTACGTTAGCTACACGCTTCTTTGCGAAATTACCTCCTCTCGATATCGACTCCGTGGTTTACCCTTGACGGGGCAGGGTCAACGACCAGCGCTCTATACTAGGTCAAAATAATTTTATATAGACGAATAGAATACAAATAAACAACTTGTACCTTAAATTAGTTTACACATAACGTCCTTGCTGACAAACAAAAATTACATTATTTGAGAGCCCGCCCACAGCTAGCGTCTTCTGAGCATCTTTTGAACGTCGGTGTCGGGCGAGGGACGCGACGTCGGCGCTGCTGATGGAAGCCGAACGCTGTAGTTACACTACGTGAGTGTCGCGTCGACGCAACGCCAGTGCCGCGTTTTCTGCCATATAATAAAACGACGCGACGTTTGCGCTGCGTAATTGCAGCGTTCTGTGCGTTCAGCTTCCACTCAGTGCCGACGACGTCGCGTCGACGCCGCGTTGACGCTCAAAAGACGCTAGTGTGGGGGGTCTCTAAGCTAAACGTTATTTAATTTTGACAGATTTTCCATACGTTTTATTGTCAAATGTCATTTTAGGTTTAGACAGTGTTTAACTGTTGATGGATTTTGGAATAAACATACATACATACATATAATCACGCCTTTATCCCTTACGGGGTAAGCAGAGCACCAAGGGCCGATAGAACCACATGGTGCCACTTCTGAGTTCTGACCAATTTTGAGGGTATAGTTGAGATGTACAAGTTCGGTTAGTTTGGAATAAAAGCTACATATAATACTTACTCGATATACAGGGTGTTTTTTTTGTGGCCACCATTAACGAAGGGTACGTACTCTATACATCAAATAAAGTAAGTTTATGTCAAAAAAAATGTTGGGATTTTTTTTTTTTAATTTTTCATTACTTGATCGGGCGAAATTTATAGTGTCTAGTGTTTGTTAGTTCTTTTCTAGACAGATATTAATTATTTCTCGTAAAAAAAAAATCTTGCTACGCGCGTCTATGTGCATTTATGCAGAAAAACGCAGTCTATTTACTCAACTTTGGACCCTAATATTTTGAAAACCAGACACTTCCCAGGTATGCTTCCATGGAGAAAAATGATCGTGATGATTTGGAGATTCCGTAGTTTTCGGGAACGTTGACGACCAAAAATCATCCTGTATAATACTTACTAGATATATATTCTGTTGTCATTGTGTCATACATAACATTTATAAAAAATAGGTGATCTCGCAGGATCTGTTTGGTGCCTACTCTTCTTCATCTACGACAGTTTGTCTAATGTCGTTTTTACACAGCACAAGTCGTTATCTTCATGTAATCAAAATATACGTTTTTTTAATTCCCAGCGCAAGTCAGAGCCGATAATTCTGGAATACTTCGAACATGGGGACACTAACGAAGCCGCGAAAGAGTTCTTAGAGTTCGTCACAGCTAAGACGAGCCACCTGGTGAGTATACAGAGTGTAACAGAAAGGCCCCTGATTACGTAACTTGCAATAGCAAAGCCGAAGCCGAGCGATCGCGATAATCTCGAGTGTGTGCGTGCTCACAACGAGCGTTCGGCGTCCTCCCGCGCCCCGCACCTCGCCCAAGCACACACACACTCGAGATTATCGCGATCGCGCGGCTTCGGCTTGGCTATTGCAAGTTACGTAATCAGGGGGCCGTAAGGTTCCAAACGGGACCCTATTGTTTAACCTACGCCCGTCTGTCTGCAATCAATGATATCTATCTAACTAAACATATAATAAAAAAGTAACGGATCGCTGTCTGTACATGGAAGATATATGAGAAATTATAGGAGATATATTTATATTATAGGAGACCTTTATCAACGCAATAGTACTCAAAAGAATGTTATTTTTTAATTTTTGTCTGTGCGTTTGTGCACGCTAATCTCAAAAACAGCTGAACCGATTGCGATGCAGTTTTCAGGAATATATTGTGACAGGTTCCACTTAACATATAGGCTACTTTTTATCCCGGGAAAATGTTTTTATCCCGGATAATTTCGACATTTTGTTTTTTCTGTAGTCCACGCGGACGGAGTCCTGGGCGTCCACTAGTCATGGATATAAATGTTTGTGTGTAAGAAATTTGAATAAATGAAACAATTTATTTTATTTGCTCACAATAAGGTCGTTAGGTCTAGTAAAGTTATTACTGAACACAAAACATCCGCCGGTTCTGTTACTCCCGCACAAGAAGAACGACAAAAGCCTCCTCATACATACATATAATCACGCCTTTATCCCTTACGAGGTAGGCAGGGCACCAAGGGCCTATAGAACCCCATGGTGCCACTTCTGACCAATTTTGAGGGTATAGTTGAGATGTACAAGTTTGGTTAGTAGTGATAGGTGGTCAGCCCATCGCCTATAAAACACCAAGACCCTCTTGTCCCTCTACTGACTTGTACAGTATGCCCGGGAAGAGAAGCGGCTGTAGTATTATACGTTTTCTTTTTCACTCCCAGAGCAGCATCGAAGAAACCTCCTCATGCCAGTTATAAATTATAATCCTTTTTAATATGTATTCCAGATTTGCGAGACAATAATAGAAATAGCCTTGGACCACAAGCCGTCGCATTGCGAAATGGCGTCCTGTTTGATTTCGGATCTTTACGGGAGAATCCTCTCGTCGAAGGACATCGGCTATGGTGAGTAGTATCGATAGTTAAACTTTTGATAGTTGACCATGAAAATGAGGAATTTTCTGATAAGTTAAAATAACGGTCAAAAATAGATGGCGTTACCTACATCTAGTTAGCCCCCCATTCCACACATTTTAGTGCAGTAATTAGCAATTCGATATTGTATGGAACAGCTCTGGTTTTTTTTTTTCACTATTTCTGAGTAGGTCCCATAGTGAAAGTTGTTTCTTTTTGCCTTCCTAGTTTCGTGTCAAAAGACCTTATAAAATTGCACTACTCCACACACTGGTGCTTGTTCAGCATTTCAGTATTTGTCTAGCTGTCACTTACACCGTGTATGTATGCAATAAATAATCAGTGGTTTATCAATCACAGCAACTCAACCCTTACTAACATGAGCTTAATCTCTATTTGTCAGCGTTCGAGCGCCTTGTATTTATTTATACTATGTAAAAACTAGTGGACGCCCGTGACTCCGTCCGCATGGACTACAGAAAAAACAAAATGTCGAAATTATCCGGGATAAAAACATTTTCCCAGGATAAAAAGTAGCCTATATTTTAAATGGGACCTGTCACAATATATATTCCTGAAAACTGCATTGAAATCGGCTCAGCCGTTTCTGACGAATTTTTGTCAGATTTTGACAAATTTGTCTGTGCACAAACGCACAGACAAACCGACAAACAGACAAAAATTCGAAAAATCATAATATTTTTTTCCCATATATCTTCCATGTACAGACAGCGATCCGTTACATTTTTATTATATGTATAGATAATAAAATCAATGGTATATTATTGACGCACTAACATCAACCTAATCTCTATTTGTCAGCGTTCGAGCGCCTCCTAGACAAACTGCCCGACCTAGTTCTGGACACCCCTGAGGCACCGGTTCTGTTATCTAACTTCATAGCACGCTGTATCGCCGACGACTGCCTGCCGCCCAAGTTTGTGCAGATTCAGGCGCAGGCTGAATTGTCTACGCAGGCCAGGTTAGTGATATCCGCCCCCTTATTACCTAACTAGCAAAAGCAAAGCGATAGCGAAAATTTATACAAAAATCGCTGCTTGCTTGTCAAATTCGTATTACGCAAAATGAATTTCAAAGAAACTTTGACATTTCGAGGCGAATATTGTACAATTTTCGCTATCGCTTTGCTTCGGCTTTGCTATTGCTTTTACGTAATCAGGGGGCCGATATGCTGGTGTAGGGAGCATAATTTTCAGTGTTTTCCACTGCTAAACCTATCCCAGTGACCACTGCAACCTTTATGGACCAGATTGTATAATTCAATAATAATTCAATGTACTTTGTATTTTCTTTTAAACGATCAGTTCCTGATATGTTCAAATCCCAAAATGGCTAACCCCCCCTCACTGACCCCAAAATGGCTAATTCCGAAAATGACTGGAACCGAAAATGTCAAATTTTCGAAATGTCTTAAGTTCTAAAATGACAAACAGGCTTTAAATGGGGCTTATTGCATCTAAGCCGTCGAAGTTTTTTTAAAATCTGTAATACATCTATACTAATATTATAAAGCTGAAGAGTTTGTTTGTTTGTTTGTTTGAACGCGCTAATCTCTGGAACTACTGGTCTGATTTGAAAAATTCTTTCAGTGTAAGATAGCCCGTTTATCGAGGAAGTCTATAGGGTATATAGCAATCCGCCCCCTTTCGCGGACGAAGTCGTGGGCGACCGCTAGTATTAAATAAAATTCAACCCTTATAAACAGGTTAATAATGTTTTGCAGGCAAAGTATCCACCGCGCGGAGACACTTCTCTCTATGAAGCAGGGTTTGGTCAGATTGGATAACATATGGGGAGTCGGCGGTGGGATTAGGTGAGACAAATTATTACATCGTATTCCTCTTTCGTTACAACCCTTTATAAAATTGGAAATGTCTACTTGTAATATTAAAATAGGCGCCTTTTACCGATATTCACATAGCAAATGTAACATTTAAAAAAAACATTTTTGTCTGTCTGTTTGTTCCTTGAAATCTGAAACAGCTGCACCGATTTTGACGGACTGTGACTGGCAGATAGCCGACGTATCAAATATAGAAAGTATTCAAAGTAACATGTAAAAAATACCCACAGGGGCTAATGTGAGTGTTTAATTCACACACTTCTGCGCAACCTCTTTGGGTGATGGTGGGCGTGGCTATACAGGGTGTAACAAACGGGCTATGTTCAGCGAAAAGCTATGTAAATAGCCCATTAAAAGGAACCTACCCACAAAATTTCAGACTCGAAATCACATGTTTATTTTTCCTGAATTCCTACATTGGCCGATTGGTCTAGTAGGTAGTGACCCTGCCTACGACGCCATAGGTCCTGGGTTCGAATCCCGGTAGGTGCAAACATTGATATGATGAATATTGATGTTTGTTTCCGAGTCATGGATGTTTCTATACTTATCTATGTATTTATATACCGTTGCTTAGTACCCACGACACAAGACCTTAGGGATCTTAGTGTGGGACTAGGTTAATGTGTTGTGTGGTGTGTGAATATAAAAAAAAAAAAAAAAACATGACTCAGGAATGTTCATACAATCTTGATGAACATGTGATTTCGAGGTTCCCTATAGTGGGCTATTTACATAGCTTTTCGCATAACATACCCTTTCTGTTACACCCTGTATACAACCTGTTTTTTCGTTGTCACCCTTAGCGAAAGATACGTACTCTTTACATCAAATAAAGTAAGTTTATGCCAAAAAAAGCTGAGAATTTTTTTATTTTTTTTATTACTTGATCGGGCGAAATTTGTAGTGTCTAGTGTTTATGTTAGTTTTTTTTTATAAACAGATATTAATTATTTCTCATGAAAAAATCTTGCTACGCGCGTCTATGTGTATTTATGCAGAAAAACGCAGTCTATTTACTCAACTTTGGACCCTAATATTCTGGAAACCAGACACTTCCCAGGTACGCTTCCATGGAGAAAAATGATCGTGATGATGAGGAGATGCCGTAGTTTTCGGGAACGTTGACGACCAAAAAATCACCCTATTTGTATGTAAAAAAAAAATGACTCGGAATGAATCAGAAATTCTATAAAAAAATCCACAGGAAATGGAAATAACGTGAATGTCAATAGGCGTCCTCAATTCTTCTCCTTCTTTCAGGCCCGTAAAGTCGCTGATCCGTCAGATTCAGCTGCTGCTGAAAGAGTACCTGACTTCAGGCGAGCTCGGAGAGGCGATGCGCTGCGTGAGGGAGTTGGAGGTGCCGCACTTTCATCACGAACTAGTTTATGAGGTCAGTGTAGACAATAACTAGTACCTAGGAACAGTTGCAGTCGTGATCATATTCATCTTCCTGCCCTGCCCTTCCATTGGCTATCTTTTTAACACATCATAGTAATTATCACCAATTGAAACTTTATAAATGGAAGTGGGATCTCTCTGCGTGATCGAATCAGAAATGAGGAGATCCGCAGACGTACAAAGATCACCGACATAGCTCAACGGTCCAGCAAGCTGAAGTGGCAATGGGCAGGGCACATAGCTCGAAGAACTGATGGCCGATGGAGTCGGAAAGTTCTAGAGTGGATACCACGTATCGGCAAGCGCAGCGTGGGAAGGCCACCCGCGAGGTGGACGGATGACCTGGTCAAGGTTGCGGGCGTCGGTTGGATGCAGGCTGCTTCCGACCGGTCGGAGTGGAGGTTGTTGGGGGAGGCCTATGTCCAACAGTGGACTTCTCAGGGCTGTGAATGATGATGATGAAATGGAAGTGGCGTTAATGCCTTGTCGGAAGAAAATTCACTTCCAGGCTGGAAGTTCCAGTTTATCCAGAAGCCGATACGGGGGCTGTTCCCATTCATTTGTGGTCGACGCAATGTGCTCTTGTTCAATTCTTCCCTATTATCTGTCATGAGGTGACTGACTCACTCCTAGTACACAGAAGCATGTATGCTGGGTAGTGAAGCAAAAACGACGCAAAAATCCCGCATATTCTAAAGAGCGCTTCTAAACCGCGGATTGCTGCCAAACCGAGAAATATCACTTTTGGAGATCTGATACAACAAGCAAGTTGTTAAAATTACCCATATATGCCTAAGAATAGGATGAATAGAAAACACTTGTGTCCATTTGATTGACTTAAAGTTGCTTCAAAATGGCCCCTATGACAGTAGCCTTGCGACGTGCCCTGGGAGAGGCCTACGTCCAGCAGTGGACTGCGATAGGCTAATATGTAATATTATTCTATTTTTTACAGACTATTCTGCTTGCGGTGGAGTCAATAAACTCAGGAGTTGAGGAGCAGCTGTGTAACTTCTTAGCGGAATTGAATCGTTCAGTTATAGTGTCTCCGGACCAGATGGATCGGGTAAGGAAATTAAATAATGACTTCCATCGAGGGGTCGCCCACCATCGGGCCCTGCACCCTCCGCTGACCCTCGGATCTGCCGGCTCATGATCACGAACACAAGACACTACAGTCGCAACGAGAAGCCAGATCCAAGCACCTAGCATGCAACCATAAATACATAGCTGCTAATCCGAAAACCAATTAAAATTTTCAACCGACCTATGTTTCGCCAACACCCGTGGCATCATCAGGATTAGTTTTTCATGTTAGTTCTAATTACCGAACCAACTAACTAAAATAATGACTGATTTGGAAGGGTCGATTTTTCCAAACGTCATGACGCTGTCTCTCGGAGTTCGAAGTGATAATTATAAAAATCAAACACTAAAATAATCTAAGTTTATTTACATATACAAACGCGCTATACATAAAAAAAAAGCTTGCACTGACAAGAGAAATGTGAATTTCAGGAATTTCTCTGTTTTTACGTAATTTCTTACTTTTTTTGACGCCATAAAAACAAACATTGAATTAAATTGTATTTTTCTCATTTAAATTGTATTATTCTTTGCTGTTCATTTAATAATGCCAAGAAACTGAGACCCTCTTTGAAGTAAATATTATTATAATTTAAATAAAGAAAATTTCAAGAAGTTAATTGACAAATCATCTAGGATAATTATCGGATAATTATCAAGATAATTATCAAGATAATTTTATCCAAAAAAATATTTATCTTGATAATTTCAAACCCTGCTGTCTCTATTATGATCAAGTTTTAGAGAGAGACAGCATCAACTTTATTCATCTGATGGGCTATCTGACGTTTGGAAAAATCGGCCATTAGAGTTATTTTCTAGTTCCTTAGTCTCTTACGACATGCACGGAAGGAGATGCAGCTGATGTCATAAATAAATAAATGTATTCTAGACGAAGCGCCGCATCAGCAAACATACTTCAATACAGTTTTAACCATAACATTAAATGTTTTCATATTCAGTAACCTTAACAATATACAGGGTGTAACAAAAAAGGTATGTTAAGCGAAATGCTATGTTAATAGCCCACTGTAGAGAACCTATCTACAAAATTTGAGACTCGAAATCACATTTTCTTTTTTCATTCCTGAGATATTTAAAAATTCTCCATACTATCGGGAAAATATACATGTGATTTCAGGTTTAAAATGTTTTGGATAGGTTCTCTATAGTGGGCTATTTACATAGCTTTTCGCTTAACACACCCTTTTTGTTAGACCCTGTATACTGTTAAGTTTACTGAATATGAAAACACGCTTAATGGTTTAAAACTGTATTAAAGTACTAAATATATAATAATTAATATCTGTCTATGAAAAAACTAGCATAAACATTTCGCCCGATCAAGTAATTTAAAGAAAATCATAAAAATTTACATCGTGTCCCAGCATTCTTTTTTTGCATAAACTTACTTTATTCGATGTGTAGAGCGTACCCTTCGTTAAGGGTGCAACGAAAAAACACCCTGTGTGGTAAAAAAAAATCAGCTGTTCCATACATTTCAATGCAGTAATTATTCGAGATTGTATGGAACAGTTGATTTTTTTTTTCACTATTTCAGGGTTGGTCCCATAGTGAAAGTTGTTTCTGTTTTTACCTACCTAGTTTCGTGTCAAAATCAAATCGCTAATTTTGAAAACACCTTAGATATATGTGTACATTTCAGGGTTTCCTTCGCGTGTTAGAAGACATGAGTGACATAGTATTGGACGTGCCTCTGGCATACATCATGCTAGATCGTTTCATGGAGCGATGCCAACTCAAGTTCAGGCTGTCTGATGCGGTGCTGGCACGCATGCCTTCCAGGTATTGTATATCACTACCCTTTTTCTCCTCTATCTATCTAAGAAAACCGCATCGAAATCCGTTGCGTAGTTTTGAAGTTCTTTGCATACATAGATAACCTTTCTCCGAATCCCGTGGGAATTTCGGGAAATCCTTTGTCAAAACAAAGAACACTGGTTTGCTGGAAGAAATCTCCGGCAGAGATAAGCAGGTCTTTGTATGCTTTCTTTTGTAAATTTCTCTGTATTTACTGTATAGTGTTCTGTGTATAGTATATAGTGTGCGTGTCAGTACATATCGCTCGCATACATTTTATATGGCCTATGATACACACTGTTAACACCCCACGCGATAACACGCGTCATACATTTTCGTCGTATTATCGCGTGGCGTGTTAAATGTGTGTCTCGACCCTTAAGAATAAAATTAAAATATTAACTTTTCTCATCACCAGAGGTCGCAAGCGTTACGTGTCCGAAGGCGACGGTGGCGCCATCAAAGATCACGTTTTGAAACTACGCGAGTAAAGCAACAGCACGCGACACTACCTTACTACCGCTTGACGATACTCTACAATGCAGAAAACATAACAACGGAAAATTATACCGTAACAACGGAAAATGCATCATATTTGACAGCGTAACAATGGAAAATACACCATACAAGGTATGAAGCTATACTTTGTTTTACTTTACAACATAAGCAGACAACTAACAACGGAAATAAATCATATTTGATAAGGTATAAAGTTATACATGTTTGTATATTTTGTAACGCACCCTTGTGTTACACCCTGAATATACCTATATCTATTTCTATTTTTATTAAACTGTAAAACCTATCACGGTATGAATGTTTAACTAAATACAGATATCAATGTCATTTCAAAGAAAAGCAAATATGAAGTAAGGCCTTATCCATTATTTGCCTTGATTACCTGTAGATTGTTTAAACCCGTAACGGCATTGTATGTCGTAAACTGATCTCACGATTGTGTCGCTATCGTGATATTTCCGTCGATCGCTATTGCAATAGCGATGGGCGACAAAACGTTTCGATTATCACAAACTTGTAAGAAGTTCTTTGCGATCGTAGAGTTTCTTATATTTGAAAAACGTTTATTTAAAATAGACATAAGTTAATAGCGTAGTACAGTTAATATTAATAAAATTATATATTTCTATTGACGTATTAATAAAAAAATATTTCTCAATTTATATACCTACGCGCGTTATTAATGTAATCAAATAGATTGCCATAGTACCTAAATATTTTGTAAGCATAGGATCTCTTGTCAAAATTGTTAATTTTTTTCTGTAAATTCGATATAGTCATAGTTTTTTATTTCTATAATTTGTAAAAAAAAATGTGATTTTGGGGTTTTAAAAAAATTCAGATTCCTAAGTAATTGGCCCCTTTAATATAAATAAATAGTTGATTTTTTATGAATCGGCCATTAACATTTTTTTGTGTACAAATTAAATATATATTTCAGGCTCCTTAGATAATGTGAGATTTCTCGAGAAGTTTGCTCCAATATGAAGCCTTCATGTCCCCGTATGTTAAATTTCAAATGCTATAGGTGGTAGTTTTGCAACAACGAACGTAGATGCCAAACGATTTAAGATTCCTTTTGTTAATATTACCATATTTTTACACTGTTTTGACAGTGTCGCTAGGAGCTTACTAGCCATTTCTTCTCCCAAGCAATGACACTTCACTGAAGTAGTGTATCTAATATACCTACTAGAATCATGCGGTCTGTCAAGTCAAATATTGGTTTTGGGATTAAGGAGAACTGCCTTAAGCAATTCTTCTAGATTTCGTCTTTTAGTTTTACGTTGGCGGCCATAATGCCCCGAAACGCCAAATTATGATTGACTGACTGTAACAAATATAATATAATTTCGAATAAACTGGTTGTTTTTTCTGAAATAAACAATTTTTTTTTTTCTGCCAGATTGGGCCACTATAGTGGGGACATGACAAGTGTGGGCTCAAATGGGAGAGGCCTTTGTCCAGCTGTGGGACATTAACATAGGCTATTTTTTTTATTTATTTTTTTTATAATTGATTTGATGTTACATTATCTCTGCACCCTGTTTAACTTTAAGCTGTTTCAATAGTGAGAAAACAGTTGATTTCTTGAATTTTTTCTTATCAATTTAATGTTATATTAACATAAATTAACTTAATGTTACTCGCTTAATAAAAAGTAGCCTTACGAGTTAAATTCAATAAAATCCCGCCTAAGCAAGTACATAATATACGATTAAAGTTGAATAGTATGACAAATACAGGATGTAACTTAAGGGGTATGTTAAGAAAAATGCTACGAAAATAACCCATAACATACATACATACATAATAATCACGCCCTACCCGGAGGGGTAGGCAGAGATCACGGATCTCCATTTGCTACGATCCTGACACACCTCTTTCGCTTCATCTACTTTCATGATATTCTTCATGCACCCTCGTCGGTTTAGGGTACTCTTGACCTGACCTTTCTTTAGAATTTCACCAATTTGATCGGTGAAAGTCCACCTCAACATACCCTTCTCAATCTTCGTCACCACGTCCTCATTTATACCACACTTCTTTCTGATCACCTCATTTCTTATTCTATCTTTCAAAGTGACTCCACACATACTTCTCAATGCTCTCATTTCCACTGCATTCGCTTGACTTTGGACATGTGTACAAAATGTGGGACAGATAAAAATATTTTTCTAGTTGAAAATTGAGAGTTTCTCCATTATTATCTGCGAAAATTAACATTTGATCTCGAATCTTAAATTTTGTGAACAAATCATCCCCATAGTGGGCACTTTAAAAATATTAACATATCCCTTCTATTACACCCTGTATATGTGCGTAGAAGCTAAAGACAAGCATTTACATAGAGATACGAGGAAAATTATAATTCTTTATTTCTGTTTCATAAATCTGTTTTATATAAATATATTTGTCTGCACTTCGCGAGTAGATTACATTTTACTACACATATAACTTAGCCCGAGTCTAATGTGGTAAGAATCAAATATTTAATATAAAATAAATTCTCTATTAATGATATGCCTAGTAAAAATGACGAAATGTATTTTTGCAAGTTTTTCTTTTTAATGACGGATGAAGTATTTTTAATTATGACGAATAAGTCTTGCGGTCAGTATAGAGTGTCGGTGCGTTCGTACAAATTGTTTTAAGTCCATTGATTTAAGTATTTTTTTCTATTTACTTTCAATGCCTGAAAAATAGCTTTTTGAAAAGATGCGCGTATTATTATTTTTATTATGGCTGTATGTTGACAATGCCATCGCCGGTGTCGGAATTAAAAAGTTGTGATTTTTTTTTTAATTTGAAATCAAGGACAAAGGCGTCTATTCAAGAAGCTATTGATCTGTTGTAACCAACATTTTTTTTGCGTATTATCAGGTGTTGATAAATTACTATTTTCATGTGTTAGATTAAGTTTCTTTTTCGCGCCAAATGTTTCTAATATCCTCTCTTATGTATATGTATGAGGTGCAAATTAATTTTTTAACTCACACGAGACGGTCACAGAATCTTTAAGCAAAGAGAAATTAATATTTATGCAACAACTTTGAAAATTTTATGTACCAAAAAAAATTTTTTAAACATAGAATTACAGCTAGAGTTTTCATTCATCATCATTACCATCAAAAAAATTCAGAAGTTATTCTTCTAAAGACCCCTTGCCATTCCTTCGGGATAAACCAAACAAAAAAAAAAAAACTACGTTATGACTGCTCGTGACCTACATAGTCTCATGTCGAAAGTTGTTTAATTATTTAAAAGCACCTTATTATCTATGTATGTATTAGGTTTGGACTTTTACCAATAAAAGTTTAAATTTTTATATATAATTGCATTTTTTTGTAGGATATTGATACATAAGCGTTGTGATTGCGTGCGAGCGATATTTATTAATTGATTCAATTTTGTGTGAATCACACGACGGTTCTGTTTTTAAATTTGACACTTCTTGCGTCCTATAATTGGCTGGTGAAATTTAAGCATTTCTCTTAGACCCGATTTTTGTGATCAGATTGGAAGATTGGAAGGATAAAAGTTGATCAAGTCTCTATTTTGATCAAAGATAAACAGGATCAAATTATATCATCAGTTAGAATTATTATCTGCTACTATATGATTTTTTGAAAACTGTTTTAATTAAATGAATCCATCTCAAGTAGCATGACCTGCGACACACGATATGATAAACCGATTTATCGACATTTAGCCTGTCAAATTACGATAAATATAGCCGCCACGTTGAATTTTGTATAGAGGCGTTACGATATCGTACGATACGATATCCACGATGCGTGGTCATGCTGGGGTCGTAGTGAACCAGTAAAATTTTTGTTTCTATTTTATAGGACCGAAAAATAACTCAAATACCTATTTCGCGCGGAAAACACGCCGCCATGCATGCTGTCTCGGCCCGTGACTTTATTCTGATAGTAAACAGTCCTGCGAATTTTCAGAAAATACCTCATTTCGATCATAAATGCTCAAATTTTCAATCAGTCAAATTTTTTATTTAGTTCCTAATTATTTCACGCCCGTCGGGTGATCGGATGCGGTGCCTGTATCGGAGAGTTTTCTCCGTTAATGACAATTTGTATTTGAGGCAGAGGATATAATACAGTTGTAACAAAAAGGGTATATTAAGCGAAAAGCTATGTAAATAGCCCACTTTAGAGAAACTATTTCAAAAATTTGAGACTTGAAATCACATGTTTATTTTTCAAGTTTGTATGAACATTCCTGAGTTGTTTAGGAATTCTCCATACTATCTGGAAAAATAAACATATGATTTCGAGTCTGAAATTTTGTGGATAGATTCCTTTTAGGTGGGCTATTTACATAGCTTAAACCTTTACATACCCCTTTTGTTACACTCTGTATAGGACGAAAGAATGCACTATGCAAACATTATGTACAAATAAAAAACAACACTAAATTTATAAACGTAAATATAGTGCGTCTCGCTCGCTGACATAGGGTAAAGAAGACACACGGACTGCAATTCAACTGCAGGTCGACTGCAAAGTTGCAGTTCCGATGCAGTTGGCACGACCGTATTGTAACTGCTTACCAACTGGTGTGCAATTCAACCGACAGTTACGTTGACGTGCAGTGGGCTTGCAGTTTCATTGCCGTCGTTCCAACTGCATTGTAATTGTAATTTTGCAGTCCGTGTGTTTTTGCCCGTGTGATCTCTTTCATTTGAAAGTAGTGTCATAATAAAAATTAACATACCGCGTTTTTACGTATGTCAGTATCTGCCTCAATAAAACATTGTTATAATATATTTTGCCATGATCATGATCTTTGTTAAATTGTGTATTTTCAAAATTAGTAACTTTTCTTTGACACTAGTAAACTATGTAGGTGGTAAGCAACTTTTAATTTTATTTTTCTTTTGTTAATATGTTGCTTAGTTTTGACTGTGTCGCTGAGAGTTTTCTTGCTATTTCTTCTTCCAAGCAATGACACTTCACTGAAATAGTGTAACAGTAATAGCAGAATCATGCGGTGTGTCAGACCTAATGTTGGTTTTGCCATAAAGGAGAACTGTGTAGCAGCTCTGCTGGATTTCGTCTTTAGGCGACCTTAACTCTTATTAGCTCCACGTTGGTGGCTATTAAGCCCCGAATCGCTAACTTTTGCCTGACAGACCGTAACAAATCGCACCTTGGGGTGGTGACCGTTGGCAAAGCAAAAGCTTAGCGATATTTTTTTTTTGGGTTGTTTAAATTCACCTCCTTTTTTGTTTGGTAGCGGTTTCATTTTGGGGTGCGAACATAGAAAGTTACATATAATTAGACAATCGACAAACAAGTTGTTAATGCTTTCATGTCGAATAAATTATTTTGAATTTTAATATGGAATCTCTGAAATCGTGAAAAAAACATTTATACATATTAGTGTAGCAAGTTTGTATGGAACAGCAGATTTTTTCACGATTTCAGAGTTGGTCCCATAGTAAGAGTTGTTTCTTTTTACCTATCTAGTCTTGTGTCGAAAATATGTTACTAATTTTGGAAACACCTTAAATATACAGGTTGTAACAAAAAGGGTATGTTAAGCGAAAAGCTATATGAACAGCCCACTTTAGAGAACCTATCCACAAAATTTAAGACCCGAAATCACATGTTTATTTTTCCAGATAGTATGGAGAATTTTTAAATATCTCAGGAATTTTCATACAATCTTGAAAATTAAAAATGTGATTTCCAGTCTTAAATTTTGTAGATAGGTTCTCTATAGTGGGCTATTTACATAGCTTTTCGCTTAACATACCCTTTTTGTTACATCCTGTATACATACATATATACAAGAGCGCTCGCACCTATACATGTAAGGGGTATTTGATATAGGCTTCTTCGCAAAGGTTGTATAGTGCAATCCAGTGTACATATTAAAACTCTTGAGGCGAAAATTTAATATTAAATTAGAAGATGTTTATTATGTTGTTTTATTTGTAGTGATAGTTAATGGTAATTAAATATAACCGGCAAACGTGGCTTAGTATCCACGACACAAGACCTTATGGATCTTAATGTGGGACTAGGTTAACGTGTTGTGAAGTGTGTGAATGAATATACGAGTATAAGGTCTATAGTAGATAAAAAGAAACAACTTTTATACTATGGGACCAATTCTGAAATCGTGAAAAAATCTGCTGTTCCATACATTTCAGTGCAGTAATTATTCAAGATTGTATGGAACAATTGTTTTTTTTTTCACTATTTCGGAGTTGGTCCCATAACGAAAGTTGTTTCTTTTTACCTACCTAGCTATATAGTTTCGTGTCAAAAGATAGTCAATACTTTTTGGTAGACCTTATATAAAAAACGCAGCGTGGGAAGGCCATCAGCGAGATGGACGGACGATCTAGTCATGGTCGCGGGCGTCGGTTGGATGCAGGCCCCTTCCGGCCGGTCGGATTGGAGGTTGTTGGGGAAGGCCTATGTTCAGCAGTGGACCTCTCATGGCTGAGAATGATGATGATGAAATACTACCTGTTGCCCACGAGTCCGTCCGGGTGGACTACAGAAAAAACAAAATGTCGAAATTATCCGGGATAAAAATTAGCCTAATGTTAATCCAGGGTGTCGGCTAATTCCATTCCAACTTTTATTAAAATCGCTTTAGCCGTTTAGACGTGAAGAAGTAACAAACATACGCACTCACAAATTTTCGCCTTTATAATTAGTGTGATAGATAACCATACGTTTCCGATGGAACGAACGTTTCGGTGACGAACCTCTGTCGATTTGACTAAGAAATTATTTTATCGCTAAGAAATTATTATTTTTACGCAGGGGCATGGAGGACGCATGTTTTCTCAGGTGATGAACTAGCAGTGATCTTTCACCAGCCCCCTGATTACGTAAAGCAAAGCCGAAGCAAAGCGATCGCGATAATTGAGAGTGTGTACGCGGGGAGAAGTACGGGGCGCGGGAGGACGCCGAGCGCTCGTTACGTGCACGCAATTATCGCGATCGCGCCGCTTGTTATGTTACGTTGCTAATAGCAATAATGCGATTTATATCCACCAATCGTCAGTACTTTATTGCTGGAGGGTACAGTTGTTCAAGATTAATAATGGACAACACAAAACATCGAAAACAATCACATCATAAACTACAAAATAATTATTTAATTTCATCCGGCGTCACTATTTGGAAGTTCAAATTTCCATCGATGGTTCGCCCACCACCGGGCCCTACACCCTCCGCTGACCCCGTCGCTGGCATCATCAGGATGCCACGGGTGTTGGCGAAACATGTGTCAATTAACAATTTTAATTGGTTTTCGGTAGCTATGTATTTATGGTTGCATGCTAGGTGCTTGGATCTGGTTTCTCGTTACGACTGTAGTGTCTTGTGTTCATGATCATGAGTTGGAAGATCCGAGGGTCAGCGGAGGGTGTAGGGCCCGGTGGTGGGCGAACCCTCGATGGGGATACAAAATAATTTTCAAAAAGTCTTGTATTAGTCTAAAAAAACACTCCTACAACGAACAAATACATAATAATATGTACCTATCAATGTAATCTACACATATCTATCTAAGATATAATAAAATTGTAACGGATCGATGTTTGTGCACACTAATCTCAGGAACGGCTGGATCGATTTCGATGCAGTTTTCAGGAATATATTGTTACAGGTCCCACTTAACATATAGGCTACTTTTTATCCTGGGAAAAAGGACGACGATCCGACGAAGTCGCGGGCGTCCACTAGTTTCTGATAAAAGCAAATATGAAATAAGTCAATGTACCTATACAATGTACATTGTTTATCTCTCAGATGAATAATAGTTTATCTGTAGGTAAAAATTATAAAACTACTTTAATTCATTTCATTTAATATCGTTATTAAAATATATTATTATTATTATTATTAGCACATGTATACACTATTGAATAATAGACAATAAATCAATTATATTCGTGATATATCATACCCAAGTAAATATAAAATCACTTAATTATTTTATTAAATAAGTACCTACGTACAGCATTATTGGTTAAATAAATTTGTTTCTGTAGTATGAAGGTTTCTGAAAGTAAAAATGATCATTATAAACAAAATATTTCCATTGGTTTATGGACAGTTAGAGTCCATTCGTAGAATAACCCCTATGCTTGATTTACGAACTAACATTTTTTATGTAGTTACACAGATGTAACTAGCGCCATCATCCAGTTAATTATAACTACAGTGAGTCGCACACTATGAAAGGTAAATAAGATATACTCGTATCTTCTGACTGAAAGGCGCTCTTCTTAAGCCTGTATTACACTACCCAATTTTAAGGGAGCCTTACCCTAACTAAGGGTGGTGTAATCAGAGTTAGAGAGTAAGGGTCCCTAACTAGGGCGACCGGACGCTCCCGGCAGCCTTGCTCGCTAATCGCCCTTGCGACCGAGTAGTGTACCTATAATAATAACACTTAGGGCAGTTAGGGAACTCAGTTGTCGCGCGGCTAGCGCGGAGAGCGGTTGCATATTGGAGTACTTTGCTCTTAATTTCAAGTATTGCTTCACCCAGATCCTTCTTCTCTTATTTTTTTCTTCTATAATATGACTGAAAGGCGCACTTCTTAACCATTGGGCGTTTATCACTAGACGGCCCCGACTACCTATTAGATGACGAAATAATGCACTGATCGTGTCGTTGTCGTGTCGTCTAGTGAAAAAACGTGCTATCATATTTCCTCTAGTAGTATTCTCAGGACAAAGCATTGTTATTGTGTAAGTACATATAAGTTTTGATATCTCTGTAAGATTTGACTTTTTAAAACTTACCATATAAACTAGGAACGCCTCCTTTGCCCGTGAGCCTCGTATGCTCTACTATTTCTCCATAATTCTATGCCCATTATCACAATGGCGGCCAAAACCCCCACGCCGACTGTCAAACCTTTGAGTAAAGCCTCCATGCTGGAAAAGAGAATTTGAATTTAAATTATGGAATACGACAGGCATTAGTAGGTACCTAAGTGATTCCTTTGTCTATGTACTATGTCCTACGTTTATTACTCTAAACTCCAGAGTGGTTTTTTCGTGTTTCGTCCCTTGTTACCTAGGTATTCTATTTTTTTATTCCTTTTTCATGCACCGACTTTATTCTTTTTCTTACCAATACGTACGTTGCTTTGGAAGCCATGGTAACTAAAAGAACAAGCTATCGCATTGCGTATTGTCCGTTTCATTTGAATAGTTCCTATGCCTGATTCCAGAACTAACATATTTTGTATGCAGTGAAACAATAGAAACATAAAATGTGATCATACACATAGTAACTAGCGCCAACATCCATTGGAACTATAAGTAAATACGGTGAAACGCACAATAGTTAGGGTTGCTCAGTAAAACAAAGCCAACATTTCCTACAAAGAGACATGTTGGTCGTAAAATCGGTTTTAATTTCATCTGATATATACCTACCCCGTAAGGGATAAAGGCGTGATTATATGTATGTATGTATGTATATATGTCGTGGCCATATCGTAGAATTGATCATTTCATAAAATGGTCGAGCATTTCATGAAATGGTCGCATTTCATGAAAAGTTCAACTGTCTATTGGCCACATCATGATATGGTTTGGGCAGATCGATGATTAAAAATCGTTTCTCGATATGGGCAACTAAACGCCCGATCATTTCATGAAGTGGTCAAGATTATTGATCATATCGTAAAATAGTTACATGAATCACCAGTAGAGGCGCTGCGCGCGTTTTATTTATGTGTGAAGATGGCGGATTTTTCTTTTTAGGTTATAAAACAAATTAAAGAGAGTAGGGTGACTATGCAGAAGAAATTCACGGATAGTGTGTTATATTGTATAATGTATGTTAGACTTAATGGTGGTTTATAATAATATTGTTAAACAAAAACCTTAGATTACGATAGGTTAGGTTAGGTTAGGTTAGACTATAACAAATGACGCACCAGCCGAGCGAGCGGAGCGAGCGTGCCCAGGCAGCGTCCGGCGATGTGCCAGATGCGAATCGCTTTTGTAAAGTCTTTTATGTTTTTAAATATTATATTGTGAAAATATCACATAAATAATAGCAAAAAAAATCATACCATCATACCTTATGGTATACTTATATATGGTGTACGGTATATATTATTTATACAAGCTCTTACCACATTCGGATTTTATGGACACCCTGTTAATACGATTTGGCCAAACGTGGATGACAAAATCGTGAAATGTAGACGATTTAACGATCTGGTCAAATTGAATTGGCCACTTCATGAAATGCGACCACTTCATGAAATGCTCGACCATTTCATGAAATGATCAATTTAACAATATGGCCACGACATATATACCAGAATATTGGAAACTTTATGGAACACGACACGTGTTTTGTTTTTATTTTCACACTGAAACTAGCGCCGCTATGCGTGACCAAAGCAAACAAGTCTTAGTTTCTGCTCTGCAATCATAGATGGCGGTAGAGAAATAATAGTGACATCTACAGCATCAACGTCAGTACATTCTATGCCCGATTTCGGAACTAACATTTTTTGTATGTAGTGATACAGAAAATGGTCATACACTACACATAGTAACTAGCTGCGCCATCATCCTAAGGAACTATACTGTGACACGCACACTAAGTACACCTACATAGTACATTCTAAAATTGGAACCGTTGCAAATCCATCACACACGGCGTAATAAAAGAACTTTTACTGGGATAGGGACCTACATTTACTATCTCAACTATTATCACTTACTTACCCAACTTACTCAGGAGATTAGAAACGCGAACAAACAGTATTTTTTACTAAATATATTTGTAGGTGCTAGACATGCTAGATTGTGAATTCACCAATGATTACTCACTTGATTCACTGTTCACACGTATCGGTTGACAAAATTAAAAAAAATATACTTTCACCATATGTACACCAACCTTTTCTTCAAGCAAGTTGGTATTCTCTTCTCGATAGTGAGTGTGTCTGCTTGCTTTGTCCACGTATTGATAATAATCACAGAACACAATTACTCCTTTGGTGATCCGAGTGATCGATGTTGTTATAACAACGTCGCAGGAGGATTCACAGTAATTCCCCGAATGTGTGTTGCCATATATTAAAAAATGTTAAATTGTTACTGTGGAATAACATCCAGACACACATTAAATTTACTCGCCAAAAATCGCGTGGGGTGTTAACAGTGTGTCATAGGCTACAAAAAAGGTATTGTGATTGTTTTGTACTAACAAGCGTGTCGACACATGGTATTAAATATGTGTCCAGACCCTTATTGTATCATATTATAACAATATACATTTTAAATATGTACATAGGTAGATATTATTAATTTACATACTCAATTCACATATCTATAAACGTAGAGTGCGTTTCACAAAATATTTCCATTAAATGATGGCGCTAGTTACTATGTGCGTGGCTACATTATAGGTGTCACTGCGTACAAAAAATTACAGTTCCGAAATCAGGCATAGGAGTATACTTCAATGATAGAAGTTAGGTCAAGACACACTATTAACACCCGACGACGTGTCGACAAGATGAAAATATATGGCTCGTATTGTCCATATAAAATGTAGGGGTTTCTACGATGGGATCGATGTGGAAGAGATACAAGTACCAAGTTCCTGGATATGTACACGTCGAGTGTTAATATTTTTTTTTAATTTTATTCAGTCGGCGAGTGCTCGTCGAGTGTTAATAGTCATCGTCAATCTTGGTTGCCATAAATCTGTAATCGATAACGATTACTATCGTCTACTAAACCGATAGTTAGCACGATTTATTTTCCATAATTGTAGATTTTTTGCGCAGTCAACTCTAGAACTGTCAGTCAGTGAAAAAAAAAACAATTTCTATAAATATTTGCGTGCGAAGGGTAAATAGAAAATAAATACGTAGTGCGTCGCATTTCAATTTTAAACGCTTAAATTATTGGATTAACGATGAATGTGCGCGAGGAAGATCGTCCGAAGAGCAATTGCCCAAGCCGCGGCTTGGGTTTGGCGGCTGCGGCGATCGGAGTTGGCGTTGGGGCGGCCTTGTACTACCTTTTCACCAAGCAGCCAGAGAATCCTCACGGCGAAGGATCTACGACAGGCTGGGCCTGTCAGGAACAGACCTTGTAAGTCCATGCACCTTTTACTTTCACATCCTGCTGTAATTGGATGTTATTGAGCTATAAATAGTGCGGAATTTCCATACGATTTCTAATAGTTTTTGCGAATATATTTCAATGTGAAGGTAGTTTGTAAAGTTCAACGGTTTTAAATAGAAAAAAGGTTCAGTCCCAGTTTCACAGAGCCTTAATGGTTAAATAAGTTTAACAATTAATCACAGGCCTTAATTATCTATTATAAACAAAATATTAACTGATCATAGCATTGTGAAATTGGTATTTTTTAATAGTTTAAGTTATTTCTTGTATTCTCATATTGTTAGGCATTGCAAAATGCATTTTACTGGCTCTAAGCACTATCTTTTGAGTAATTGGGTACCTGTAATGGCCGCTTTATAGAATTAATTATTTTATCATCCAAGGACTGTTAAGCAAATGACTGTAGGGCAGGTTCATGTTCAGGTAGATTGACCTGATCTTCCAATAAAATTGAAAACTAACTTTTTTGACCCTATTAAAAATGGAGCTAATAGGTACTAGGATAGGAAAACGAATTCTTAATATGTTTGTCCATGCATCGTTTACATTGAGACTTGTTTAATGTTATAATGTGAATGTTGTTTACCACACTAAAGTGATTATGAGACTGCACTGCACCCAAATTGTCAGTGTCTAGTACCCGTTGTTTTCTATACAAATAGCTACATTTGCATGCAATTTTGATATGAAGGAGTGAATTACCTTACATTTTCATGCTTTCACACCATCATTTTAGAAACCAATCACCAGCACATGAATGCAATGACAGCTATATCACCATATCAGAGGGAAGCACAACCGACACTAGCATTATAAGTGAAACCCCTTCCGAACTCATTAGGCAAGCTTTAGACAACACCGAACATTCATGCGACTACTCCAACAGTTCGTTCTCGGATATAAACAGTGACAGCAGTCATGATGACAGCAACGAGTCCTGCTCCTGGTACATGAGCAGTGATGGATCTGATGAATCGTTGAACATATCTGATTCGGAGGAAGTAACTCATCAAATAAACGTTTCACTGGATCTAAATAGCAATCGGTATGATGATCCCTCTGTATCTCAAGTCAGGTTGACAAGGGACACCGACTCTGAGATCAGTGATTGGGATGTGACTGGCTCATCATTGTATATACCCGATCATATTCCGGTATATGTTGAGAGAACCGCAGAGTTTATGTATCAAACTGTGGGTCGGATTTGGGAGCAGTTAGGCCAGGGCACTAGTCCTAGTTCTGTAGTGTAAGTATTACTAGTGCATAACTATTAAAAATACTTAGATTAAATTATGTATGTAAAATAAAATAAAATATGTAGGTACATACGTGAGTCATCAAGTTTAAGTGAGGTAATACTGCAAAACTGTAAAATTCACTTTAAATTGTGATGTTTTTGTATAATGTTTTATAAATGTACATTTTATTTATTGATTTTAATTATTTTTCTTCTGTATGTGGTACTACCCTCACTTAATTAGTTAATCATTTTCATTCACATAATCAGC
Source organism: Carposina sasakii (assembly GCA_014607495.2). Classification (NCBI taxonomy): domain Eukaryota; kingdom Metazoa; phylum Arthropoda; class Insecta; order Lepidoptera; family Carposinidae; genus Carposina; species Carposina sasakii. The sequence continues at coordinate 1,718,884 of CP053172.1, read as the reverse complement.
TACATAGTACATACCTATCCAAATCATGCATGACTAATAATAGGGTCGATTCCGGTCATCACACTTAAACCTAATCTAATCTTAGTCAGGTCTATCTCTCTCGGTTCTTAACATAAACGGCTGAGAGAGAAAAGGACAGGTAGTACTAATTTTACACTTAGGTTTAAGTGTCGGAATCAACCATAATGTTTTTTTTAGTTCTTTTTTAGTTACATATTCAATTTGTTAAATTTTTCCAGAGCTGAGGAACAATCTGCATCAATATCTAGACAAGAAGCTTTGTAAGAGATATTTCTTTATGTTTAAGCTCAAAATAAACTTAAAACTAACAATGAGTTGTTCGAGTGCTGTAAATAGTGAATGAGTCATAAGTAAATTGTGGTTTAATTTAACAAAAATACAGTAGTATAGATAATGTGGTAGATTTTGACTTTCAAACTTAAACTTTAGTTAATAGTAATAGGTAATTGGTAATGTACAGACATTACTAATTACCTATTACTATCTCTATACCTATAACTCTCCATTTTTAATGTAATGGCTGAGATAGAAAGGAACAGGTTGAACTAATTTTATTTTTATATTTACTGTGTGACTGTCAAAATTGACTACACTGTGGTCGAAAGTGGACATTTTGGTGTGTGAATCATGTTTTTGTTGTACTTTTATTGTGTGTTTAGAAAAATAAAAATAATTAACATTTTGCATGACTTTTATATTACTTCACACACACCAGTGAGTTGAAGGTTTGCTAACAAGTAGAAAAGCATGAATCAATTGTATTTCAATATAATTTTTTATTGTTTTGAGGAGCATATCTTTGCTGTATTACTTTTTGTTTGAATATTTCATTAAGGGTTCAATTTTCCAAACGTCAGATATCGGCATATCTGAATAATAAAGTTTATGTCTATCATAATCAAGTTTTATAGAAAGTAAGACCGCCTGGTGCTGGCAGAGTAGAATTCGTACCACCCTATGTCTGCCCGTGGGTGTCGTACGAGGCGATTAAGGATTTCCGGGAGGTGGGCAGTAGCGCCTCCCGTGTTAACAACATACTCCAAAATACAAACTGCGGTCACCAACCCGCCTGCCCAACGTGGTGACTATGGGCAAATACCCCCCATGGCAGTCTTGTGTCGTGCCCTGGGGGAGGCCGACGTCCAGCAGTGGACTGCAATAGGCTGATGATGATGATAGAAAGACAGCATCAACTTTATTCTTCCTTTACTTTAGGCTATTTGACGTTTGGAAAAATTGCAGTCCACTGCTCGACATAAGCCTGCCATAGGGGGGCTTTCGCCCATAATCACGGCGCTGTTGGCCTCCCGGAAACCCTTAATCGCCTCTTACGGTACCGTTAAACCGTTTTTGAGATTATGTAGCTACTTATAATATTATAAAGCTGAAGAGTTTGTTTGTTTGTTTGTTTGATTGAACGCGCTAATCTCCGGAACTACTGGGTCGAATTAAAAAATTCTTTTTGTGTTGGATAGTCCATTTATCGAGGAAGGCTTTAGGCTATATATCATCACAGTGCGACCAATAGGGACGAAGAATAAGAGGAAAATGTGGAAAAAACGGGGAAAATTATTCAACTTTGGAGACTTCCGTTGCGTGCGCTGCGTAAACGGTTCAAGTTATCCAAAAAATATGTATGAAAAAATAAAATGACGTAGAAATGATATGAAAGAAAAAAATTGAAGGTCTAGACTGCCTGATGCAGAACCCTTAGCAGCCCAGCTAAACTTTGAGAGATATGAAAATACCGTCTTAGGAAAAGTTGCTCAGCATGATAAGCACTTTCTAATAACGTAATAAAATTGAAGGTCTAGATAACCTGATGCAGAACCCTTAACAGCCCAGCTAAATTTTGAGAGATATGAAAATACCGTCTTAGGAAAATTATTCAACATTTTAAAAGAATTCAATTCCCTGTTAAGTTATCTTTTGCTGTAACAATTAATAAATCACAGGGGCAAACGTTTAAACACGTTGGAATTGACTTACGTCAAGACTGCTTTTCACACGGCCAATTATATGTCGCGTTGTCAAGATCGGGTTGCGGAGAAAATCAGTATGTTCTTCTGCCACAAGAAAATAAAACAAAAAATATAATTTACGCAGAAGTACTTTAAAATATTTTATTCTGTTTGTTGACGCGGACGAAGTCGCGGGCAACAGCTAGTATATTATAAAATTATTAATAAAGAAAATGGAAAAAATTCTTCACCCGAGTGGGAATATATATTGTAGGTATGTACTGCTCTGGAACTTCTGGAAGTGAAAAAAAAAAGTATAATACTACAGCTGCTTTTCTTCCCGGGCATACTGTACAAGTCAGTAGACGGACAAGAGGGTCTTGGTGTTTTGTAGGCGATGGGCTGACCACCTGTCACTACTAACCAAACTTGTACATCTCAACTATACCCTCAAAGTTGGTCAGAAGTGGCACCATGTGGTTCTATCGGCCCTTGGTGCTCTGCCTACCCCGTAAGGGATAAAGGCGTGATTATATGTATGTATGTACTATGTTATTCCCTATTCTCTAGCCGTGGCCGCTCGTGGTCGCTGGAAGAGTGCTCCATTTGCTTCGAGGTGCTGCTCCGGGACCAGCAGGTGACGTCACTGCCGTGCACGCATCGCTTCCACGAAGCGTGCATAGGGCCATGGTTGAGAGAGCAGCAGACTTGCCCCAACTGTCGCAAGACCGCTTAGACTTCGGTGAGTTTATTTATTTACACGCAAAGACGTTTCTGAGATAGCGTGCATAAACATACAGACAAAATGGAAAAATTATGTTTTTTTTTTTTATTACGATAAGCTAGCAACTCTTATTGATCTTTTATGTCTGCCCAAGCTGGGACGTTGCTATATGTGTCTTTTTCGGAACACAGTCGTGAGCGTCCGCTATTATATATACATAAATAATAAAAATATAACGGATCGCTGTCTGTACATGGGAGATATATAAGAAAAAATATTATAGAATACCTTTATCGACGCAATAGTACCCAAAACAATGATTTTTGGGATTTTTGTCTGTTTGTCGGTTTGTCTGTGCGTTTGTGCACGCTAATCTCAGAAACGGCTGAACCGATTTCGATCCATTTTTACAGGAATATATTGTGACAGGTCCCACTTAACATATAGGCTACTTTTTGTCCCGGGAAAATGTTTTTATCCCGGATAATTTCGATATTTTGTTTTTTTTTTCTGTAGTCCACGCGGACGGAGTCGCGGGCGTCCACTAGTTTTCTAAATATATTCCGTTGCTGTAGTTTGTTCAAACTTTAAGTGCCTGGGCTCAGTCTTACAAGGGGATGGGGAAATAGACCGAGATATAATGCACCGAATTAGTTCAGGGTGGATGAAATGGCGACAGGTCACGGGAGTTATGTGCGATGCCCGGATGCCGTTAAAGCTTAAGGGTAAGGTGTACAAGACCGTAATTCGACCTGTCGTCTTGTATGGATCTGAATGCTGGGCCGTAAAATGAGTGTGGATGGATATAATGGAAGAGGTAGACCAAAGAAGTGTTGGATGGATTGTGTGAGGAAGGATATTCGTGTACTGGGAGTGAACGATGCGATGACGGATAATAGGGACGAATGGAAGAAAAGAACATATTGCGCCGACCCCAAATAAATGGGAACGGGGCAGGAAGATGATGATTTCGTTGCTGTAAGTAACAAATTAAAGTAAAATGTTTGTATGTTTCAGGCATCCCCACGCGTGCATTCAACGAACGAGCCCTTTCATAATGGCTGGACCATTTTGAAATCGAATCAAATACTAATATAATGCGAATGTGTCCAGAAATGTAGGTATATAGTTCTTTAGTGTAATTTTTAGTTTTACTTGTTGACTCCTATATGACGCTGTTTGGCTCTATGGCATACAATGCGACAGATATATTTTTTTTTAATTCCCAGGATAATGTAAATATTTGAGTCAATTTAATTACATATAGGAAGTTTTAAAAATACTTATATATTTGGAATACAATGTGGAGACTAAAAATATTATAGTTAAGTTGTTATTTGTAGTGATTTTCTTAGTTAGTGTATAAATGATATATGTAATTGAAATTTTGGGAATATGACCATTTTTTAAGTGTGGTTGAAAATGTAGTGTTTAAAATTAACTGTGATTTTTTTTTGTGTAATTAAATTAACTGACCATTATTTTTTGTTTTTTGGTCCCATAAAAAATGTATTAACTAATTAAAAAAATATATATTAACGCGTCTACGTACAAGTTTTGAAATGAAATGAATGTAAAATGTAGCTATTAATCGGATTGTTATATTTTCTACGATATTTCATGTGATTATTAAATTAAATGATTCATTACAATAATATTATTTGAGGATTAACATGACATATAATGAGAAGACACTACTAACAATAATTAAATATTTCATCATTCTGAACATTATTTGGAATAAAATAATATTATAATAATTACTTATTTAATTACGCACAAATAAATGTAAAATAAAAAATAAAGTTATTAAATAAATGATTTTTATTGTTAAATAGGTGATTACATGAAAAAAAAGTACATTAATAATACATATATATGCCTTTTATATTATTTTAGTTTAATATAAATTTGAAATTATTCCTTAGCAGTTGTGTGTATAAATTTTTCCTAGCTTTTGGAGTGTCTTCTAAAATATTGTTCTAAAAATTCAAATGTTGGCTATTTAATGTAAGTACTTACTGATAATCAAAATTGTTTGTAGTTAGTTGTATCTGTGGCCATTTTTTCAGCCCCCCTAGCATGACCACGTATCGTGGATATCGTATCGTACGATATCGTATCGTCTCTATACATAATTAAACATGGCGGCTATATTTATCGTATTTTGACAGGCTAAATGTCGATAAATCAGTTTATGGTATCGTGTTTCGCAAGTCATGCTAGGCTTCAATCTAGTCATCAATTTCTATATCGATCAATGAGTTTTGCAATCATATTTATTGAGGGCAGATTTTTCAATAGGCAGATAGTTCTAACTGATGTATTCTGATGTTGTCCTTTTCTGAAACTTTGTCAATATAGAGACAGCATCAATTTTATCCTTCAAATTGACTTATTGGAAACACCGACTCTTTAATAATAGCACATTAATGATTTCTGCATAATACTCTAGGAAAGAGGCAAGTGTACATTTATATATGTATGTATACAAGATGTAACAAAAAGGGTTGAAATGTTAAGCGAAAAACTATGAAAATAGTCCACTATAAAGAACTTATCTACAGTATTTGAGAATCGGAACCACATGTTTATTTTTCCAATTAGTATGGAGAATTCCTAAGCAACTCATACATCTCATACAATACTTATACAATCTTCGAAAATAAACATATGATTTCATGTCTCAATTTTTGTACATTCTCAATAGTTCGCTTAACATCCTCTTTTGGTACATCCTGTAGAATGATTTAAAAAAATATTTATTGTCTATTAATTATATGATCTCAAGAAATGTCATAATATAAATACAACTTACCCATAGCCTAGCTAGTCGTTTGATAATATAATCAATTTTTTGGAAAAATTAAAAAAATCAAATAGTCAATGAATTTGATCTCTTAACATGTAATTTATGCTAGGTACCTTAATTAGACTGTTTCCTTGTATTTTTAGTTTTTTACCAGACTTACCTTATGCCTCGCCGTTATTGAAAAAAAAAACAAAGCGTTAGAAAATTGTCGAATTTGTGAGTGCTACGTTATTTCGTCCCGTCTAATCGATGATTTCTCGAAAGCTAATCAACTGTTGACAGTTGATTTAACTGTGCTTCGGAAACGGAGCAATAATCATGTAATTTAATGAATTAATGGACATTAGTGTAAATGAAGTTGTTGTAATATTTTGCTTTATTAATAAAGATTGCTCAATTTGATGTGTCGTTTCTGACTTAAAATTTGTTCTAGCTCCCCCTTTTTGTCCCTAAGAAAAGTCTAAATTTTAAGTTATGTTTAAATGTGACAGTGAGAAACGTCCCCTGATTACGTAAAAGCAATAGCAAAGCCGAAGCAAAGCGATAGCGAAAATTGTACAATATTCGCCTTGAAATGTCAAAGTTCCCTTGAAATTCGTTTTACGTAATACGAATTTGACAATCAGCGTTTTTTGTACAATTTTCGCTATCGCTTTGCTTTTGCTAGTTAGGTAATAAGGGGGCTGACCATATTGTTTTTTTCCTGCAGATTAATCAATAGATACATGTATTGATATAGTCCACACACGACCCTGTTACATATTTTATCGCAATGGCAATAGCGGTACCGCTTTTTGCGCCCATTAGTTGATGCCACTGTATCCCTCCCACTTTTTAAAAACATAGGTGTTTGGGATATTTTAATAAAGAAAGAAAAACATATAACCGTACTAATAACAAGCGTGCCGCAGTGTCAGTTTTATCATCCATCTAAATTCAGAAAACATTCCACTAAAATTAATGGCTGTATGACATAGTTTCCTTTGCCATTCCTTCCGGATAAACATACAATGGTTACAATGATTTCCTTTTTGAATCTCTTGCCACCTTATGCTATACTAAGTTTTTGAGCAGTTTCTTGAAAGTTTTGGATAAAAATGCGGTTAAAATATCTCTTCTGCTAGTACTTTGGGATCCATTTCCTTGATAGTTGAATGAAAAAATGCGCCTACTATTTGAGAACCTCTGCTACTTTCTGCTATGCTAGTAGGTTTTGAGAAGTTTCTTGATAGTTTTGGAGTAAAAAACACGGTTACAAAATATCTCCTGCTGCCTTCTGCTATGCTAGAGTACTTTGGAATCCATTTATTTTCTAGTTGAAATTGCGCTTACTATTTGAGAACTCCTGCTATGCTAGTACTTTTTGCAGTTTATTCAGAAAATCATAAGACCAGGAAACAATCCCTAATGCTATGGGACCACGGGGAATCAAAATTACCCGTGGTCCCGGTAATGGGTCGACCCACTGGGGCCACGGGTAAACACTGAGTTTATTGATAGTTTTGACGCGGTTACAAAATATCTCCTGCTGCCTTCTGCTATGCTAGTACATTGAGAGCCATTTCCTTGATAGTTAATGCGCTTACTATTTAATAACTCCTGCTACTCTAGTATTTTGTGACTGCCATTAGGACTATTCTATATTTTATTTATATTGTGTTTTTACTGCAAGTAAATTTATCGTTTCAGCACGTAAAGACAACTTCTCACAATAATAACCAGACTCCAATTTCTCTTTCTCAGAATGTCTAAGAAGTTCACATTATAGGAAGTTGACCAAATGCGAATTTTTCATTTTGAGAAATTGACATATTAATGAGAAGTTGTCATTTTGAACATTTTTTATTTTAGTAAGTTGACATTCTGAGAAAGAGACATGCGCGCCCGGTTGTTATTTTGAGGTACCTATTGTCATTATTATCTTTAACGTAATTGTTACGGCTTCACCTTTACCAGCACAGAGGGGCGCAGGGGCGCGGGGCGCTCGCGACCACGGCGCCGCCATCTTCTTCGACTCAGTGCCTTCTTCCGAGTTGTACCTCATACACGCAATTGTTATTTATATACATATTTTCATTATAATCAGTTTAAAGTAAAATTACAGAGTCTCTAACGAAAAAGTTTGATAATATATTTTATTGGACTGATTCAATGATCGTCCTAGGTTGGCTTAATACCTCACCTTCCCACCTAAAGACCTTCATTCGTAATAGGGTGGGTGAGATTCAAGACAGTACTTCCGCCTACAGTTGGAGCTACGTGCCTTCTAAGTTAAACCCGGCAGACCTGGTTTCTCGCGGAGTGAGAGCTGAACAACTCATTGAATCAGGGTTGTGGTGGACAGGACCGAGCTTTCTTCACCAAACACATATTGACTTTCCCAAAACACCAGCTACATGCACAAATGTATCTCTTCAGGAAACTACATTAACACTCACAACACACATAAATAAAAATCATAATATAAATATGGGTAATACTAATAATATAATTTCAGGATTAATTCATAAAAAATCTAACTACAATAGATTAATCAGAACAATTGCTTACATTTACAGATTTATAAAAAATTGCAGAAACATCACAGATAAAACTATGGGAATTTTAAATCTAACAGAGCTACAGACTTCAGAGCTTATAGTTTTACGCACAGTACAAGAAGAAATGTTTTCAGAAGAAATAAATAGCATAGTTTCAGGCGAACATTTAAAACAGAAAAATAGAGTTTCATCTTTGTCTCCCTTCATAGATTCAAATAACATATTACGTGTGGGTGGACGTCTTAATAATTCTAATTACACATATAACGTAAAACATCCTATTCTTTTAGACAGCAAACATCATATCACACGTATACTTTTTCATAAACATCACATAGAGTTAATGCACGCAGGTCCAAACATGCTACTATCACACATTAGGCAAACATACTGGGCTTTGGGGGGGAGGAACCTCGCGCGGCATACTGTACACAAATGCGTACGGTGCTCTAGATTCAAACAAAAAATTATTCAGCCTACTCAGCCTATTCAGCTCGCGACCACGGCGCCATCTTCTTCGACTCAGTGCCTTCTTCCGAGTTGTACCTCATACACGCAATTGTTATTTATATACATATTTTCATTATAATCAGTTAAAAGTAAAATTCAGATCTTCTCATTTTTATAACCAAAATCAATAGCAGCTATCGAAGCGTAAACAGTAATTTCTTAACTAGCGCAACAATGTGGTCCTTTTTCGCAGTTATATGGTTAGGTATAGTGTGTACCTGTCGGGTATTAGAAATAAATAACACAGAATACAATCAAAACCTTTATTTTAAACATAACACTTTACCACGACATAAAAATAAAATCATAGGCACAATAAATGGGAAATCATTTTCGTCTTACTATGTATATTAACAATAAAAAATGATGTTTAATTAATAAGTGACTCCGATGTTATGCTCCAGTCTAATATGACGTGTCCATGCTTCCACGTTTTGGAATACCTGGTGACAAAATATATGTACCTATAGCTGATTTTACAGGATGTTTTTTCGTTGCCACCCTTAACGAAGGGTACGTACTCTATACATCAAATAAAGTAAGTTTATGCCAAAAAAAATGCTGGGAAACTATGTAAATTTTTTGTTTTTTTTTTTAATTACTTGATTGAGCGAAATTTATAGTGTCCAGTGTTTATGCTAGTTATTTCATAGATAGATATTAATTATTTCTTGTGAAAAAATCTTGCTACACGCGTCAATCTGCATTTATGCAGAAAAACGCAGTCTATTTACTCTCAACTTTGGACCCTATTATTTTGGAAACCAGGCACTTCCCAGGTATGCTTCCATGGAGAAAAATGATCGTGACGATGAGGAGATTCCATAGTTTTCGGGAACATTGACGACCAAAAATCACCCTGTATTATGGAGAAGTATCTTATAAATTTATCTTAACTAAGATATAGATATAGACGTGATTATAGATAGACGCGGGGTCACATACAAAATTTTTTCTAAAAATTTCCGGGATAAAAATATTTTCCCGGGATATGTGAGCCTATGTGTCAATTCAGGGTGACTCCATACCATATTAAAATCGCTCCAGCCGTTTTTAATTCTAGAAAGCTCCAGTCAAGCAATAGTAATTCAGCAATAAAAAGTTAACCGACAATCGTGCACAAAGAAAAAAAGTAACTATAGAATAGCCGGCAAAGCGTGAATCAGACTGCGTGAGTCTGATTCACGCGGACGAAGTCGCGGGCGTCCACTAGTACAAAATATATTGTGAATAATCATTTATTTATGAACATTTATATAATTGAAATAATAATAATCCTAATCTAACCAATATCCAGAACTAGTAACATGATCTTAAATATACAGCGGAGTAATTCCAAACGTCAAGTGAAACGATATCGCGTTCTAGGATTTGTATTGAACTTTCGGTTCTCCCTGCGCCGATAGGTGGCACCGCTATACTCACATTACGGCAATATTGGCAAATCATACTCACATTATGGCAATATTGGCAAATCATACTCACATTATGGCAATATTGGCAAATCATACTCACATTATGGCAGTATTGGCAAATCATACTCACATTATGGCAGTACTGGCACGGGAACAGTTTCAAGCCGTGCGTGGTCACGTGATTGCGAAACCTCTCGGCGTCGAAGAAGACGCGACCGCACGCGTCACAGATCCAGCCCAAATGTTCCTCTGCTTCTGTTTCACGCTCCTATACGAAGATTAATCCTCAATTTAGTTTAAGAATGATATTAGGTAAATGTGTGAAAATGTATTGCGATCACTTACTAGTAGCTAGGTAGGTATATGATGTCTTCTTTAGCCTATCGCAGTCCACTACTGGACATAGGTCTGCCCCAGGGCACACCACAAGGCTACTGCCAAAGGGGGGGTTTTGCCCATAGTCACCATGCTGGGCAGGCGGGTTGGTGACCGCAGTGTGATTTTCGGACTATGTTGTCAGTACGGGAGGCGCTGCTGCCCACCTCCCGGAAACCCTTAATCGCCTCGTACGATACCCACGGGCAGACATGGGGTGGTACAAACTACTCTGCCGGCACCACGCGGCTAATATAAGTTACATGATGTAGTTACCTGTATAGCGTATTCTACAGTGGCGTAGCAAGGTAACTAGGGGCCCTGGGGCAAATAAAAAAATGGGGCCCCACTGCTATTTGAACTATCGATTTTTTTTACTATCATCTCTTTATTGCACGTGACTAGACATTACCAAGAATTTTGAAGTTTACGAGTCCCATAATTAAAGGATTGCTTAGATAGATAATACATGCGCGAGCGTAGTGAGCGCGAATTTTTTTCTCGTATTCACCATGTAACTTGTTTATTACTTCTTGAAAATTCAAGCTCTACCGAGGATTTCTGACCATTGCTAAATAAAACACGAGGTAGGTTACAATCGGATAGACATTACCAATAACTTATAGAGTTTACGAGCCCATTAATTGAAAACTGAAAGAAGCATAATAGATGAAGCGAAATTTTATTCTCGTACTTACCACATAACTCAAGTAAAATGTGTATTACTTTTTGAAAATTCAAGCTCTACCTAGGAATTCACGGTAAGGATTCGAGGGCCCCCTGAGCTTGAGGGCCCCGGTGCACTGCCCCGCCTAGCCCCTAGGTAGCTACGCCACTGAATACGTACCTGATCTTCAGTTTTTATGGAATTCATAATGGACGTAGAAGTCTCCGTTTTGGGCTTTTTGGGTTCTCGGGGCTCGTAGTATGGACACGCTGAAAACATTTGAAATGAAATGATTTTCTCAAAATATGGCAAAGTTATTATTACATTATTAGATCAGAGACATGTTTTGTCGAAAAATGTGGCATGCAAATATTATAATGTATTCAAACATTTTGACATCTTAATAGATAGAGGACCCAGATTGAGATCGTGGATATCGTTTCTATACAAAATTCAACATGGCGGCTATATTTATCATATTATGACAGGCTAAATGTCGATAAATCGGTTTAGCATATCATGTATCGCAGGTCATGCTACTAGAGCTGGTGTTATGGCTTCTCATGTTTAACATTTTGTAACAAAAAATACTTATCATGTGGTATTTAGGTACATGTATAATAAATAGCGCTGATATGTATACCATATATCCTTACTAATATAATAAATGCGAAAGTAACTCTGTCTCGCTTTCACGCCAAAACGACTAAACCGATTTAAATGAAATTTGATACACAGTTAGTATAGACCTTGAAAAAGGACATAGGCTTCTATATCCACAGGAAATTATTTTTATTCGGGATAAATTCGACATTTTGTTTTTTTTTTGCAGTTAACGCGGACGAAGTTTCTGGCGTCCACTAGTAATCTAGGTATACATAAATAAAAATGTAACGGATCGCTGTCTGTACATAGAAGAATCGAAGATATATGATAAAAAATATTATAGGAGACTTTTATCAACGCAGTAGGACCCAAAACAATGATTTTTGGATTTTTTATCTGTTTGTTTGTGCACGCTAATCTCAGAAACGGCTGAACCAATTTCGATGCAGTTTTCAGGAATATATTGTGACAGGTCCCACTTAACATATAGTTTTGACATTTTGTTTTTTCTACAGTCCACGCGGACGGAGTCGCGGGCGTCCACTAGTTATTAAATAAACCGCTAGTTACTAACCTCCATGCCCCACATGCGTCTTGTAAAATGTAACCAGCACTCTATCCATAGTCTCAGTGACGATCATGTGTGCGGGACACGCTTTGCCCGTCTTGTATATCTGACGCTCTGGCGCCGGCCTCTTGCCTTTACCCTAGGAAGGGGCGAAGGAAATGGGAGGGATGCTTTAGGAAGGGATGATATACGACCAATTTCAATACTAGAGATCATAGAAAAACTCGCATTTTTTAAATTCCAATTTTCAAATTTTGTATGAAAACAATGGAATATTTATTACTTGTAAAATATGCAAAAATCTCACGAGATTGGTTACTGAAATTGGCTGACAGAAAGGAAGGAAATCTATACATATAATAAAATTGTAACGGATCTATGTTTGTGCACGCTAATCTCAGAAACGGCTGGACCGATTTCGATGCAGTTTTCAGGAATATATTGTGACAGGTCCCACTTAATATATAGGCTGCTTTTTATCCCGGGAAAATGTTATTATCCCGGATAATTTCTGCATTTTGTTTAATGTGTAGTCCACTAGTAGGAAATATAGTTATTATAGGTATCTAAGTAAATTAAAATCCTACGCTAAACGTGTTTTCACGATTCTTTTATTCTGTTTTTAGGAACACCGCCGTCCCCCTGATTACGTAAAAGCAATAGCAAAGCCGAAGCCGCGCGATCGCGATAATTGAGTGTGTGTGTGTGTGTGTCCTTGTGTGAGGTGCGGGGCGCGGGAGGACGCCGAGCGCTCGTTCCGCGCACGCACACACTCGAGACTAGGCATGGGCTAATCATATCCGGGAAAGGATTGAACATGTAGCAAATCACTCCGACTATGGATATATATCCTTTTAACATATCCAACTCCGCGTGCATGTCCGGGAACGAAGAGATTAAGTGGAGCGAGATATGACTGGGATTGGTTTGGTTAGGTTGTTGTAGGTGTCCTTTTAACAGATCCAACTCCGCGTACATATCCGGGAATGAAGAGATTAAGCGAACCGAGATATGATTGGGATGATCTATCCAAATAATAATTAGAATATTTGATAGGCGTATTTAAAAATCACTAAATAGGTACACTAAAACTATTGTCCAAAAAATAATTCCAAATCCAAACAGCTTTTATTTACATTAAAAACAAAATACTTAAGATCAAATATAAAACGGAATAAATAGAAATTTTGAAAATTATAATTACGAAAACAAATATTTTAAAACAAACATTGCAACGAACTAAACGGCATGCCTGTCGCTCGTGAATATTCGTATATACTCGTGTAATGTCGTTACATTCGCGCTCATGCGTCTACTGCGATAGTACCGCGCGTTCCGGCGCGTTCGCATTCCGTCTCGCTCACTTATTCTTATCTTCGGCATTATTCGGTAGGTCGGAGTGGGTCGGATATAGGATATGGTAACTTTCTTTAAAGTGAAGGAGTTGATTCATATCCACCTCTGGATATATATCCGAGGATATAGTTGTGTCCGGAGTTACCCATGTCTACTCGAGACTATCGCAATCGCGCCTCTTCGGCTTTGCTATTGCTTTTACGTAATCAGGAGGCGCGTCTATAATTTATGTAAAGGTGTGTATTGCTATTTTATTATTTATTATGGGTTCACAAACTTATGCCTGTTACGCACGACTTCGATCTAACTACACAAATTGCGCATACCGATACATACCGAAACTGTAAAAAATTATTAGTGACTGCTGATGCGAAGCGTCACTAGAATACATCAGCTGCATCTCCTTCCGTGCATGTCGTAAGAGTTGACTAAGGTAACTTGTCACTGGTCATTTACTCCTGAAGGATTTCTAAGTGTAAGTAGGCGAATTATCATAATTTTAAAAACATTTTTCTCGTATAGATGGTATTGGTGCTGCTGATGATGGATAGGTACTGTGGCGCTCGCGTACTTATTTATATGCACCTGTACCCGTATGATGAATTTGATGAAAGCGAGATGACTCACTAGATAAATTAAGTGTGTTGCATGTAAAAATAGACTTACGAATTAGAATAGACACCTCGCTCTCAAGCCAGACTGAGTGAATTAGGGCTGATAGAAGTTGTTTGCAAATCCCTTTTTACACACCAAGTAGAAACACTTGCCTTGTCTAGTTATTACTTAGCTCTGTGGATTTGACGTTTAAAAGTGAGACATCTCGCTCTCACCAAATTCATTATACGCGGCTGGTATTATCATGATATGTCATCATCATGATCATAATCTTCCTGCCCTAACACCATTATTTATAGGTAAAGTCGGCACCATAATATGGTTTTCCTCGAAACTCATATTGCCAAGGATTTGGGGATTCTTTTACAGCCGGCTGCCTGCCTAACACCAACGTCCTTGGGTACCTTGTAGCTATTTGAAATGAGGTGTTATTGTGGTAATAATCACCTGATAAACATAAACTCCCGATTGGCTGCACATATAGTGCGATCTAAGCCCCTCTATAGTCTGCTTGCTGGCCGTAGTTTTTCTAAACCGGTATTTAGTTTCCTCTTGAATGGCGCTCTTGTATAGAAGAAAATCTGAAATATTTATTTACTTAGTCACTTTTAGGCGACCGCAAAAACAAACGCTATTGGGAATATGAGTTGCGACAGAAACCATATTGCGCCGGCCACCGTAACTTTTTAGCGAACGTCGATCGACTGGTCTGTTAAATGGAAAAGAAATAAAAGAGGGGCAGCGGCTAAATATATTTTCATACAAAAATAGTGTGCCGCGGAGCGAGGGTGAAGTATGGGACGAGGGGAGCGTTGAACACTGTAGCCCTGCCCATTTACATAGAAACCACCTTGTAATGACTAGTCAAACTACTTGCATAAACGTGTGGTTACAGCCAGTGTTGCCAACCTCAAAAAACTAAAAAACAGCAACTCGCCTAAAAAAAAACAGTAGAAAACAGTAGGTAAAGAAAAAAAGGCAGATTTCATAGATTTGCTCATATAATTAAATAATAAACAATTTTCTTAGTTACTATAATTCTCATACATTGATATATTTATAATCACAACAACAAAAAATAAAAATCAAAGTAAAATTATTTTTCAGTTTCATTTTCAATTGCCTCATCTTCAATATTTTCAGTTTCACACTCATTATTATTTTTAAAATCATACATATTTTTGTTGAATTTCTTCATGTGCCTTTCTGTGGCTTCAAATGAATAGCAATCGGTTATTTCGGATTTAGTGTGTAATACTCCTTTAATAGCTGTAGTTGATAGTCTGTTGCGTAATTTGGTTTTCATAATATTTATAGTAGAAAATAACCTTTCCACGGCGGCGCCGCTATGTGGTAGGCACAAAAGCTTTTTTTCCAATTCACACAATAAGGTGAATGTTTGAGATTCGTCTCCATTTCTTAATTATTGTACATGTTTCCAAAAGTCGATAATATCGGAAGTTTTGTTTTGGTTGAAAGAAAAATCGACATTTCTTAACATTCGCCATTCTCTATCCAGTTCCGTTATATTATTTGGACAAATATTTGGGAAGAAATAATGTAATTCTGCTATGGAAGTGCTAGTGTCATTGCGTTTTATTACGTAGTGGTTCGTCATTGCGTGCGTTTGCAAAGTAGTGTAATAGGTGGCGCTGAGCGGTAGTTGAAAAACAGTAGAAAATAGGAATGAAACAGAAAACATGGACATTAATGTGAAAACAGCAAATCTACTGTTAAAACAGTAGGGTTGGTAACATTGGTTACAGCTACTGCGTTACACTGGCGCTGAAGTTCCGCCCTTATCATGACGTCATGGCCTCACGATTGCCACACGACTCACTTCATAGTCCCACCTCCTCTTTTATACCTTCTCCATGGGTCTAGTACCAATGAATTCATTTCATGTACAGATTTTAATGTTGTAAAATTGTTACTTAGCTCGTGCCTCGGAAAAAACCGCTGGTCCTGCGCCTGATCTCTCTCCGGTCGTGTCGGCTTTCCGTCCCATCGGACTATGAGAGTAACGGAATAGAGAGTGCACCTTTGTTTGGGCATACACTTGTGAGTGCACTATTATTTATTTCTTATCTCCTGCGCAGTTGACTAGCTTCCGTTGAGATTGGGCAGCATGACTGAAATTCGGTCGGAGTCATTATTTATGTAAATCTGTGCTCTAAGTCAAGTGTGTAAACTCACCGTCCATGTTTCTAAACTCGAGTCGCTCCAACTGTTCGTGCACTCGATGTTCATGCAGTAGATGTCGACTAAACTGCGAGCCGTAACTCACACGCTCGTTACATAGCGGACAGATAAACGCTTTGCGCTTCTCCACCTATTTAGATTTGAGCTCCAATTCAAAATACTCTAAAATTATTAATAAAGAAAATGGAAAAAATTCTTCACCCGAGTGGGAATCGAACCCACGACCACTGCAAACCGTGCCAGCCGTTATAACCACTAAGCCAGCGGGTCAATTGCTCGGATGACGAATTTTACCATCTCTTTTTTAAATTACATATTGGCAAGATTATTACACTAGCCAAATCTCGGCAAACAAAGCTGAATCCCTCAGCACATTGTTTAAAGATGAAACGATCAACCATATCCTAACGGATTATATTAATACAGAAGTGTATTTAATTTATTCAAAATACTCTATTTGCACAAAGTAAGGTAAAGTTGGTGTGTATAACTATAATTTTGTGTCTCCCTATTTGAATTGCCCTCTCTTTTCTTCGTCGCCGGACGCGGGCCCCGTGTCTATTCACCCCGCCACGCTAGTAGTTGTTGCCCAACCATCGCGGTACCGACCTCGCGTCTCGGCAAGTGAATTTTCGTGTGTGACAAACTGACCTACCCAATAAGAGTGCTCTTACCCTAAAAGTGGACTATAGTGAACTGTGAACCTAAACCCTACGATAAATTCCGCGCGGAAGAAGAAAGAAGAGAAAACACACAGGTCCAGGCCCAGCACCTCAATCCCTAAACATGGTGTTAGTTCCCTTAATGCGACTTCAAAAACTACGTAGTATACGCTGTGTAAGCGACATAAATACATTTTGTATGACTGAGTCGCAGGCGTCCATATATATTTATACACAACGGCGGATCCAGGGGGGGGGGTCATGGGGGTCATGACCCCCCCCTGAGCTGGTTCCAGGACTTAGGTGGACGACTAATTGAACATAATGATTTTATTTATATATTCTGTCACCATACAGATTTTATGTAACTACATACCTTTAATATTTAATTAATTTAATATATGTAGTATAATAACTTTGTATGATGGAATGGCAAACGTTTGGGAACGAGCATATCGAAAATTTTAATTTTACCGCGCCACACTTGCGTCGGCTACGTAACGTCTAGCACAGGGCTGCCAGATCGTATAATTGAATACAAAATATGTATAATCAATCAGACAGTGTATTGTATCCTTGATCATTTCGTATAATACGATACAAACGCACACGGCATGAAATGGAACGTGAGTTCGTCTCTTGCTTTTCTCGAAGTTGTTCGCTCACTCTAGTAGGATAAACTTAGATGTGACGCCCGCAGAAGGCTGCCATCCATAAAACCACGACACTTTTTATGTCAGTGGAAATCTGATTAACTTGATAGAAGAATATGTTTTGCAATTACGCCATTTTATAGTTAAAAAATTTGGTGGACCAAATGTAGAGAGAACCACAATCGAATGCAAAATCCTAGAACGCGATATCGAAGTTTCTTACAATGTTTGGAATATATAGGTATACATGGGCCAAACAACGACTAGTGGCCCGGTGGGGCCGGAAGCGCTTCCCTTTTCACCAAACCCACATTGGTGACCCCTGTGAACTGGACATACGCAACCTTCAGTCTTCAGGAACTTCACCATCATCGCAGCACTCCGCAGCAAAGGTATCACACAACAGCATCACCTCTCCTCTTCTTCCACGACAGCAGCAGCAGCACGCCAGTAGCCAGCAGATTTATAAGAAGCGGCCATGACAGCTTCCTGGACCTGTTAGCAACGCACGCACGCATCGGCATCACGGAACAACATGTTCCCATTCCACGCGCAGACCAGAACACATCAGCCGCATTGCGTTCCCAGTCGCCTCAAAGACCAGAACGCATCGCCGCAACACGTTCCCAGTCGACTCACTGACCCGAATGCATACTTGTGAGAATACACGCTGGGTGCTGCCGAAGACATATCGACCTCCGGTCTGGAAGGGGAGTAATGTAGCGGAGCCATCTATCGGATACAGGAGAGAACCACAATCTAATGCAACATCCTAGAACGCGATACCGAAGTTTCTTACAATTATTGGAATATATACATGGGCCAAACAACGACTAGTGGCCCGGTGGGGCCGGAAGCGCTGCCCTTTTCACCACCCCCATACTCCGCGCATCCTGCTCTATGTATTAGGGAGGTGGCTGCGCCGCATCAGTCGTACCTACCTCACAATAATACGGGGCCTCTGGCCTAACACAAAATTCTTGTGTGAGAATAATAAAATATAATAGTAAAAATGCTATTTTTTACAAAGAAATAATCGAAGTTTTAATAGTAGAAAATGGCTAATAATTTGTCGTTCGCTTCACCTGCATCAGCATTACCATGATGCATTAGCGATTGTCACAAATTCTCGATAGAGCCTGCATTTTCGAGAAATAAATGGCAACAGTGTACAAAAAAAAACCCTCGCAAAAAAAAACCGCTCGCTACGCTTGCGCTATAATGTTTTCTTTGTACATTTTTTACACATTCAGTGCCGGCGACTACTTATTACACTAGTGGCAACAGTGTGCAAAAAAAACCCTAAAAATATTGCGCTCGCTACGCTCGTGCTATAATATTTTCTTTGTATATTTTTTACACATTCAGTGTCGGCGACTACTTATTACACTATTTTAAAGGCGACAATTTTTGAGTGTGTATGTTTCTTACTTCTTCACGTCTACAAACGGATGGAGCGATTTTAATAAAATTTTGTATAGAGTTAGCTGACACCCTTAACACATAGGCTGTTTTTCTGCAGTTAAGTTTTTCAAGTGTACAATATAGAATAAATATTTTTGAGTACAGTACTTACGTACATTAATAAAATACCTACTTTTTACTTGTATCTATTGTTATCAAAATTAAATTATAAGTTCTTGACTTGACCACATCTTGACCACGATTATGTGACCCCCTCCTGGCGCCAAAGCTGGATCCGCCCTTGTTTATACATATGTACATATAATAAAAATGTAACGGATCGCTGTCTGTACATGGAAGATATATGAGAAAAAATATTATAGAAGACATTTATCAACGCAATATTAACCAAAACAATGATTTTTTGAATTTTTGTCTGTTTGTCGGTTTGTCTGTGCGTTTGTGCTTGCTAATCTCAGAAACGGCTGAACCGATTTCGATGCAGCTTTCGGTAATCTATTATGACAGGTCCCACTTAACATAAGAGTGAATTTCAACATTTGTAATTTTTATCCAATTTTGGTGGATTTTTTATCTTTAGACTTTTTGATAGTTTTTTGTACTTAGATGCACAAGGGACGTGTTTTATATGAGTCTACTATTTTCAAAAACCGCAATGTCCATGTTGACTACTTTCAAGATATCCTTAATTATCTTATTGTGCGTAATAGACGCCCTTTATAGTAATAAATCTTTGCGAGATTAATTTAGATTTGTGTAGGTACACTAAATGTATAGTTAATATAGATATATTCGAGCAAAAAAGAGAATAAAAGCAAAGAAATATAATGGACATTGCTGGCTTTGAAACACTCGGATGGACTTTGCGATTTTTGATACAAAAATAACATGGACTTTGTTGGTTTTGAAACCTAGCTATTGCGTATAGTAAGACAATACCATATTAATACTTTTACATACCAATAAAAATTATCTATTGACTGAGTGTGTATCTAACTACTCAAATTTGCCCGTTACAAAATTTACCCATATCAAGCCCAGACATTTTATGAGAAATAAAACAACACATTTTTTTATAATGTCACGTAAGTAGTTTATTAATTTGTGTGAAGAGAAAGAAGAATCTACCAACTAATAATTAGTCAAAAAAAAATCAAATTAACA
This sequence comes from Carposina sasakii, assembly GCA_014607495.2. Taxonomy (NCBI): domain Eukaryota; kingdom Metazoa; phylum Arthropoda; class Insecta; order Lepidoptera; family Carposinidae; genus Carposina; species Carposina sasakii. Next base: position 1,698,608 of record CP053172.1, on the reverse strand, counting down.
GTAGTTGCGATTCTTCTTGCTCTTCACACATTGGTTCTTCAGGAGCCTCTTCGTCATCGTTATCATTGTTGTGTAAAGTAAGTTTGAGTAAATTTTGTGATGAGGGTACTACTCGCTTGTAATACTCCAAACTCTCTATATCGCGCCAGTTGTCCCCAAAATGAGTTGATAACAATTTATCAACGTCTCTTAATTTCAGCGCTTTTACTGGCGCACCCATCGGAATAGCAGTTGGGGAAATATCTGCCGTGGTTTTATTTTTCTTGCAAATGCTTTTAAATTTACCTAAATCAATTTTGTAGTAAAGTTCTCCTCTTATGCCAACCATTTCGTTGGATTTGCTGGCTCTTTTCAAATAAAACCTTTTGCATTTAGAAAAAGGCACATGCCATTTTGTAGTTGGCAAAAACACATCTTTTGCGGCCGTTTTCCAGTCCCATACTTGTACTGTTGAGGCAACATTTATGGCAGTACAATGTGCTTCTACAACATTTAAGTATTCTATCGGCTTGACTATATTTTCGACTTTCCGTAGTTCTTTTTCTATACGAGCGAACACTCTATCTGGTGGAAGAAATGAGTGCCCCACTACTGGAAAGACCACTTCAACCAAACGTATGTGAGCTGGTGCATCTTTTGTGAGCCATTTTGAAAGCATTGCCATCATCATAGAATTTTTGTTCTGACCGGAACACCCGTCAGCCATGAGTCGAACTTGATTGCATTCTATTGGGAAATCCGTGTTGCAAAGCCGATGGTAAACTGCTGATACTATGAGATTAGAATCTTTTGCATATTCTTCTTCTGTCCAACAATAACTGAACACATTTTTTTCAGTTAATGGGGATTTAGAACTACCCTCCACCACTGTAAAATTGTAAAAGTAGAGTTGACGGGAATAGTAGGTAATCTGATCTGGGATTTTTGGTAACGGCATATTTTTCTGACAGTCGAAACTTAAGATATTTATTTTAGGGTTATCTTCTTTTAACATGTTAAAAAATTCTTTTGCTCGGCGTTTATGTACTGTTTTCTCTGCCATCAGGGTACTTTTTTCACTATCAGTGATCGTAGTCTTTAATTTTTCACTAAGCTGAAGACACGTCGAGCACACATCAACTCGTGGACTGCCAAAACCTAAATTAAAGCATTTATTGAAAACACTTCGAAAATACAACGGTTTTACCTGCAGGTTCTCTGTTGCTTGTGTATTGTACATCTTAGCCATTTTATTAATACTTAGCTCTGATGGTAAGTACAGGCGTTTAGTATTGCCTCTGCAATAATGTGCTTCAGAGCACTTAAACGTTTTTATGAAATTAATAATGCTTTGTTTTTTGGCTGAGTATTTATGTGATTTGTGATCACCTCCGCGATTTTCTGCTGGGAATTTCCCATGTAGATGATAATTCTTTACTAGGCTTTCCACTCGGTATCTTTTGATACCAAGTATTTGAAGAAATGTTTTTTGGCAAACTTGTACCATCTTCAGCTGTGCTCTGCAATAAATTCTGTATTTCAGTTGCAAGTCTCTGGGTTTGTAGTTACGAGTCTCGGACCTTGGACGGCGACGTTGTGTTTTCGTACCTTTTACATGTTTCAGAATAAATGTGTCTTGCCTCAACTTATCTTTTAGTACATAAAAAGATTCATGGAATTTCCGTACATCCTGCATTGTAATTGCAGAACATTTAAGTTTTTCGCCCTTATGTTTACATGTCGGCTTGCAAGGCAAATGTTTAGCCGCATATCTGAAAATAAATTTGAACACTTTAAACACAATACTACATGAATTAATTATTGAACTATTGTAAAAAAAAACATACAGACAAATTGTTTTCATTCACAGGCGTTAGATATACAGCGCACACACACGCGCACACACACACAATTCTATCCTGAAGTAAAACTGGTAATACTATGCAAAACCAAACTTAGCAACTTAGCACCAAAAATTAAGTGTACCTACCTAACTACATAAACAATAAAGTATCAGAACTAACCAATCCACCTGTACTCACCGTTGTTCTTTGACACGATTTCTTTCCCAGTTAGCAGCATTTCTAATTCGTTTTCGCGCCTGTTTATTGTCCACAACTTCGGGGTAACACTCCATTAATTAAATTTCAGTAACTTTATGCACAATTAATAACTTTAAGCACGATAAAATTGTTAAAAACCGCGAGCGAATTTATCACAACAAAGTACAATCCGCCATATTGCATGACGCGACGTGATTGGCTGTGTTGGACTTGGCGCAACTTGAAACAAACAGTGACGGACAATGCTGATTTTGTTGCATAGAAGTAATTTTCACTCCCGTTTTCTATTGGACTTTGCGATTTTTAGTACATATGACTGATATGAATCTGTTGCATTTTTTAAAAAGTTTTTTATAGCATAGACAAGTCATTTTACCTTTTTTATGGACATTGCGGTTTTTGAAAATAGTAGACTCATATGTAAATTTAACTAAGAATTTAATTTGAGTGAATGCTTTAAAAGTTATGCACTACACCTAGATTGCAAGCACACCAAAATTGCATTACCTCACCAAAATTTTATTTGCGACCATAAAAATTGCTTTCACAGGCACCAAAATTAAAATAGATCACCAAAATTAGAAAATCAGTCGCTTCAACTGTTTTTTAAAGCACTGAGAGTTCAAAATTATACTAAAATTAGATATGCTGTCACCAAATTTTTTTTATGTTATCTAATTAAAATATCATGTTATTAAATTAACTGTTTCCATAATTCATAGCTGTTCCATGAAACACAAAAAAATTTAAGTTTAAGAAAGTTGAGAAAAATAGTAACTTAAAACAATGTAACGCAGTTATTTAGGTTCTTGCTGATATTCAGGATTTCTACGCCTGGCATGCGCCAAAGCGTTCCCTGACGCCAGCGCTCCAGAGCTCCACTCTCCTGCTACTTTACGGACGATCTCCCGGACGAAGATATCGGGGTGGCTTTCAAGCAGCTTAAGAATGGGAAGGCTCACAGGAGGACGGAGTAGCCTCTGAGCATTAAGAAGCTCAGAGGCCACTCCGTCCTCCCGTGACCTGAGGGAAAACCGGTTCTTGAGGAGCAGAAAAGGTTATCTAACTCCATAATGGCCAATGGGACTACTCCAAAGATGTGGAGCAGACTAGGTGTAGTTCATTGTTTTTCAAGAAGGGATACAAAACGCTCATCAAAATCTATAAGCCAATCACACTCCCGAGCCACGTATATAATTCGTTCTTGAGACTCGTTACGAATCATCTGGCATTAAGATTTGACGCTATCCAGACACCGGAACAGGCCAGATTTCGCAAAGAACCGTGGATCATATCCATGCTGTATGGCAGGTTATTATGCAGAAGTCAGAGGATGTATATTGCTCTTGTGGACTATGAATTAGTATTCGACTCCTTGGAATACTTTGCAGGGATTCTAAGTTGACTGGCGATATGTGGAGGTACTGAGAAATATCTACCAAATGGCAACAATGTCCATTCAAAACAGTATCAATCTGACTACTCCAAGATGTAAGACCGGATGATATCATACTTAACCCCGAAATTCTTCACCAATGCCGTGGAGAAAGTCTTCAAGACGCTGCAGTGGGAAGAACGACGTCAACATCAATTGTGAATATCTCACGCTTTTCTTCGATAATATTATAATCCTAATGGTTGATTAGCTACAAGACCTGCCTGAAATACTGTCTAGTCTCAATGCTGCGTTGATGCATGTGGAACTCGGGATGCACCTGGATCAGGTCATGTTCAATGGACACATCATTTCTGAGTCGGCTCCTGTCGAAGGTGTAGCCCTAGAAGTTGCCCAGAAATATGTATACCTTTGGAAAATATTGCATTTGGTTAAAGACAACTTCAAGGGAGAATTCTCCAGAAGAGTGAAGCTTGGCTGGGCAGCGTTTGGAAAGTTGCGTCATATCTTTGAGTCATCCTTGCCACAATGCCTCAAAACTAAGGTGTTCGATCAGTACGTCCTACCAGTCATGACTTACGGTGCCGAGACGTGAAACCTGGCCCACCGATTGCATTTATACTCCGAAAGCTATGGAAAGGTCATGGAAAAGCTCGGAATCTAGCTAATGGACAAAGACCGAAACAATTATCCAGTAGAAGACTGTGTTCTGGACACATCTGTCGTAGAACCGATGGACGGCGGAGATTTTACAATTTTGGTGACCAAGAGCAATTTCGGTGAATACAGTAATACCACCAAAATAGCCACACCAAAATTGCAATTTTGTAGTTTTTCGTAAATAAGTAATGACATATAGTATTTACGCTTTTTGCTTCTCTTTTAATTGAAATAGGTCCCGATTACTTATGCTGTACATTAAAGTTCATTCTGTTACAAGTTTTCCCAATATTTTAAATTCAGACACCAATATTGCAAAAAAACTGTCGCAGTTGTCTGAAAAAGATTTCATAAATTTCTGACGTGGAGCAGAACTGATCACGATGGGTGTGTGACCAAGACATGCTTAAAATAGGGATAAGTTCCTGGTTCTTCGAAGCGCACCGTTGGGATGTATAGAGTCCCTTTTATAATTTTCACCAAAATTGTGTATTTCGCTCGGACAGATCTTTTATCGGTGTTTTAAATTTAACTGTTGTTCTAAATACCCTGATTATAGTATTAATTTGTAGATTAACTCAATATGTTCAGAAAATAATATTCATTTTGTTCGTATTTCTTACGTTTTTTCATTAAACGATGAAAATACACATCAAAGTAGACTGTGGACAGACCACCAAAATATGAAATGAGTAGTTAAATATTTTTTATCTCTTAAAATTTTCAATACAGGAGATTTTTAATCATTGCCTCATTAGCGTAGGTACAAGTACTACTTAAAAAAATATATAATTCCATAGAAATATTCCTCAAAATACCGCATTTTCAGTGACGCCGCGAAAAAATACTCCTGTGAAATTCACTCATAAAGGCTACATTTTATCCCGGATAATTTTGACATTTTATTTTTTCTGTAGTCCGCGCGGACGGAGTCCACCATTTATATTAGACGGCTGATTGGTGTAGTTGGTAGTGGCCCGACCTGCGACGCCATAGGTCCTGGGTTCGAATCCCGGTAGGTGCAAACATTGATGTGATGAACATCGATGTTTGTTTCCGAGTCATGGATGTTTCTATACTTATCTATGTATTTATATACCGTTGCTTAGTACCCACGACACAAGACCTTAGGGATCTTAGTGTGGGACTAGGTCAATGTGTTGTGAAATGTGTGAAAAAAATAATTATAACATTAATAGGATAGTGATTCTGGTAGTAATTTCTCACCTCATATCCATGCGCCTTCCACAGATGCTTGTTCAGAATCTGCTTTTGACTGAAGTCTCGGTTACAGATGTGACACTTCTTACGTTCGCGCGTCACGTACTTTGGGGGCTGTTCGTTGCACAGTTTTACTGAAAATTTATATGTACTACTGTTTTACTGAAAAATTAAATAAAAAATTATGAGATGCCTTTGTGTGCGTTTCTACCAGAGACATACCTATAGACTGACTGGTATGTCACCAACCCGCCTGCCCAGCGTGTTGACTATGGAGAAACCCCCTATGTATGGCAGTAATGTTTACCGGCTAACTAAGCCTCATCAAGGTCTGATGCATCTCGTGGCAGTCCCTCTCCCGGGGGATGACGATGAAGACCGACTGGAAGGTCTTCGTGCGCACGAGCAGAGGGAAGCCCGTCGTCGTGATAGGCAGACGGTCTACTGACAATATGTGCATTAGGAGAATCCATATCTCCTTCCTCATCTCATAGTCCATGAATATGAGATAAGGAAGAACAGCGAAGTACAGCGTTCCTTTGGAAGGGTTCCGCGCATTGTACATCCAGCATCTGCACATTTTCCAACTGGATTGTGATGGGGATGGGGCCCTGGGGAAGCCTACGTCCTGAAATAGACTGACGTGTGTATGCAATGCTGCTGGTCTAATGCAGCTGGTTTAATGTTGAATTTACACGAAATCTGTCTCAATGACCAATTTCGTATTTATTTCTCAAAGCTTAAATACCTACTTCATAGTCGTTTGTTAGCCCCCCGGCATTTTCTATGCTTTACTTGAATTTTTCTGGTCGCCTCTGTTGATCCTGGCTTACAGGAGTTACAGAGGCGGCAATGAGTGATGGGCCAATCCCGGTTACCGTATTTAGGTACCTAGTCCAGTTTTTACAGACTGTTAACTGGTTTTGTTGGCCATATCTATAGAGGTACCTACATATAACAAAACTGTAACTGTAACTGATCGCTGCTCTCTGCACGCAGCGCCCCGGCCCGATGTAAATTTTAGAATGGAGCGAGATCCAATTATGGCGCCTACCCTGTTTGCTCCTAATAATGCTGCTTCGTTCGCGGTATGGGCGGGCCGGCCCTGTCTGCACGCTAATCTCAGAAACGGCTTAACCGATTTGGATGGAGTATTGTCATGGGTATCACTTCTTCTTCAGCCTATCGCAGTCCACTGCTGGACGTACGGGGGTCCCCAGTATTTGCCCAGTCACCATGCTGGGCAAGCGGGTTGGTCACCGCAGTGTGATTTTCTGACTATGTTGTCAGTACGCTGCTGCCCACCTCCCGGAAACCCTTAATCGCCTCGTACGATACCCACGGGCAGACATGGGGTGGTGCAAACTATATTCTGTCGACACCACGCGGCTAATCACTTAGCATGTTAGTAAATTTTTTCTTTGTTTTAAATAGGCTCCGAAACTAATGCAGTCTACGCGGACGGAGTTGCAGGCGTCTACTAGCAACTTACATCCATGCTTCATCCGGAGATGTGTGAAGCAAGCCTTCTTGCTGTTGTAGATATTTTCACAGAAATGGCACGGGTACTGACGTGTTTCCGTCTCCGAAACCACGCCAGGGCATCTGGAGTTTATGGAATTGTTCATAATAAATAAATCTTAATTCTTTTCGCATTATAACCGTACACCTAATCTCTAAAACACGATTTTTTCAGGAGATTGTTTTTCTTTTATGCTGCTCTGCGAGTGAAAAAAAACGCATAATACTATACAGCTGCTTCTCTTCCCGGGCATACTGTACAAGTCAGTAGTAGAAGGTATCTCAACTATACCTTCAAAATTGGTCAGAAGTGGCACCACGTGGTCTTATCGGCCCTTGGTGCTCTGCCTACCCCGTAAGGGATAAAGAAGGCGTGATTATATGTATGTATGCATTGTTTTAACTTTTAAAGTAATTCACGTGACGATGTTTAAATCTTGAAATATTTACTCAATTTCGAATATTTTTCGATGCGAAAAGGCGAAATATTCACACACTCCACAACACATTAACAATCCCACACTAATAAGGTCTTGTGTCGTGGGTACTAAGCAATACATACATACATACATATCACAGGGGCTGTATTTCCGAAATGGGGTAGCCATAGGTCCCACCGCCACACGGGAGCAGAGCCGTGTATATACAGGGTGTGTGTGACAGCCAGGCAAATACTAAAATACTGAACAAGTACCATTGTTTTGAGTTATACGACAGTGTTACTCGCAGGAAATAATAATAATAATAAGTTTATTTCAAATAAAGTATTTACATTTTCATCCTTATCTATAAACAAGTTGTACAAAAAGATGCAATAACAATTATGACATAAGGAGAGCTGAGTTTATAGTGGTCCCCACACTAGGTCAGGCCTGTATCGTGGGGGCCTGGAAATTACTACAAACGAGATACTAAGACGTTTTAAGAATCTATAGAAATAGGTTTTGTTATCTAATACATAAATAAGGTTAATTAAATGGAAACATAGAAAAAAGTGTACATAGAATTTAAATTGGTTTAGAGTAGAAGGTATAAAAGGGATTTATGTTTGTGTTGCCAGCAGTTCCTCAGTTCGGATATATGACAGTGTAAGGAGGTGATTCGTGACTATTACTTTTGCCTGTTTAATTGTGCTGGTTTTTATATCACAAAGTTTAACGATCTGATTGTAAATTGAAGGGAATCGGTAGTATTGAAAACGTTTAACAAATGAAGTTTTTACCAATGTTTGACGAATTTGGTGGACTCGTTTTTTTTAGTAAGTTTTTGTAGTCCTGTGAAAATATTGTTGCCCGATGCGCTGCTAAGGAGATTCTAAGTATGTACCGTTGGCGTATAGTAAGAAGAACGGAAGCTTCGGCGTATATTGATTTGGTTGGATAGAAGTTTTGGAATATTCCTGCGAAAATTTTTCAGTGGTTTTCGTCTCAGAATCATGGTTGCCTCAATATATTGCCTGGCTGTCACTTCCACCCTGTATGTATATGTATCGTCGTCGTCAGCCTATTGCAGTCCACTGCTGGACGTAGGCCTCCCCCAGTGTACGCCACATGGCTCGATCTCCCGTTTTTGCCATCCAGTCACTACCAGCCGTCCTCTTAAAGTCATCGGTCCATTGGCCGGAGGACGCCCAAAGCTACGCTTGCGGAGGCGCGGTCTCCATTCGAGAACTCACTATGTATTATGAATAGAACGATATACCTATATGTATACCTAAAAGATAGGTATCTCCTGTACAATGTTTCCACTCTTATCCTTACCTAGCAAGATGGTCCTCTTGATCGTTAATGGCGGCCGCACAGAGAGAACACTCTCTTAAACGCATACCGGTACGCGGTTCCAGGCGATGTACCTACCACCAAGCAAAGCTAAATCTATCTATCTATCTATATCTTCTATATGGGTGGACCGATTTCAGGAATATATTGTGACAGGTCCCACTTATGTTATAGACTACTTTTTATCCCGGGAAAATGTTTTTATCCCGGATAATTTCGACATTTTGTTTTTTTCTGTAGTCTACGCGGACGGAGTCGCGGGCGTCCACTTATAAATACTAGCCGTTGCCCGCACTTTGTCCGCGTGGCCTACAGAATGTGAACAGGCAGGGTCAATTGATCGGTCGCCAAATACTAAATAAACAAGTATTTCTTACAAACACACCAACTTAGACAAAAAAATAATTACAGTTGCAGGTGAAAGGTTAAAACAGTCTCTCACAAAATTGGCATTAGCCCCTTGGGGGAGGGCATGGAGACTAAGGCGGTAAAGGTCCCAGAATCAAATAGCGAGATGCGATTGTAGGTAATATGAGGTTTTGGTAAAATAAATTTCAATGGGTACCCCCAAAAGTTACAAAGTAGGTAATAGAATTTCAAGGTGGGCGTTAGACAAAATAATTTTGGGAACATCTTAGTAAAAAGACATTTAATTATTTTATTATACTTATGTGGAAAACAAGTCTTAAATAACTAATTAAACAAGAAATACTGAAGGCTGAAGCAAGAAAGGCTGACCATTTATATGTTTTGTCATAATAAATATCTTAATGACCTTATGTTATGGACCTACGTTTATTTTACTCGCGTTAATACGCGCTTTACGCTTACCTGTCGGATATGTTCCCTTACTTCCTCAGCAGAAGGTAGTTGCAGATCGCAGTAGATACAACACGTCTCGTCCAATGCTTGAATACCTTGTTCATCTTCATCGATTTCTAGAGAAAATATTCATCGTGCTTACTTACTTGTTTAATAGGCAGACGTGTGTCAAATCTGACCAACACCCGTCTGCTCAGTAGTTTCGGTTCAAAAGACGGACAGACAGACTTTACTTTCGCTCAAGTTAAGTAGGTACATTATTGAAACAAAGTAACGTTCTTATTGAAATACTTTACAATAAAAGTAACGTTGGTATTATAAAACATTAAATAAATACTCTACAGGGTGTAACAAAAAGGGTATGTTAAGCGAAAAGCTACGTAAATAGCCCACTATAGAGAACCTATCCACAAAATTTGAGACTCGAAATCACATGTTTATTTTTCAAGATTGTATGAAAATTCCTGAGATATTTAAAAATTCTCCATACTATTGGTGATTTCGAGTCTCAAATTTTGTGGATAGGTTCTCTATAGTGGGCTATTTACGTAGCTTTTCGCTTAACATACCCTTTTTGTTACAACCTCTATAAAAATCTGCGCAAATTTTTGGTAACTTAGGGCCGTCCGATATGACTACACAAAAAACGACTGCATCATTTGCGCAGTTCTATCGTAGTGTGTATCGGGCATTATACATACATACATATAATCACGCCTTTATCCCTTACGGTGTAGGCAGAGCACCAAGGGCCGATAGAACCACATGGTGCCACTTCTGACCAATTTTGAGGGTATAGTTGAGATTTACAAGTTCGGGCATTATAATATAACAAATATTATGTACTTATCATTGTTCAAGAACCTTACAAAATTTATTATCATGTGGGTACCCTACAGACATAACATACAAGCAAGCACATACCTTCAAATTCGTCATTAGCAGTCTCGGAGCCAGGCTTCCTGATGACCACGACCTTCTGCACCTTATGCTCGCTGCCATCCGTCTCATCCAGTATCGACTCGTCGAGATATTCCTCGTCTGTCGAATACATACCTACATAGATGTATAGAAGCGTGGTGCCGGCAGAGTAGAGTTTGTACCAACCCATGTCTGCTCGTGGGTATCGTACGAGGCGATTAAGAGTTTCCGGGAGGTGGGCAGCAGCGCCTCCCATGCTGACAACATAGTCCGAAAATCACACTGCGGTCACCAACCCGCCTGGATTCTTTGTTTTTCTGCTTGTGAATTAATTTGAAGGTATACGCCTGCATTTTCTTTTTTTTTATGTAATTATTGGATGAGCCGCCTAACTTAGTAAACGGCCCTCCTAAGGCTCTCCCGTTATACAGGATTAATTTTAAAACATCAATAACCTCGCAGGACTAGATAGCTAAAATCAATAACATTCAATCTTGTGTCGTGGGTACTAAGTAACGGTATATAAATACATAGATAAGTATAGAAACATCCATGACTCGGAAACAAACATCAATATTCATCATATCAATGTTTGCACCTACCGGGATTCGAACCCAGGACCTATGGCGTCGCAGGCAGGGTCACTAGTCACTACCTACTAGACCAATCGGCCGTTATAAATACCTAGGTTATAAAGAAAAAAAACAATACATAAACACGGCTATGTATTTCTAAAATGGGATAGTTTGAACTATAATATCATATAGGATATCCGACATCCGCGTTTAGTACATCGTAGTTGTAAACGGTCAGTGACCAGTTGCTCACTCATCGCCTGAGGGAACGCCTAAATTCCGTTACTGTACACACAAACTACAATCTAAGACTCCCTGACCATTAATACTAACACATGCACGTACCTCTGATACTCTGGAGCATTGCTAAACTTTTTTCAGTCTGCTCCTTGAAGGCAGACGCCTTTTCCAACTTTTGAGTGCAATCGGAGCAAATGTATTTGTGATCACTTGATACCTTAAAACAATTAACAGATCTGCCATTACTGAAATCACTATTAACTTAACGAAGTAGTTAACCTAAATTAGATATTTAGCAAATGCACTTCAAGTAAACTTCAATGCGATCAATAAAGAAAATATTAATAAAAATAAAACCTTGATGTCGAAACAGGTTTCAAGCATTTTCGCGTAAGTTTCCACATTGTCCGCGTAAACAGCAAATAGGTCGCATAAATCACTTGTGCTCATGCAACTGATGCAACCTACGAAGTCTTCCTCCTCCATTATTTTATATTTTTTATCAACAACTTGAAGACTTGACTGGCCTATTTTGAGAGATTCATTTTCAAGAAGGAAATTTTGCATTCTAAATTCAGTTTGAATTTCGTGGCAAAACAAGTGAAATTAAATTTATGTTTGGCCATGTTTTTTTTACTCATGTAATTTTGCATTTAAGTGGATAATCTGATAAAAAGGCTTTCAGAAAACTTTATAATGCCCACACGTTGAGAACCATAAATTATATAACTAATAAGGAAATTATATTCCAGTCGACTCAGTTAATTAGACTCCTACCTCCTAATTTAATGTTTAACTTTTTGATAAGTATAAAAAAACACTTTCGTTAGTGTTGCAGATTTCGGTATTAACGGTAAATATGTTATTGAATAGTATGTCATTACGCATTAGTTTTTAAAGAAACTAGGTACTGAAAATGAATAATAACATCCAGGTAAAAATAATTAATTACATATTTTGAAATTACATTTTCATTAAAGACTCGATTTTTCTTTAGTTTTCATTCGATACTTTGTTCTGTTAGCTCATCACTAGCTGTTGACTTTGACATTTCAAATCACGAACTTCACGTCGGTCGGTGATAAAAAAAAAAGAATTTGTAAATAAATAAAAATTTTATGGAGCAAGAGTGTTTAACGCGAATTATTTATGTACGAAATACAAATGAGAATAGAAAGCGGTCGAGACAAGTACGTTCGATTCGCGCGAACATTCTTAATCAGTGAACGAATAGGGCAATGACCTCGTACCATATGTGTAAAATAAATACGTGATATGAACTTCTATTAAGTTTTTATCCTAGAATCAAACAAGATATTCTTCAGAAATGGAGATCAAAGTCAACAGAAGTTTGGTCCCTATAAAAGCCCATTTCTTTTTCTTCTTCGCTGGTAAGTTTTTCATTTGTATACTTTGTAGAATTAATAATTAATAGTTTAAATCTTTTATCTTTGTCCTTGCTTTGCTTACAAATTGATGCATTTACATACTATTTATGTCCCTTTGTTCTATTTTAGTAGTGCTGCCTTTGTTCTAGTATCTAAATGAATATTTGTAATTGTACCTACAACTTAATTTAGCTTCTTGGAACTTTCTTAAACATATTCACTATTTCATTACCTGTTTACCTACTGAAATTTTATTTAGTAGGTAACTTAATAATTAAGAGTCAATCTAGCACCAACACACAACTCAAGCAGATTATAAATTTAATTGAATCACTATCAAAATATAACAAAGTTTGGGCACATTGCCAGTATTTGTCAGTAAGAGGCCTTGGAGGTAGTTTTATCAGGTTAACCAGTGAACTTTGCTTGTGTAAACATTAGAATTTCCATTGTTCCCAATACTGTGGAAATTTCAGGAAATCCTTTACATCAGATATGCCCCATGTACACTTTAGATTTTACATTTTACCGATAATGTGTGACTTATGGAATATCCTTATCAGATGCCTACATCATATAAATTTATAGATAATATTTCATACCTAAAAGTGTAAGCTGTAAATTATTTATTTATACTTATGAAGAATAATAAACCAGCTCATGTTTCTGGAAGTAAAAAGGATTAAGAAAGTACTGTTGTCAGGCCTTTTAAGGGCCCATGGTAACCAGTATCATAATATCATTAAAAAACTTATATTTTACAAGTTTTTTAAGCAGGCATAATTAAAAATAGCATGAAGTAAGGGGTTGCCCGACACATGTTATGAGGCCATAAAAAAAAAAAAGTAAGGGGTTAATTGTCACTAACCACTGACTCCTACTAATATTATAAATGCGAAAGTTTGTAAGTACAGATGGATGTTTGTTACTCTTTCACATAAAAACGGCTGGAGCGATTATAATAAAATTTGGTATGGAGTTAGCTGACACACTGGATTACCACATTTTTTATCGCAGGAAAATATTAATTTAAAATATATTGCTGGATACTTCTGCCCAACTTGTATGGGGGATAATGGCCATGACTCATGTATAAAGAATGACGGACGGAGTGCTGTCACTGCACAGATTGAAGCACCTTTATGGCGCCGAGTTATATACATACATATGGTGTGTATGAATGCAGGTGTGGGTGAATAACGCGTCAATACACATCCCTACTCCATGGAATATACATTACCGAGCTAACTATGAATGCTTCACTCTGTGTAGTGACAACACTCTGTCCGTTGTTCTTTATACGTTCATTAGCGGCCGCCCACGAGTTCGCTCGCGTGAAAAATTACACCTGTACGAAACCGAGGCGGGTCCCTAGTTATACAATATTATAAACTTCCTCTTCAATCACTATTTTTTTTAAAACTGCACTAAAATCTGTTGCGTAGTTTTAAAGATCTAAGCCTGTCCTATGTGTATATAGGACAGACAGCGGCATTATAGGTACATAATATTTTTAAGTACCTAATAATATCTGTTACGGCGCTCGTTAGCGCCATCTAGTGGTCAAGTGGAGGCATTACACACGAACGTGAAAACAGCTGCAGCGCGCCGGCGCAAACTTCATACATACGTTTTTTTTCTTATAATTTGTCAATTCGTTTCGTTGAACTCTGTACTACCGATCAATATACGTTTTAAATTCAAATTTGAATAAAATCATTTATTGAAGAGTTCCTACCGTTTTAGCTAATCAGGCTAAAACAATATCTATGCTCTCTTTATCATTATTATATAAAATTGAAATCCATAAATGGGAGTATGTCATGATGGTAGAATGCTAAACTCGGTGCCTTTCTAAGTGCTATGGATTTCTGTAAATAAATAACATACATACATATAATCACGCCTTTATCCCTTACGGGGTAGGCAGAGCACCAAGAGCCGATAGAACCACATGGTGCCGCTTCTGACCAATTTTGAGGGTATAGTTGAGATGTACAAGTTCGGTTAGTAGTGACAGGTGGTCAGCCCATCGCCTACAAAACATCAAGACCCTCTTGTCCCACTACTGACTTGTACAGTATGCCCGGGAAGAGAAGAAGCTGTAGTATTATACGTTTTTTTTTAACTCCAACTGCATAAAATAAAAAAGAAACAAAATATATGATTATTTTTTATGCCAAAGTACATTATGTCTTCAACATATACCTTATATGTAAGTATGCCAATCTTTCTTCCTCCCTCATGATTGCTGTGCATATTTGTCTGTCTATATGTAATAGTCTAACACTGTATACAGCTTATGTGATATTAAAATATCATTGTATAGATTATCATCATGCATTTAATACATGGTACAATACTGTAGATTGCTGGCGATAAAGAATTTAATCTCTCTTCATTAACAACAGATCTTTTTTAAATTAAAAAAATTATGTAATAATTGGCTCGATTCCGGCAGTCACACTTAAACAGGCCTTCAAAACTTAGGTCTATCTCTCTCTGTTCTTAATATAAACGGCTGAGAGAGAAAAGGACAGGTAGGACTAATTTTACGTTTAGGTTTAAGTGTGACTGCCGGAATCGACTATAATGTTAGCTTATAATTATTACCTTTACGGTAATCGTACGTAATCTGTACTGATAAAGATTTTTAAAAAGATAAAATTTTCCACTACAGAGAACCTATCCAAAAAAAATTAATAATGAAATCAAATCTACAGATGTGTAGATGTTAATCTATATGTCTAATGTATAGATGTTATTACCTAGGTAAATTCCTAAAGTTATCACTAAATTATACCTACCTTGGTGCACTTTACGGTGAAAGCATACAGAGGGGTAAGCACGAACCTCTCGATAGTCCGTAACGCTATCGTCAAACTGTCAAATCACATAGATTTTGCTAGCGAGTCGCTAGCGTTACGCCGCGTAGAAAGGTTCGTGCTTACTCCACTGATGTAGACCTATGATGTCTTATGATATGAGCTTGGATCTTTAAAACTACGATCTTTTAAAACTTTTTTCTTCATGATTCAAGAAGAAGTTTATATGTATAGTAAACTGCTAAGCGGTGATAGCCCCGTGGTTAAAACGTACACCTTCCAAGCGGGAGGCGTAAGTTCGATCCCAACCACGGGCCTGTACCAATGAATTTATTTAATGTACAGATTTTAATGTTGCAAAATTGTCACTTAGCTCGTGCCTCGGAAAGCATGTAAAACCGTTGGTCCTGCGCCTGATTTCTCTCCGGTCGTGTCGGCTTTCCGTCCCATCGGACTATGAGAGTAACGGAATAGAGAGTGCATCTGTGTTTGCGCACACACTTGTGCACTATAATATCTCCTGCTGACCTGGCCAATCTCCGTAGAGATTGGTCGCCTTGACCGAAATACGGTCGGAGATCATCATCAGCACTGCACCCGTGCGAAGCCGGGGCGGGTCGCTAGTTTCTAAATAACTCAGAAATGTTGATGCATATTCAATCATTTTAAGTTTAGTGCACAGCCTCTAAAGTGGGGCTTTTTACTTACAAGTTACTACATACTATATGTGGTATCCATCTATGTCCTTTAATCTTCTTCAGCCTATCGCAGTCCACTGCTGGACGTAGGCCTTCCCCAGGGCACGCTACAAGGCTACAGCCATAGGTAGGTTTTGCCCATAGTTACCACACTGGGCAGGCGGGTTGGTGACCGATTTACTCTAATACGAAACCTTCATTTAGCTATCGTTAAATGACGTGATGCAATATTCATAACCGGGATTAGTGGAAAGTTTCGATAACTTTATGAACTTCGTTATCACTCGGAAAATCGATTAGTAGTATTATCTAAGCCCCTAGCTAGGTTAAGAGTACCCTAAACCAACGAGCGTCTTCGTTTTCAGCCTATGCAGTCCCCTGCTGGACGTAGGCCTCCCCCAGGGCACGCCACAAGGCTACTGTCATAGAGCGGTTTTGCCCATAGTCACCTCATTGGGCAGGCGGGTTGGTGACCGCAGTCTGATTTTTGTACTATGTTGTCAGCACTAACACTCCCATCAATAGCGTATGGAATACATCACGTGACTAGACGAACGCGGGAAAATGAAGGCTTCCTATACATATACAAACGTGTCGGTGACGAACTTCCGTCGATGTCTTACTTCTTGCGGCGCTACCACCCTTTATGGGTCTTGGCCTCCTCGACGATCTTCTTCCATTTCGCTGTGTCCATCGCCCCCCGCCGCCAAGTTGTTTCCTGCCTAGCTTCTTTATGTCTTCTTTGTGACAACTTTTCATCGCTTTTTAGGTCCTCTTCGGGCCGTTTCTATTGTGGGGTCCACTGAGAGATTCCATCGATAAATATAATATGTTAATTCGTCTAGAGTCCCTGATGCGAAAGTGTCACCTATGATTTATCCATGCGAAATAGCTCTGCCCCTACGCGGATGTCAATTACGAATTTTGTAGCCTGTGGGACCTTGATCTTCATGTTTGGTCATACACACTATTGTGCGTTTCATCGTATAGTTCCGATGGATGATGGAGCTAGTTACTGTGTGTATGACCACATTTTCTGTGTCACTGCATACAAAAAATGCTAGTTCCGAAATTAGGCATAGGAATTATTCTATATAAGTCGTAGGAATACCTATTTACACGCCGGAAAGAAACGTGTGTGAAGTGGACTCCTTCATCTATAACCTTACCACACACAAATTACACGCCTATTGCAGTCCACTGCTGGACGTAGGCCTCCCTCAGGGCACGCCACAAAGCTACTGCCATAGGAGGGTTTCTGTCCATAGTCACCACGCTGGGTAGGCGGATTGGAGACCGCAGTGTTATTTTCGAATTATGTTGTCGCTGGGAGGAACTGCTGCCCACCTTTCGGAAACCCTTTAATCTTCTACGATACCCACGGGCAGACATTAGGTTGGTGCTATTTGCTCTTGACACCACAGGCGTAAACAGAATATTACAATCTTTATTTTATGACATGAAAATATTTCTCTTAGGTATAATTTATCTTCGAGTTACAAAAACTTTATTAATGAGAACGCTTAAACGTTGTAAAATTCTACAAACACCTTACAATGTTCTCTTTATTTTATGGGACCATATTAAACTATTGTTATCTTTGCGCTCACTATCAGGATTATATTTATCAAATGTCTACCTATATCTAAGGTGCGTGTAGATACTAGGTATATTCCTTATTGTACATTGTATATCATACCATCTTATCTATCTAATCTACCACCATTCCTGTCCCCTAACCCTGGAAAATTTCCGATTCAAAGAAACCTATTTTGATCTATCGGTATGGAGCGCTGACTTTTTGAACTAGTAAAATAATACTGTAGTAACCGACGTAGCCTAACGGTCCAGAAAGATAAAGTAGCAGTGGGTAGGGCACATAGCTCGATGAACTGAGGGCCGATGGAGCCGAAAGGTTCTGGAGTGGAGATCACGTACCGGCAAGCGCCGCGTGGCAAGACCACTCGCGAGATTGACGGACGACATAGTCAGGATCGTGGGTATCCGCTGGATGCAGGCCGTTTCCAAATTCTCGTAGTAGAGGTCATTGGGGGAGGCTCATCAGTGTCAAAAGATAGCCGATACAAAAGATGGTCTTTATTATGGTCTGCGATGCGCACGCGCTGAATGAATGATCATTAAAGTTAATTAATTATGTATGCACAGGAATACAAGATTATGTTTGCTCGCATTATCTTTATAAACAGAAATAAAGCTCTTAATGTGTTGCTTTGCTAATTTATTTATGGCGACACTGACAGGATGTTTAATATTATAAACTTTGAATTGTTTAAACTCCCTGCCTTGTTCCCATTAATTTGGGATCAGCGCAATATGTACTTCTTCTTTCTTTCATCCATATTATCCATCATCTCGTTACTCACTCCCAGTACACGCATATCCTCTCACACCCAATCCATCCAACACATAGGCCTTCTTCTACTTCTATCGTAAGATTGATGGTTTTCGGGAGGTAGGCAGCAGCGCTTTCCGTGTTGACAACGTAGTCCGAAAATCACACTGCGGTCACCAACCCGCCTGCCCGATGTGGTGACTATGGGCAAAAACCCCCTATGGCAGTAGCCTTGTCGCGTGCCTTGGGGGAGACCTACGTCCAGAAGTGGACAGCAATAGGCTGGTGTGTCTGTTTAGGTAAATACATATAGGTATATATGACCTGACCTTTATATTGTCTTTATTGAAGCAATACAGTACCAAGTTTTTCTTCCCTACGGGACTTGAGGGAAACTCTGGCACTCCTAACATTACTTGTATTAAATTGGTTTGAATTGCATAGACACTGGCGACACGTTCACTTGATTCAATACGTTTATGGAATTATTCTGTGTTGTAAGACATTCAATTAAGGCCGCGTAAACTAAGTAATGTGTACAAACATCTATCTATTCTATCTATACAGATAATAAAATTGTAACGGATCTATGTTTCTGCACACTAATCTCAAAAAAGGCTGGACCGATTTCGATGCAGTTTTCAACTGATTTTTCAAGAATATGTTGTGACAGAGGGTTAAGCACGAACCTCTCGATAATCCGTAACGCTAGCTTCAAACTGTCATTTCCCATAGATTTTTCTAGCGAGTCGCTAGCGTTACTCGCTAGTAAAAAGGTTCGTGCTTACCCCACTAGTCCCACTTAACATATAGGCTACTTTTTATCCCGGGGGAATATTTTTAACCCGGATTATTTCGACATTTTATATTTTCTCCAGTCCTCGCGGACGGAGTCGCGGGCGTCCACTAGTATACACTAAATATTAGGGCTTAAATAATAATAATATAATAATAATAATAATAAGCCCGCAGGGCAGCTTGTGGCGAGCTGTTGGGAGGTAGCGTTCCCACGGACCTGAAGTGCTCCCGGGGGAAGACCCTGTTCCTCATCTCCGGCGCCGGAGTGAGATCTGACGAGGAACAGTTCCCCCACCTCTGCCTTGCCTTCGCCGGTCGGGCAGAGTGGAGTCGCGAGAGCTATGACAGCTCGAGGGTGGACGTGCCCGTCAGTAAGTGGCGAGTTGGCTTCGGTTTAAAGTCCAGGGGCACCCCTCCACCCTAGCCACTCACCAAATGTTGCCCCCTTTGTCGCTCCGTGCGTGCGGCCGTTTCAGGGGGCCCATGAAATGAGTCGGCGAGTCACCGCCTGCCACCAAACAATTATGAGACATGGTTGTAATGGCAGGTGTCCGTTAGTCTCCTTCAATAGCCCGATTTTCCAACCCCACCCAAAATTCAGCCCCATAGCCCATGACCTTGTTTCCCATCGCATGACAGAGCTCTGCACTCCAATAGTCTTGCACATGGCGGAGACCATCGCCGGGTGTATCATATTGTGCGTTCGGCGATGGTATCCGTCATGTGTATCCAACACCATATTAAAGTTCTCTTAAAAGGGCCTCTACATCTTGGCTACGGCCCGATGCACGCCTCTCAAAGGACCGGGACTCTGTAGTCCCGAGAATTTCAAAAGAGATACAAATAATAATAATAATAATAATATTTATTTATTCAATAGACACACATTTTATGTACAATGTCTTACGCTATGGATAGGTAAATAATAAATGATTCCTGAACTAGGCTGAGCCTGTGTTTCAGGTGATAAAGTTCTTATTAACTTATAAAATAAATTAACAATTAAAAATAGCATACTAAGGAGAATACGTTTCTTAACTATTTAAAAACTTAATTACTTATCAACTAATAACAGATTTTCTGTGTCATCATAACATAAAGTTTTTAAGTACTTATCAACTACTTTCTTACAGTGGAAATATGTAAGGTCATATATATCATTTAATCTATTTATCCTATTATAAAGTAAGGGACCTATATAGGCAAAAAATCTGTTGGTAAATTTAAATGGTGTCGAGATAACAGTGCATACTATATCTTTCCGTCTTTTGTTAGTAATATCATGACTGTAGGCAAGTGTTTTATGCTGTTTTAGCACTATATGAATGATGAAAAGCTGACGGACTGTTAAAACATTGCAGGATTTATACAGGGTGTCCCAAAACTCAACGTCAAGCCGAAACGGGGTGACAGGATTGATCATAACCATCACGAGAAAAATCTGAAAAAAAATCTATCCCATGCAGTTTGAAAATTATGGGCATTTTAAGAAAAACCTAGAAAGGATGATGCAAAATCTTGGTACCCACCACCAATAGCTTAGTGTAGTACGTCATTGGATAGCTCTTTGTGAGCCTAACAATAATTATTATGGCCACTAGTTCCAAATCTTAGTCCGTTCAGAAATAACAGGTACTATAACATGCCAGTTGTAGCAAGAATAGAATAACGTTTTTATTATTATTTCATAATTCACTACCCTTTTGTACATCAATAGGAGTTATGAATCATTTCCTTACCTGCCCGGGAAGGCGGGCAGGGTACCAGCGGCGGGGGACGGGGGGAAGACCGAGCGCACGCGCAAGTGTCGACCGACGCAAGGGATAGCTTCAGTCGTTCGTTTGTATTGTGTGTGTGACTGCGCTTCCCCGTCTTCCCGTACTATTCAGCGACTATTTACGACCATAGCATTGTTTTTGGACTCCGATAACCGTTTCTTTACGTTGACCCCGGCTTTCTCTTGGACTTTGGTGATACTTCTAACGAACTGTGAAGTGCTTTTCGAACTACTGTGAAAAAAATGGAACCTGCTCGCAACTGTGTGATGTGTCGTAGAGGGTTCTACCGCGGAAGATATCAGCGTCATCTTCTGACTGATGATCTCCCAAGACTACAACCAGAATTAGCAGCTTATATTCAAGACAATGGAGTCTTGGAGGTAAGATCATATTTTAATTACAATTAAAAGGTACCTTAGGTCTAAATGGTTGGGTCATATGTTATCATTTATGATTGATTACACTAACTAATCATTTATTCACTTACTCGTTGCGTAAACACGCACGTGGTCATTTTATGCTTAACTATATACCCATTATTTTGACTATTGTTATTTTTATGTTTACGTATTGGCTATTTTAAGAGGTGAACCGGTTGGTAAAATATATTGTTTATTGTTTCAGGTAGTATTTGACAATACGCGAAGTTTATGCCATCGATGTTGGCAAAGGGCTGAAAATGCTATCAGACCGCCTCCTATCCAAGAAGTACCCCAGGAACCACAACAACAAAATGTGGATGCTATTCATGTTCCCGAGTATTCAAGAGCACCAAACACACCGAGGCACTGTATATTTCACAACTGTCAAAACACAACTCGTTACAGGATCCCGAAAGTTGTAAAGATACATACATTTTGTGAGTATAGGATTTACATTCCCGACGGTGCAAGAGTGTGTCAAGAGCACCTCCAAAATAATAATTGGGCTGAACTACCCCAGAATTGTCTCGTGACTCATGACTTTAATGCAGCGCAGTTTAGTCACATTTGTGACATGATGAGAAATGCTTTGCAACACGGTTCTAGGTTGGATTTTAATGCCAGAGGTGCGTTATCCGATGAAGAGATGCATTTTTGGACCGGACGAAATAACGAACAATTCGATTCCATATTAGAGCAAACACCCTCACTAATCCAAGGATGCAGAAATCCTAGAACTGCACTGGGTATATATCTGACAAAACTGCGAACCGGTGATTCCAATCAAAGGCTTGCAAGTTTATTTAATATGACAAGACAAAACCTAGAGCGGCTAATAAAAAAAGCACGAGATTGTCTTACCGAGGAATATGTAGTTCTTCATCTAGGAATGGACCACGTTACAAGAAATAACATCAAAGAAAGGAACCTTACTATACCAAGAGCAATATATGGAGACGATGAAAACTCGAAGGCAATTATAATATGCGACGGAACATACATTTATATTCATAAAAGTGCCAACTTCCTGTTTCAGCGACAGTCATATAGCTTACACAAGTTTCAAAATCTGTTAAAGCCTTTCTTGATAGTATGCACAGATGGATACATCATTGATGTAAAGGGACCATACGCAGCCACGAAGACAGATGCTAACATTATGAGCAGCATTATGAACAACAATGAAAATCCGATTCATATTTTGTTGGAACCTAACGATGTATTTATATTGGATCGCGGATTTAGAGATAGCCTTGGTAACATAGAAGCTTGTGGCTATGAATACCATGTTCCACCATCAAAGGACAGAGCAGAATCTCAACTGACTACCGAACAAGCTAACGAATCTCGAATGGTTACCATGTGCCGGTGGGTAGTGGAAGTGGTTAACGGCAGATTCAAGCGAGATTTCAAACTGTTACGCCAAAAATATTTCAATAAGGCATTGCGAAGTATGTTCAATGATTTTAAAATAGCTGCCGCTATTTTGAACCATTTCCATCAACCAATCGTAGACAACCAATACGCCGATATGATTATAGAACAAATAAGATTGAAGTTAGATACGCCTAATATTTTATATAATTATGTCGAAAGGAAAAGATTAAATCAAAGAAGAGCTGATTTTGTGAGGTTAGAAGCTAATGATGTAGAATTCCCAAGATACACTGAAGAGGAAGTTATTTTATTGGCGTTAGGGACATATCAAATAAAGCTTGCGAGATCTTACTGCAGTGAGCATCTACAGAATGGAATATACACAATAGAGATTTATAGACAAAATGCACTTGAAGATTTGCCTGACTATGGTATAAATGAAAATTCTTCGCTCATGCGCGGTCGTATCCAATCTCGACATATTCGAGCAAGAATATATTATTGTTACATTTTAATCAACAATAATAACAATACCATCTCTGAATACTACTGTACATGCCTGACTGGGCGACGTACTGTAGGTACCTGTGCTCACATCGTGTCCATCGTGTGGTACCTAGGATACGCCAGGCACGAGGGATTTGTAGCCCCTGCCTTATTCCTTAATGATGTCTTACTAGATGAGGATCTGTAATATTTTATTTCATTTTGTTATCATTAATTATTTCGTTTTCATTTGTTTTGTTTCATATTGAAAGCATTTTATTTCATTTGTAATCATTGCATATTGTAAACTTACTTATTAAGCTTCGTTGCGGCTGTTGCTTCTTTTGTACATAATCAATGGTAAAAAGGAAACGTACAAAGGAAATCATAATCGTATTTTATTTCATTTTCTTAAGGTTTATTTTCATTTTTTATTAAAGGAAAATCCATATTACCCTGATATTATATTAGGCTGGCAATCAGATCTGACTATAAATCAAGACAGGCGCCATACTTATTCATATTCTATAAGATAATACCTTTTCAATGATATATCACACATCACTATTGGAGCGGGTACCAGATTTCATACAATCTCTTGCATCATCCTTTGATCAAACTGTACCATTTTTCGGTTATTGTGGTTATTATTTTTTATTTTTGTTCATTTGAACTTTAGAAACGTAATCCTAAATAACATTTCTAGAATCCCAATAAAAAATAATGACACAATTGCCTTAAGTTCCCGAGAATTGAGACTATTTGTTAAACTACGAATTTAAAATTTTCAAGATTCGTCGACTTTGACAGGCCCTCCTATAAAAAAAATGTACTAGAGTGCCTTGGCAAGTAGCATTAAAAGTTGGCGCATTTAATCAGAATTCTAAAATGGTACAATACTTGTTAGTTCCATACAATAGAAAAGAGTAAAAAAATTAAAACCTCAAGTAACCCGATTTTTGCTATCAGATTTTACTCAGTTAAAATGTTTTTAATTCGCACAAGCTCTAGGTAGGTTCTTAATTTTAAGGCAAAATGATGAGAGAGATGGATAATGGGTATGTTTGCCATGAGTGAGCGAGACAGATAGTGACGCCACGCATTGAGACGGAGATGCGTCGTTTAAACGAGTGCGAATGAAACAGATAGATGCTATGGCATCTATCTGTTTCATTCGCACTAGTTTCAGCCAAGCAAATGGCTACGCTACCAGTCCGACACCAACCAGTTAGTACGTTTCGCTCATTCGTCTACTGCGCACGTTCGTATTCGCTTGTGTTGATTTAGTACTGACAACTTTGGCTTCTCTTTTTGGACTTGAATCTTTGTGAATTGGACTTGTTGATAACATACCGGCAACTTTGGCTTCTCTCTGGACTTTTGTGTTGGCATCCTTTTTATCTACCATGCCTACGCGCTACACTTCACAAGAATATGCGAACATGCACCTCATTTATGGGGAATGCAGA
This sequence comes from Carposina sasakii, assembly GCA_014607495.2. Lineage (NCBI taxonomy): Eukaryota > Metazoa > Arthropoda > Insecta > Lepidoptera > Carposinidae > Carposina > Carposina sasakii. The sequence goes on along the minus strand of CP053172.1, from coordinate 1,673,838 downwards.
TGCAACGCAAGTGCTGCCGCTAGACTTTATCGTGAAAGATATCCAAATTTAGAGCGCTACCCGGATCACCGCGTGTTTGTTAATGTGCACCGTTCACTCACAGAGGGCGGCCATTTCCCGAATCAAATACAGGCTGGAGGTAGACCTGTGTTTCCTTTCCAGGAAGAAGTATTGCAAGAGGTCGCACGTGACCGAAGTATTTCCGTACGTGGAATTGAAGAAAGAACGGGAATACCGAAAAGCACTGCTCATCGTATTTTACAAAGAGCCGAAATGCATCCGTTTCACGTACAACGAGTTCAAAGTCTTCTACCTCGAGATTATCAGGAAAGGATTTCTTTTTGTAGAACAATGCTACAGAGGCATAATGAGAATCCCCAATTCATCCAAAAAATTCTCTGGTCAGATGAATCGACATTTAAAAAAGATGGTTACATGAACTTGCACAATTATCACGAGTGGCATGTGGAGAATCCACATTTAATGCGAGAAGATAGATCCCAGTATCGTTTTAAAGTAAACCTGTGGACCGGAATTTTAAACGGTAAAATTATTGGGCCTATTGAACTGCCTGAGAACTTGAATGGAACTAATTACCTACATTTTTTAAGAGAAGATTTACCAACCCTGTTAGAGGACGTACCACTAGCAGATCTTCGCGACATGTGGTTTCAACAAGATGGCTGCCCAGCGCATTTCGCAGTGCAAGTAAGAGATTTCCTTGACCAGGAATATCCGGGAAGGTGGATTGGACGTTCGGGCACTATCTCGTGGCCCGCCCGTTCACCAGATTTAAATCCCCTGGATTTTTTCTATTGGGGAGTTCTCAAAGAAAAAGTTTACTCAAAGCCCATTGAGAACGTAGCCGACCTGCGTGAACGCATTTCTCAAGCAGCTGAGGCGATCAACTCTCGAAGATATGCCCGACTAATAAGTAGATCTTTTTTAAGAAGATGTAGGGCTTGTATTGAGGCTGATGGTAAACAATTTGAACATTTATTGTAATAAAAAACGTTATTTCTCTATCATCTGACTTTTATTCCAACAAACCTAATTATTTTACTAATTTTACTAACTTTTTTTCACTTTGGTAAAAGTGGCGTCACTATCTGTCTCGCTCACTCATGGCGAACATACCCATTATCCATCTCTCTCATCATTTTGTCTTAAAATTAAGAACCTACCTAGAGCTTGTGTGAATTAAAAACATTTTAACTGAGTAAAATGAGATAGCAAAAATCGGGTTACTTGAGGTTTTAATTTTTTTACTCTTTTCTATTGTATGGAACTAACAAGTATTGTACCATTTTAGAATTCTGATTAAATGCGCCAACTTTTAATGCCACTTGCCAAGGCACTATAGTACATTTTTTTTATAGGAGGGCCTGTCAAAGTCGACGAATCTTGAAAATTTTAAATTCGTAGTTTAACAAATAGTCTCAATTCTCGGAAACTTGAGGCAATTGTGTCATTATTTTTTATTGGGATTCTAGAAATGTTATTTAGGATTACGTTTCCAAAGTTCAAATGAACAAAAATAAAAAAGAATAACCACAATAACCGAAAAATGGTACAGTTTGATCAAATTTCTAGGTTTTTCTTAAAATGCCCATAATTTTCAAACTGCATGGGATAGATTTTTTTTCAGATTTTTCTCGTGATGGTTATGATCAATCCTGTCACCCCGTTTCGGCTTGACGTTGAGTTTTGGGACACCCTGTATAAAAGGCAGGTAGGGAATAAGAAAGGACGGAAAGTAGCCACTTTCAGGATTGCTCGTTGAGCTCTTTCGAGGGGTAATATGATTGTTTTATGTGCACCACCCCATGAGCTAATACAATATTGTATGATAGATTGACATAAAGCTAGATACACTTGAGTAACTAGCTGTGGGTCTGCGATAAGACGTAATTTTTTGAATATATACAGTAGTTTACGTACTCTACCAACAACATTTTGAATATGTTCCCGGAAAGAGAGTGTGTCGTCAATTGTTACACCTAAATACTTCATGCTACTGGATTTTTGTAGAGTCGGACAATTGCATATTGTGTTGTCTGGTGTACTATGGTGTTGGTGTGCATATAGTGGGTTATTCACAGGGTATTGAGGTCTACGCATTGTAAAATAAATATATTTAGTTTTTTCAGCATTAAGGGTTAATAAATTGTGCTGAAGCCAGTTATTTACAATATTTAGTCCTCGTTGCGTGCGTTCGAATAGGTCATTAGTAGTGTTAGCGGAAAAAATTAGTGCAGTATCGTCAGCATATGAGATAATCCTCCCGTGTTCCAGATTAATGTTACACAAGTCGTTAATATAAATCAAAAACAGGGTAGGACCTAATATACTTCCTTGGGGAATACCATAGTTAGTGTTCTGATGATCATCACTATAAAAATTATCAATTTTGACACACTGGTATCGATTGCGAAGATAGTCTGTAAATATTTTTAGCTGCGTGCCTCTTATACCTAAAGTCTCGAGCTTATTTAAAAGGACGGGTATAGAAACCGTGTCAAACGCTTTTGCTAAGTCCAGGAACACTCCCATGGTCAGGTTACCTTTGCCAAGTTCGCTTGATATATGGTTAGTTAGACAATGCACTGCATCATCAGTCGACCGTTTGGATCTAAAACCGAATTGATTAGGTGAGAGGAGATGACTTTTTTCTAAGTAATCAATTAACCTACTATTGATGATTTTTTCTAGTATTTTTGAGATCGATGGAAGTAATGATATTGGTCTATAATTGGTAACTGTATTTTTACTGCCAGACTTATGAATTGGTATCACTACAGCTTTTTTGAGACACTTCGGAAAGATTCCTTCAGACAAGCACAGACGAAAAATATAGGTTAAAGGGGGCACCAGTACATGTTTAAATTGTTTTAGAATTTTATTGCTAATATTATCCCAGCCCACTGCACAATCATTTTTTAGTCCTGAGATAATACGTGCTACTTCACTTTCGTCCGTGTCTAGTATAACAAAAGATGTCTTATTTTTGCTTACCTTTATATCAGATTCTTGCAGAGGAAAAGTTAGTCTTGTGTACGAGTTTTTCAAAATGTCTTCTGCAAGATTTTTGCCTACATTCACAAAAAAGTTATTTACGTTGTTAGCTGACAAATGTGGTGACGGGCAGGATGTTAGTAAATTCGAATTTGATTTATGCTCTTTTGTAGAGTATGTAACGTTTTTTACAAATTTCCAAATCTTTTTACTGTTTTTGCCGGCCTCGTATAACATGTTCTTTTCATAAGTGATTTTCAGTTTTTTAAGGAGATTATTACAGAAATTCCTATACCTTTTGTAAGTTACTTGAATTATAACGTTGTCGGGATAATGCTTAGCTCTTTGATGCAGTTTGTCTCTATGTCTTATGCATCGAATGAGACCAGGTGTTATCCAGGGTTTAATATTTTGGTATTTCCTATTTACGTTATGTACGGTCGTATTATGTAATATTGCTGCTTGTACAGATTTTATTACAAACAATAGCGAGGTGTTTACGTCAGCACAAATGAAAACTGGGCTGAAATCTATATTGCATAAATCATATTCGAGTTTTTGCATGTTAAGTGTACTTTTGGTGTGCAGGTGATTTTGCTTAGTAAGCGTGCGGTTTATACTAAGTAGGACAGCGTTGTGATCTGTTATTGGGGACTCAGTGACAAGATTGATACATGGTAGATTTGTTTTGATCATGAAGTGATCCAAGCAAGAACCACTAATACGCGTAGGCAGATTATGACCTGGAAGAAGTCCGTGTTTTGCGCAAACTTCAAGGTAGTCCTGGCTTTGTTCCTCAAAGCACTCTGGAATAATGTTTATATTAATATCCCCAGTTAAGATTATATTTTTAAAATAGGTCAAGTCTTGGAGAAATTTATCCAATGAATTAAGAAAAGAGTCAACATTACGATAGGAAGGAGATCTATATATAGCGATAATAGCTATATTTGAACCAATTTTTATAATTAAGCCGCTACAGTCATCTAACCCCGCATTTTCTACTGTTACATTCGCAATCGAATTTTTAACATAAACTACCACTCCATCACATTTATTACACATTTTTGTTGTATAAAATGCGTTATATCCCGGCATAGGAGGAATATTACCCTGTCGGTTTTGGGACCAACACTCAGTTAGAACTAGTACGTCACAGTCAAATTTCAGTCTATGAAGTAATACATTTAAACAATCTATATTCTTATAAATACTGCGGATGTTTTGAGTTAGTACTGTTAGTGGATTTTGATGTCTGGAAAGATACGTGACACAGTCCTCAACTTTGCACACATTTGATTCGCATAAAAATATATTATCTAATTCATTAATAAATTGTAAATCCATATTTTAAAATAAGCTATAAAAGTAATAAAGTCCAAAAATAAACACTTAAAATTGGCGCTCTTAGGCGCCTCCATAATCTGTTGAGTTTATGTACCTGAATTCGGCAGCTTTTTTGGCAGGGCACTCAGCATCACCCGTTTTATGTCCTGATGGTTTTTTGAATCGAAGACATGTTGCACATTTTGGTGGCTCCTGTTTCTTTGTGCATTCTGAGATGCTATGTCCTATATCACCGCAGTGTCCGCACATAGACGACGCCTCCCTGCATGATTTGGCTGCATGACCATACTGCTGACATTTATAGCACCTTGTTACCAATGTGAAGTCTCTTACGGGACAGGAGGACCAATTTATAAATAGCCTTGATTGGGATATAAGAGCTTTCCGTACTGTCGCTGGGACTTCTAGTATGTAGTTGCAGTAATCTGCTTCTTTTTTACCCGATTTATGGCTAAGTTTGATGGAGTTCAAGAAAGTCTCCTTAGATAGGTCAAGTTTGTCTGCAAGGTTCTGCTCATAAATGCAGGTGTATATTTCCTTTTCCTGTAAAGCTGTAGGAACTCCAATAATTATTATTCTAGGGCGGCGTTTGGGGGGTTCATCTACGGTCAAGTTATTAGATGCGAGCTGGACTGAGTTTCTAAGTTTCTCTAAGTCGTCTTTGGTCTCAGTGCTAATTATCACCCCTCCGTTTTTTGTCTTACGTAGACCTCTAACTTGTAGCTTTAGTTGTTCAGGGCATAGAATTTTTTGTACCAGGGATTTGGTTTCCTCACTGGTTTTCAGCTTATCACCAGGATAGATTGCAATTGAGCTGAAATTGCTGGGTTGGACAAAATTGGGACCTTTCTTTACTACGTCGGAGAAGGATAAATTTGGTGCAATTGCTTTAGTTGAACTCTCCTTTATGGTATTCTTAATTTCATTAAGGCATTTTGTAAGGTCTTCTTTTTGTCGTAGTTCCTGAATCTTATTGTTAGCTAGGATGGCTTTATGCTTTAAAGACTGATAGTGAACAGCCATTTGCGAAACTCCGTGTCCAACTTGGCGGCAAAGATTTCCAATTTTCATTTTCTGCTCAGTATTCAATTTACTCTCTCCTGAGATGGTGTAAATTTCTTTTAGGTATTGTTCTATTGAGCTCATCCACTGCTGGAGTTCAGGAGTTCGGATAACCTCCAGTTCCTCATCTTGATGCTGGCATGGTTGGCTCGGTGCTTGAGGGGTTGGTGGCGGGGAGCGGGCAGTTAACCCACTTCGATTAAAGGGGCTATCCATATTTAACTTAATTTATTTTAATGAGCATTTGTCCGGAAAAATTCTAACACAACAAAAACAAGTCACTGAAACTAATCTAGGTCACTGTTTATGCAATTGTTAATTTAAAATATTGCATCAAAGTGCACGTCCATTCACAGCAAAATTAAATTCGCATTAGAAACAACTAAATAATACAACTAAGATGGTATTTTCAGTTTTTTGCTGTTTTGTTCTCTACCATTATTTTATAATTACCTTACCGTATAATACTAATTTAATACACGTTGGTACATCTACGCGATTCGGATTCGCACTTGGCCAGCTTTTACCGGACTGCGCCAGAAAGCCACGCCATAGGTTCTAGGTTCGAATCCCGGTAGGTGCAAACATTGATATTATGATGAATATCAATGTTTGCACCTACCGGAATATATGATATGTTTGTTTCCGTGTCATGGATATTTCTATACTTATCGATGTATTTTTATACCGTTGCTTAGTACCCACGATACAAGACCTTAGGGATCTTAATGTGGGACTAAATTAATGTTTTGTGAAGTGTGTTCATCTTTATGTGTGTGTGTATCTCCAGCCTTGGGCCCTCTGCTGCCGCAGCTGAATGTATTCGGCCGTCAGCTCGGCATCACGCCGTACGTCATGGGCATGGTCACCGCCATCTTGCCCCTTCTGTGGGCGGCCGCGAAGCCTCTGTTCGGATACGTCGTGGATTTCTGGCCGGTAAGATATGTTATTCGTCCGTTTCGTACAATAAATTCTGTGCCTAATTTTGGAACTAACATTTTTTTTTATGCAGTAAAACCATAGATAACAGAAACACAGGAGATGGGCCGCTAAGCGCACTTAGTTTGAGTTCTGATGTAAGCGGCTATAAGCCACACTTACATTGACATCTAAATAATAACACAAATTACACCCAACATTGATAAATCTCTGACACTCACACATTTAAGGCGGTACTCTCATTAGCGCGCACACATTGCTATCTACTGTGTAAGTACGCGCCTCAGTATAGCAAATACATTCAACAAATTTCACACGTACGCTAGTGATTGATTGTCGATAAATTTGTTATCGAGCACTTGCGTTGTTGCACATCGCGAACAATTTAGGCTTTAGTAGCTGGTCATAATACAATTTTAAACATGTTTTTACTTAGCTTCATCTTAAAATTCAACCTACTTTTTCTACTTCTCGTTGTCCGATTGAGCTTAGATTTTGAGTTGCATCACAGTCACAAAAGTATGAGGTCACAAATAAAAGGTTATTTTTCTTGAAGGGATAAAGAATAAAGTAAATTCGTAGCGGAGTCTTTAATAAATTAGTACGGTATGTAAATGTTCGATGGAAATAAAAAACTATAATAATATGCTTATTGGTAGTCATTTATTATCTACATTTTTATCACCATTATTAAACGGGCAATCAATGTTGGGGTACCCCATTACATCTCCTAAAATTATGTAATAATAGTATTTCCTAATTTTAAATGACATAAAGTCATAAATATGTCCTAAGTATCACTACATAGTATAAAACAACCTCGCTTCCCGTTATCTGTCTGTCTGTCCCTATGTATGCTTAGATCTTTAAAACTACGCAACAGATATTATAATTTAAAAAAATATTTATTAATAAGAAACACAAAAATAAAGAAAGTTGACTTTGCACACATCTACATTAATTTAGGTACTTTGTTACACTAATAATAATAAGTAATTCACCATTGTTTTACATAAACATAATATTTTTTAAACTCTCAAAATTATCTACTTAACATTAGTTATTACTCGTAGGTACTATTCGCGGCAACGTGACGTATCGACAACAAGAAATGACAGGTACAACTCTATGTCAAAGCGCTTAGCACCGGCCGTGCGCGGGAGCGGCCGATTCAATATGCGCAATTATCATCACTCGGTCAAACTGATTTCAACACCAGGCACGCTACACTTAGCGAGCAATGTATTAGGTTCAATCGTTAGGTTACATATGTCACTCAGTGAAAATTATTTTAACGAAATAAAATGAAATTTGGGTATAAATGCTAGAAAACAAAATTGTTATTGTACTTACCTATGAAAAGTGATCCCTTCAAGTTTATGGTCACTTCGATTCTTGCACACAACCACTGAACAAGCAGGCATTATAAAAAAACACTCCCGTGTGACGCGTTAGGCAATCAAGTCCCGACTAATTGCGTTTTCGCGATGTTTGCCTATTTTGTTCATAGTTCAATTACACCGCCCACGCCCCCACGGCCACTCTATAGATCTTTGTGAGTAAAACAGAAAATGTGGTCATACACATAGTAACTACGTAACTAGCGCCATCATCCATCGGAACTATACGGTGAAACGCACTCTTTACAGCTCGCCAAGACTATTTCACCGTTCTTTTGGACGATGACACGTTACTATGTGTCATCATCATTATTAGCCTTGAGGAGTCCACTGCTGACCATAGGCCTTCCCCAGTCACTACTATGTGTATCCATACATACATATCATCATCATCATCAGCCTATTGCAGTCCACTGCTGGACGTAGGCCTCCCCCAGGGCATGCCACAAGACTGCCATGAGGGATATTTGCCCATAGTCACCACACTGGGCAGGCGGGTTGGTGACATACATGTAATCACGCCTTTATCCCTTTCGGGTAGGCAGAGCACCAAGGGCCGACAGGACCACATGGTGCCATTTCTGACCAATTTTGAGGGTATAGTTGAGATGTACTATGTGTATGACTACAAAAAATGTTAGTTCCGAAGTTCAGGCATATTATTATGAGCTATTGTATGACACGGAGTCTACGTAACTTGCTATGCTTATTCCTCTATGCTTGCAGTAGCAAAGCCGAAGCAACGCGTCCTCTAGCGCACTCATTGTCGCACTGTCGCATTGCTTCCTTCGGCTTTGCTACTAATAATACATTGCTTATTCTCTAGAGAATATGCTACGTTGCTGTGAACGCTTTTGATATCCATAAATCATATTTATTGGTCCACGCTGCATAGCTATGGTGGATGGAATAGATTCAATTAATAGAATAAAAAAATTAGGATGTTTTCGCTTGCCAAAGATGTGTTATATATGTTACTATGGATCATTATCATCAGCCTATTGCAGTCCACTGCTGGACGTATGCCTCCCCCAGGGCACGCCACATGACTGCCATGGGGGGTATTTGCCCATAGTCACGACGCTGGGCAGGCGGGTTTGGGACCGCAGTGTGATTTTCTGATGTTGTCAGTACGGGAGGCGCTGCTGCCCACCTCCCGGAAACCCTTAATCGCCTCGTACGACGCCCACGGGCAGGCAGGGGCGGTACAAACTCTACTCTGCCGGCACCACGCCGCTAAGACGTGTGTATAATAGGGTTAATATCATGGAGAAGAAACAAAAGAAGAGCAGTGACCAAGTATATTTTCATACAAAAATAGTGTGCCGCTGAGCGGGGGTGAAGTATGGGGCGAGGGGAGCATCCTAACACTGTAGCCCTGCCCATTTACACCACCATCTTATAGTGACTATCCAAACTGCTTGCATAAACGTGTGGTTACAGCTAATGCGTTACAGCAATTACACACTGGCCCTGAAGCACCGCCCCTATCATGACGCCATAGCCTCACGATCGGCACACGACTCAGTTCATAGTCCCACCTCCTCTTTTATACCTTCTCCATGGTTAATATTAATACTAAGTTATTTTCCTTTCAGAATCACAGAAAACTAGTATTTATGATGCTCATAACCACAATGACTGGATCGTACTGCGGCCTATGGTTCCTACCCGTGCCTGACACAAGTTACACAGCAATAGAAGAGCATGTCTATCGTCTCAACGACACGGTGTATTTGAAAAGCAGGAACGTAACGCATGACGTCGCGTTAGAGAAGTTCAGTTGTCATTGGACGTGTTTTCGTTCGTCCAATTTCGATGTGTACTTGACTAATACTACATACGTAAATACTGTTTATATAGATGGGGGCGTGGCTAATAATTCGTGCTCGCTCTTGCATATGGATTTCAATGACGTGAGAGAGGGACAGATAGTGTGTTCTGCGCAAGATGGCTGCCAGTTATTGTGTTTTGACGATTCTAATATATCAAATGAGATTGATCATACTTTATTGAATGTGGCTGATAAGAATAATTTAAGTGTCGTTAATAACAGTGGTGTGGTGATGAAGAATTTTACCAATGAGCCCAGAAGAGACTATTACGATATGAGTTCGGTGGTGTTTTGGTCCTTTGTGGTCCTTATGTGCTTGGGTACAGTCGCGTTCAATGTTGCCAACTGTATTGGGGATGCGGTCTGCTTTGATGTACTAGGTAAGTATTTACTGTACGAATTTAATTGGAATTTTGAACATAGATTGCTCTTAAAGATCTACCTGATTTGCGAGTTACCTACGAGTAACTACTGGAAAACGCATAAAAATCTATGGTATTTCAAATATAAGAAGATACAGTCATGACGTGAAGTCTAACCGTGGAGATCACTATGGGAGGTTAGCTTTGTCATGCCATGGACAAGAGACCTAATGCCCAGTTTGAGTGTCAGTTCGTTTGTAGCGCCACCTATATTTTAACTAAGCCCTCGTATTTGACGGCCAATTGGTGTAGTGGGTAGTGACCTTGCCTGCGACGCCATAGGTCCTGGGTTCGAATCCCGGCAGGTGTAAACATCAATACAATGAGTATCGATGTTTGTTTCCGAGTCATGGGTGTTTCTATACTTATCTATGTATTTATGTACCGTTGCTTAGTAACCACGATACAAGACCTTACGGATCTTAATGTGTTGTGAAGGTGTGAATTGAATTGCCTTTTTTTCATCTCTATGAGTTGTAAGTATTAGAGACTCAAGCATTAAAATAGGTTTTTTCTTCTCAAAGGACCAGAACGCGGGCCAAAGTATGGGTCTCAAAGAGCGTGGGGTACCGTCGGATATGGCCTGACCGCACTGCTGAGCGGATGGCTGGTTGACCTGGTGTCGACTGGCGCGGCTAAAGACTTCACTCCGGCTTTCATCATAGCTATAGTTGCCACTGCTGTCGATTTGTATAGCTGTAGGAATTTGAAGGTAAGTGTTTTTAGTAATCTATTATTATGAAACGTGATATTCGCTAGACCGTGGCTTCTTTTCGTGACCTATAGTATACAGGGTGTCCCAAGAAATAGTGTCAAGCGGAAGTCCAAGGACAGAATACCCCTAGGGGTACCCGAATTACCCCCATGTATGTTCCGCGACTTTTTGTAGTTTTCGAGATATGATTTTTTTTCATATTTTTTTGTTAAACCTTGGCTTATTTAACATTATTGGTCACAGAGACATCAATTGTTGAGATACAAGCTTGATTTTTTTTTCTGAAATAGGTGAACAGTAGCACTTGCAAAAACAAAAGCAATTGTGAGCCGATATGCTACTATTAAGCCATTAAAAAAATGTTGAATCCTAAGTTTGTTAAAATGTTTAAATTAAAGATCTCTTTTGAAACGATTTAAAAAAAAACTTATCCCAAAAATGTCTCCAAAATTATTTTTAAAAACTTGCCAATTTCGTCAGCTATTTGCCATGTAAATTTGATTGAGCTATCTCCACGACTTCATACTTGAAAAAATGTTTGAAACACAGTAAGTCGAAAAAACTTAATTAAAAGATTGGGCCGAATAAAACTAAAAAAATGTTATTATTGATTGTTTATTATTAAATCACAAAAAGTTTTCGAAATGTCGCCCTTCCTGTTCGATACAAATTCTACATCGCCTTAAAAAAAATTCTTGTAGTCTACAAGACCATGTTAACAGGTCTATTGCGTGACGTCACTCAATACACGGGGCAGTTGAGCTGTAAGGGTGATTATGAGTGCAATATATTTTTACTACCTATTGCCCGTGACTTCGCCCGCGCGGTAAAAAAAAAATCGAAAAAATTCGCAAAAATAAAAAACCCTATGTCTTTTCTTGGGCTCTGGACCATTTGTGTACCAAATTTCATCCAAATCGGTTTAGTAGTTTTGCCGTGGAAGACGCAAACATTTATAATACTAGTATAGATGTCACTCCAACCAGGTCTCTTTTGAAAACCAGCGCTGCTTGAATGGTAGCCATATCCTCAAGCAGCATTCAGCTGAAAGGGGACCTGATTGGCAGTTACACATATGCATGCACGGTAGGGGACTGACTAAGCGTATCCCATACTTCTTTGTATCGTATTTATGTATTTGCCATTTACCTGTACCGTTTTACTATTATAATCACATTGGTGTCTTATATTATATTTTTTTCTATTATTTTCTTGATTTGTGTTGTCTGTATATGTGTACATGCCAAACGTCAAATAAACGATCTATCTATCTATCTATCTAATTCTCGGAATTTACTACCTGAGTTGCGGCAAGGCAAGGGGAAGCGTGAGGTGAGGGAGCGGGGTTAGCGTTGGTCCATTGTATTCGGCGGCTACCGGTCAGTTGACCATTTGCTTGCATTTGCGCCCGACGTTACTTCTTTACTAGCTCCTTTGTGATTATTTGACGAACTTTGCTTTCTTTACGGACTTTGGTTGCATATCGATTGGCTTTTGTGTGGTGTTACGAACTTTCTTAGACGACTTTGGCTTTCTCAACGGACTTCGGAGTGCACATCAATTGGGATTTCTAAGCGCAATAAATTGGTGAGCTATGTCTTTCTCGTCAAGAGATTATGCGCTTATGCATTACTTTTATGGCTATGCAAAAGGAAATGCTTCGGAAGCGGCTAGATTGTACAGACAGCAGGTACAAAACAGTGGTGAACCTCAGCCTGAGACTTGGCCTGATCATCGTACAATTTTGCGTGTCCATAATAGTTACATGGAAGGTCGCCTACCAGGTAGAAGACCCGGGCGTCCATCACAAATGCATGACCCAGATGTGGTCGATTCAGTGGTCGAAGAAGTGGCAAGAGACCCATCAGTTAGTGTCAGAACCATAGAACGCCGCACCGGAATTCCAAAATCAGAAGCACATCGGATACTACAAAAAGAGGGATTTCAACCATATCATATTCAAAAAGTTCAGCAGCTTAAGCCCGAAGATTATCCGAGAAGGGTGGCGTTTTGTCAAGAAATGTTGCGGCGTCAAGCTGAAGACGCAAATTTTTTTAATACGATTTTGTGGACCGACGAATCTCATTTTAAACGATGTGGAATTTTCAACATTCACAATTATCATTCTTGGAGCATTGAAAATCCACACATGACACGTGCCTCCAATTTTCAAGAACAATTTAGTGTGAACTTGTGGTCAGGCGTCTTAAATGGACAGCTGAACTGAACTGAACTCAACTGCCTGACCGATTAAATGGCGAGTCCTACTTGGAATTTTTACGGCAAGATCTCGACGGTCTTTTAGAAAATGTAGACCTATTAACGCGTAGAAATATGATATTTCAAAACGACGGCGCTCCATGTCACTTCGCGAGGATTGTCAGACAACATTTAACCGAAAGGTTTGGAGACAAGTGGATCGGCCGTGGGGGGCCCATTGCCTGGCCGCCACGGTCTCCCGACTTAAACCCCATCGATTTCTTCGTTTGGGGGTATTATAAAGAATTAGTTTACGCCAAGGATATCAGAAACATAGCGAAACAAAACTAAGACAAGCAGAAGAAACAATAAAAAGCAACAGGGTAGCGTTCTTACGACTAAAAGAATTTTTTTTAAGGCGATGTAGAATTTGTATCGAGCAGGAAGGGCGACATTTCGAAAACTTTTTGTGATTTAATAATAAACAATCAACAATAACATTTTTTTAGTTTTATTCGGCCCAATCTTTTAATTAAGTTTTTTCGATTTACTGTGTTTCAAACATTTTTTCAAGTATGAAGTCGTGGAGATAGCTCAATCAAATTTACATGGCAAATAGCTGACGAAATTGGCAAGTTTTTAAAAATAATTTTGGAGACATTTTTGGATAAGTTTTTTTTTTAAATCGTTTCAAAAGAGATCTTTAATTTAAACATTTTAACAAACTTAGGATTCAACATTTTTTTAATGGCTTAATAATAGCATATCGGCTCACAATTGCTTTTGTTTTTGCAAGTGCTACTGTTCACCTATTTCAGAAAAAAAAATCAAGCTTGTATCTCAACAATTGATGTCTCTGTGACCAATAATGTTAAATAAGCCAAGGTTTAACAAAAAAATATGAAAAAAAATCATATCTCGAAAACTACAAAAAGTCGCGGAACATACGTGGGGGTAATTCGGGTACCCCTAGGGGTATTCTGTCCTTGGACTTCCGCTTGACACTATTTCTTGGGACATATATATATATATATATATATATATATATTCCACGAATTTCCCACGATAATGGAAAATAACAAATACTCTAAAGTTAAAGTGCACGAAGTCGTGGGTGGGCTATGGATGGGACCATTGGCGACCTAAGGAGCGCTGGTGAACTGCACTCCCACCCACGAAGATTATATAGGCAATCTATATTTCTCTATATTTATAATTATCTTTCAATTCTACTATGTTTATACAATAGTGTCTACGCGTTCGTCTCAAGTAAGTTGTAATCTTATGTATCAAGAGGAGCGCTAGCGATCGCACTCCAATGAAACGAAATTTGGTACGATTCCTAGTACTGTATTCAATGAGTGCGAAAGAGACATACCGACATAGGCCGGCGCGTGAAACAGAAGATTTCGTATGAAAAATTTGCCTTATCTGGAGCGCCGCTCACATTAATTCGCGTATGCGGCCACTAGATGTCGCTTAGTCCGAGTTAGAACGCGATATGGTTGTCTTTAATGTGTTTCATTAGGTCATCTGAATTTTTAATATGAGCGACGTTGCACAGTGAACTCCCATCTAAACATACCAGGAGCCGCCAGTGGATGGGACCTAGTATTATACAAATAGATCTCGTCGCCAATGTTAGTTCGGAGGTTAGGAGGCGGAAATGAAATCAACGTGCTTGCGTAGACAAGTCCTGTAATCGACTGACGACCGCCGCTGGACGCAGCCAGCGGTTCATCTTATACGTACCTACTTATAGCTATAACATCCCTCCACCCTTAATCTAAAAATATTGTTTGTAATTAACAACGTTACGGGGTCGTTTTGGTCGAGCCGAAGAGGGCTGGTCCGAAGAACCTGACGAAGTCGGCACGTTACTGTCATGCACATCCGGCACCGGAATGTGCGTGTTTTATGTGATGAGTAGCGAAAACACTTTGAATTATTAATACTTTTAATTTAATATTATTTTTACAAGATTTTAGGAGTTGGAATCGGAATCGAAGTTGGTATGGAACTGTGTTGTGGAATGGGTGCCGGGATTATTTATACATGAGAGTTTCGGGAAGGGAGGGTTGGAAAGGATTCTGGGAACAAAACTATTTTACGCTAAAACTATTCATTCACTAATAAATCTTTCCTTGGCACGGTGTGACTTTGTGTTCTTCGTGGCGTATTGTGTCTTTGGTCGTGTCAGGAACATGTGTCCGGTTTGTATTGCTTTTTGTAAAGCTTTATCTTTAGGCGCGGCGTGGTGCCATCCCTTCGTTAGTCATGCTGGAGCACACGTGTCTAACACGTAACACCTCCCCCCTTAGAACAAAGATTGGGCGGCGCCCAATGTTTGTGGGGAAGCGGCGCGGGCGACTACGGCTGCAGTGTCGTCGTCGTCAGACTCGTCCTCGGTGACGGTGGACATAGGAATCGCTATATAGCTTCGATGGATGTGTCTCGATGATGTGCTTCTGGACGGTTGGCAATTCCGTCTTGATTATCCTTTTTTTTTCAGGAAAGTATTTCTTTGCGCAGGAAAGGTTGTAGCAACGCAGGATTCATCTCGTAGGTTGGTCGTGCTTGGAAATTGTAGACAGGCAGACTGCAGACCCAGCGTTGTGTGTCGATGTTCTTACAGCTCGTCGTGACGATGAAGATCTGCCTTGTGGAATTTGTGGCCAAATACGTATGCTCAGGGAGGATAGTGGAGTAAAGGGAGGATTTGGGATGAGGTATTGAGATTGAGTACAGTCGGAATAAGGTGTTTTTATCATTCTTGACCAAGGGGAAATTAAGTACCTAGCCTAGTGAGTAGGTAGCCTGTTCATATAGATATAAGAAGCTAGAGTAGCAGGATCTAATATTTTGTGTATGTTAGACATGGGGGACTAGGAGGACTAAAATATCAGTGCGCATATGACTGGATGAAAGGAGGAGTCTTGAAATAATCTTTCAATTGTAATTATTGAAGGGTGAGCAGACCCTAATTTGATCAAGAGAATAGAGCTTAGAATATCATCTAGTTCGGGTTCGAGAGCCCCACCGATTCTAAAAATTTTTAATAGAAATATGAAAATATAATCTAAAATATTCATTGAATTTAAGTATTTCAATTTTATTCTATTTACCAACCAACGAGCTAATTCAAGACAGAGCCTAGGCTATCGAAACTTCTCGTTTGGATCTAGATTTAGAGTTATAAGAAGCAAGTTTAACTTAATGAAAGAGCTAGTTCACCGGCAACCACGGTTGCGGCGCACCTGAAATGTTACAAATTGTCTATAAACGTTTTAATTATTCCTACGCTTTTGTAATACCTTATTAATAGCTTATGTGTATATATTTGATAGCATACTATATAAAAGAAACGTAACAATAGAGCTAACAAAACTATAATATTATGGATTTTGCTTATTAGTATCGAATACTTGTAATTTAGACATATTATTATTTGATAGAGGTTGATTAGAGATAGTGTCAGCGAAGGTATCCCGGAAGATATATGCATATTCACACTGAGATCGATTTAGACAAAATTTTATTACTAGGAATTAATATACATAATTCTAATATAAATAATAATTAAACCTAAGATGGCTAGTAACTGAATAACCTAACTTATTTTAATTGTTTATTTTTCTTAATTATTTACAGATTGAAGGGCATCATACTCGTATGATGTTGCGTGCAATGGACGTAAGCGATTTCCATGCACCAATTGAGTTTTCGCACCTTTCTTAATCATATAGTTTTCGTTAAAACCTTTCCTAATTATGTCGTAAGGACCTTCCCATTTACTGTCTAAATTATTCGGGTTTGGAATACGCATCATTACTTTATCTCCTACACTAAAATCGGCGATATTTTTTATTTGTTGGTCATAACGTTCCTTAGCCTTTTCCTTCATTGACTTTACATTGTTAGATGCAATTTCGCGAGCAATTTTCAGTCTTTCATTTAGGTCGCGTAAATAATCGTGAGTGGTATAGTCTTCGCTACTGTCTTTAGCTGCATAGAGAAGACGGGGTTTGTAACCGAATAAAAGTTCATGAGGCGTATAACCTGTACTCTGATTCAAAGAGGTATTATGACACATGATTGCAACCGGGATAATTTGATCCCAGTTGCTTTTGTTTCGCTGGTGATACATTCTGACGTGATCGCGAAGAACAGCGTGGAATCGTTCTAAGGAACCGTTTGTTTCAGGATGATAAGCTGTACTGAAAGTATGTTTAGTCCCTAGAAGTTTCATGAGTTGCTTAATGACGCTGTTTACAAATTCACCGCCTTGGTCGGAATGAAAACGTTTAGGTATACCAAAGTGTTGACAGAAAATCATTAGAGACTTGGCTACCGTGATTGCTTGTTTATCTGGAATGGGGTAAGCCTGCACGAATCTAGTAAGATCATCTTGTAAAGTAAGAACATACTTATTAGAATCACCTGTGATGTCGGAATATGACACTAAGTCAATAGTTACACGCTCAAAAGGCTCTATAGACATAGATGTAACGACCATCGGTGCCTTATAAGTTTTTCTTTGAATCTTATTCCGTTGGCATATTAGACAGTTTTCAACATAGGTTTTAATTTCATCTGACATGCCCTTCCAAAAATAATTTTCACGGATTTTACGTGTAGTTTCTACTATTCCCCTATGTCCTGAAAGTGGTTCGTCGTGAAATGTTTTCAAAATGTTTGGGATTTCATCTCGACAAGGATACTTGACTTTACTCTGACAGATTGTAATTTCACACTCGTACGCATCTGCTAAGTATGCCGTTATTAGCGCTTGCTGGTTTCCTACCATCTTACAAGTGATATCGTTTTTGAGTTCAGGGACACAAAGTGATGTAAGCTTAAAGTTGTGTAAACAGGATAAGAGGATCTTGAAATAACTTTCTGAATCCCACGGGTCAAAGTGAGTGGGTCGAGTGATACCAAAAATTATGTTTTGTTTTTTATCTGAAACTAATAAATCTGTTTGGTAAAGTGATTTGGGTTTCTCAATATATGGTTCAACTTGTGAACAAGTGCTAATCGCTTCGTGAAACATGTTGTTCTTATCTGAAAACTGTGCTGAAGTGGGAATCAGAATATTTTTGTGACGATAGTCTAATAGGTTATCGACTGAAATTTTAAGATTCGGGGTGTTAAATCCTTCCAAAGGAGTTTGAAGGAAATGTTCATAATTAAGTTGTAGATACTCATTTTCTGAATCCGAGTTGTCGTTTATTTCGACTGTTGCAGTATTAATTACAGGAGGGCGAGAAAGTGCGTCGGCATTCGTATTAGTTTTCCCTGTTTTGTACACTATTTCGTAGTCAAACTCTTCGAGCCTTAACCTCCATCGAACAAGGCGACTACCTGGATCTTTCACTGAAAACAACCATGTGAGAGGTTTATGATCAGTAACTATCTTGAATTTCCGGCCGAATAGATAAGGGCGGAAATGTTTTACTGCCCATACTATTGCAAGTAACTCGCGCTCTATTGTAGAATAGTTGGATTCTGCTTGATTCAATGTACGGGAAGCGTATCCAATTGGAAGATCTGAACCTATCTCGCCTTGCGAAAGAATCGCGCCTATCGCGTGAATTGAAGCATCTGTAGTGAGAATAAACTCCTTACTAAAATCAGGGTATTGTAATATTGGAGCTTTTGTGAGAATATTCTTACAAGAGTCAAAAGCGTCTTGCTGCTCGGCGCCCCATATGAAATGAATGTCTTTTTTCAATAGGCTCGTCATAGGCTTTGTTATTTTACTGAAATTTGGAATAAAGCGGCGATAATAGCCTGCCAGGCCTAGAAAGGACTTAATGTCTTTGCACGAATTCGGAGTTGGAAAATCTAATACAGCCTTAACTTTGTCGGGATTTGGTTTGACACCGTCGGAAGTTATAATATGTCCTAAGTAAGCAACCTCTTTTCGCATGAACTCACATTTATCAGGCTGGATTTTCAGACCGTATTGTTTCAGACGTTTGAAGACTTCAGTGAGCTTCTGTTCATGTTCTTCAATGCTAGAAGCAAAGACTACAATGTCGTCTAAATAAACAAAGCATCTTTCGCCTTGTAGCCCATAAAGAATGCTGTCCATGGTGCGTTGAAATGTCGCTGGAGCATTTTTGAGGCCAAATGGCATCCTGAGAAATTCGTAGTGGCCAAATGGAGTGTTGAATGCGGTTTTAGAAATATCTTTTGGATCTACTTCAATTTGATGAAAACCTGAAGCCAAATCTAACGTACTAAAATACTTAGAATGTCCTAACTTATCTAGAATATCGTTTATATTTGGCAGTGGATAGCTATCGCCGATAGTGACTTCGTTCAGTTTCCTATAATCAACTACCATGCGCCATTTGCGTTTGCCAGAGGCATCTAACTTCTTAGGGACAATCCATATGGGACTTGTCCAGGGTGAAATACTAGGTCTAATTATATTTTGATCTAAGAGCTTTTGAACCTGGGATTTTACTTCTTGCTCATGCACATGAGGGAGTCTGTAAGTTTTGGAGTGAATTGGAGTTTCAGAAGTGGTCTGAATTTTATGTTTAGAGTGGCTTGTGAACGTAAGAGGGTCCCCTTCTAAATAAAATATATCACTAAACTGACTGATAATTTTATGTAAAGAATTATTTTCCTCTTCATTCAAGTGCTCTCGCCGAGTTAATTTGTAGACCTGATCTCGTCTGTCGGTCAATGTTGTAGCCACAGAATGTATCTTGTGTACTTCGTCTTTAACTGACTGTTCCTCAAACCTGCTTACATGAATTTCAGGAATTGAAATAACTTTGTTTTCGTTGGTTGTATTAACACAAGTGGTCACGAAAGTGTGATTGATTATACTTACTAGAGCGTGTGGAATTACGATACCGTTTTCTATCGTTTGTTTTTCTACCAGTGCTTGGCCTGACTCAATATCTCTAGTGAAGCAAGTAATAACTGTTTCTGAACGTTGCCCTACAAAATGCTTACTATCATCCTTCATTTTATTTTCGTCTCCAAAGTGAAAAAGTCTATAGTGCCTAGTAGCAATGCGCATCGTTTTCGAGGCGAGGTAAATACTGACACCTGACTTAGACATAAAGTCTAGACCAAGAATACCATCGGCTTCAATATGCAAGTCTGCTATATGGAAGGTATGTTTTTGGAAATCGTCAAGTGATAGTTCTGCTGTACCATGACTTCTAATTGGATTTTCTTTACCAGAAACGCCTACAATTGACACGATATTCGATATATCTAACGGATTACTGCCTATTTTATCCTTGCAAAGTACGGAAATAGGAGCTCCTGTATCAATTAATAGCGTTACAGGCTGACCATCAATATGAAATTTACAGTACAATAATTCTTCAGGAGGGACGTTGAGAAATGACATCTGTACGAGTTTTGGTTCAGAATTTTGTTTAGACTTAGATTTGTAATAAGATTTGGACTTTGATTTAGATTTATATTTCGATTTAGATTGAAGCTTAGATTCAGTGTATGCGGAAGATTCGGTGAATTTAGTAGTAGTGCGACAGCCAAGAGTTTGGGGCTGGTTACCCTGTTCGTAGGCTGATGGAGTTTGCGTGGAGGCATCACGGGTTTGTCTGCGATAGACTGCGTTAACCTGCGTAGACGCCTCGCATGTCGTTTTCCGGGAATTTGATACATTTATTCTAATTGGAGCCCTTCGAGGCCTGAGGTATATTCCAATTCGTTGCTCTGAGTCTGGTTCGACTGAATCGACTGATAATGGGCTAAAGCGGTTTCCATCGAATCGCCCTTTTCGATGGCCGCTTGCGAGTTTAAATGATTGACTTGAACAGGTTTTGATGAATTTTCGTTATTTTTATTATTATTGTATGCCCTTTTTCGACATTCTGTAATTATGTGACCGGGATTTTTGCAGTAGTTGCAAAATTTTGTATTAAACGACGTGAGCTGCGGGTATGGCGGTCTAATATGTACCGGGTGTGTCGGCCTAAAAAACCTATTTGGGTTTTGGACAATAGAATTAAGCGGACGAGGGTTCGATTGTCTTGGCTGGCTGGTTCGAATTAGCTGTTGCCTAGTATTATTCATAGCACGGACTTTCTCTTCCTGAATGGCGAACTTTCCTGCATCCGAAAGTATTTTGAACTCTTTAGTTCGAAGCATAGACCCGATGTCGCTAGCTAAACCGTTAACGAATACACTCAGCGCGGTTTCTTCCACACCAAGTTTTCTGCCCTGAAGTGATTCGTCTGTCACTTCTGCAGTTAATTTTTCGATTATTCTGCTTCTAAGCAAGTCGACTCTATGAAAATATTCAGTAATGGACTCTCGTTCCTTTTGGAACATAGACTGAAGTTCTAAGCATAGGTGAGGTATGGTTTTAACATTAGAAAATTTCTCAATAAGGTATGACTGCAACGTATTCCATGAATCAAATTGCCTTGCATGTACGTCTGCAGCAAAAGGGCCATTAATTTTATTAAGAGTATATATGAGCAAAATATGTTGATCCGTTGGTGTCGCTAATTGAAACGCAGCAGTACAAGATCTTACAAATCTGTACACCTGAGAGTTTTGGGCAGTATCGAACTCTGGGATTAGTTTAATAAGAGTTTCGAGAGAAAGAGATGGAGACGTAGTTTTAGGCATTATGAATATTATGTATGACAGTTTAGATAAAAGAATAATAAATAGCAGGAAATAAGTGATAGGAATGGTAAAGAATTGAGCAAAGCGTTTTTAACCACTTACCACAGCAGAAGTGTGACCAGGAGCGTAACTTCAGCGTACAATTATCTATCACACACCTTACGCTATCCTACCGACTGCGCCAATTTTATGTGATGAGTAGCGAAAACACTTTGAATTATTAATACTTTTAATTTAATATTATTTTTACAAGATTTTAGGAGTTGGAATCGGAATCGAAGTTGGTATGGAACTGTGTTGTGGAATGGGTGCCGGGATTATTTATACATGAGAGTTTCGGGAAGGGAGGGTTGGAAAGGATTCTGGGAACAAAACTATTTTACGCTAAAACTATTCATTCACTAATAAATCTTTCCTTGGCACGGTGTGACTTTGTGTTCTTCGTGGCGTATTGTGTCTTTGGTCGTGTCAGGAACATGTGTCCGGTTTGTATTGCTTTTTGTAAAGCTTTATCTTTAGGCGCGGCGTGGTGCCATCCCTTCGTTAGTCATGCTGGAGCACACGTGTCTAACACGTAACACGTGTGAGTCGCGGGCGCGGGTGGGCTCGCTGCGGCCGCGCTGTCCGCCAGTGGCCGCGCAGCCGGCATCTCGTCGGGTGCACGCTGATATGCCGCGTCGACCTGTGGTGTTGCCGTCGACTCTTCACAGTCAGCCCAGTTATCGCCAACCATTTGGTCAAAAGCAGTCGGCGCGTCCACTGATGTGGAAGGTTCGCTCGCAGTCTGCTCGACGATGTCTGACAAAGTCGGTGACAATACGATAGCCGGCATCACTATCACCTCTTGCATGGAGGGATCGTAGCTGAAGTCACCATTCTCCCTCTCCACCTCTATTTGAACGTTCTCCCCTTTATACTTTAAAAGTTGATTCGTATGTTTTTTAAAAATGGATTCTGAGTTAATTAAGCGAACCAAATACACGGTTGCACCGAGTCTCTTAATTATAACACCTTTATTCCAAAAATATTTTTTTGCTTTGACTATTTTCACTAACACTAATTCGTTATCTGTAAATTCTGTTGCGCGATTTCCACCATAATTATTAGCCTGTAAGCACTGTTTTTGTTTAACAACTTCATCGAGTGCTGTGTTTAGAGGTGACGGTTGTCTTGATTTTAGCAAATCTAATCTGTTACGTAACTTGGAGCCAAACAAGACCTCAGCAGGAGATTTACCAGTTGTACTGTGAACGGAGTTTCGATAATGAAATAAAAATTCATTAATCTTGCAAATTAAATCTTTTTTACCGTATCCTGACATAAGTAATCCTTTTATCGCATTTTTAACAATCTTTACATATGATTCTGCTTGCCCGTTACTTATGGGGTTATAGGTAGGCGAAGTTAAGTGCATTATGCCGTTTAAAGTACAAAACTCTCGGAACTGTGAGGAAACAAAAGAAGTTCCGTTATCTGAACAGATAGTGTGAATCAATCCAAACCTGGCCATAACATCGCATAACTTCTCAATAACGACTTGAGTGCCTGATCCAGAAGAAATATCATAGCATTCTACCCATTTGGAGTAGGCATCTACTATGATTAGGTATAGTCGATTATTTATGGGCCCGAGCATGTCGATGTGGACACGATACCAGGGCTCGGGGGGGTACTCCCAGCAGGCGAGGGGTGCACGGGGAGGGGACGGCCTGAGTCCCATGCATATATCACAACTTGCAACATAACATTCAATGTCAGCTGACATCCCCGGCCACCAGAACCGATTACGCGCCTCCGATTTCATTTTAGTTGTACCTAAATGACCCTTATGTAATTCCACAATGATTTGTTTACGACAGTCCGAGGGAATCACAACCTTATGGCCACGTACTAAACAGGAATTTTCTAGGGACAGTTCATGTCTACACCCGAAGTAGGGACTTAAGTGTTTATCAGTATTTTTTTGTGGCCAACCATTAATCACCTTGTTTACTACGACTGATAACAATGGATCGGAGTTCGTGTGGCGCTTAATGTCGTCTATACTTAGAAAGCGGACACCGTCATAAACAAAATTTATATATGTCGCTTTATCAAAAAAATCATCTTCGTGAATAAAAGGTAAATCGCTATAACTACTCGTCGAACGACTCAAAAAATCAGCTGTATTGTGGGAACTACTCACATATTCTATTTTAAAATTATAAGACGCTAAAAATATTGCATAACGTTGCAATCTATTAGCAGTTACTTCCGGGATGGCTTTGTTTGGGTTAAATATCGAAAGCAGGGGTTTGTGGTCTGTTCTTAGCACAAAAGGAGTAGCCCGGCCGTATAAGTATTGGTGGTACTTTCGCACACCGAAAATTATGGCCGTAGCCTCCTTTTGTATCTGGCTATAGGACTTTTCAGCCGATGTGAGCGAACGAGACGCATATGAAATTGGTTTTTCTGTTAAACCTTTTTCTTTTTGAGATAAAATAGCCGCTAAACCGGTTGGTGACGCATCAACAGTCAAATATAAATCTGCGTCGGGGTTGAAGTGTGCTAATACCTCATCTGACGCCAATGCGCGTTTAATATTTTCCACGGCTGACTCGTGTTTGGCATCCCAATGCCAACCCGTTTTTTTTTGTAAAAGAGAGTGCAAAAATGTTAAAAATGACAATCGACAAATAAGTTGTACTTATATGCTTTTATATACATATCGAGGGGTGAAAGGCTATTTGGGATAAGCGCCATATATCAATGGCGCTTATTCCAAATAGCCTTTCACCCCTCGATATGGTATTTTTCAAAATTACTAATTTGCTTGTGACACGAAACTAGGTAGGTAAAAAGAAACAACTTTCACTATGGGAGCTACTCAGAAATAGTGAAAAAAAAAAATCTGCTGTTCCATACAATATCGAATAATTAACTGCACTGAAATGGAATGGAACAGCTGATTTTTTTTTCACTATTTCTAAGTAGGTCCCATAGTGAAAGTTGTTTCTGTTTACCTACCTAGTTTCGTGTCAAAAGGTAATCACTAATTTTGAAAACACCTTATTTATCCGATCATAAGGATGAAAGGGGTGATCCCCCCTTAAAACATATATACAAGAGAAGCAAGATTTAGCTAATCCATAAAATCCTACCTACCTCTCTCTCTACATCAGGAAATAATAATCAACTATTTTCCGACAGCTAGGGGAAAATATTTTTGTGGCAATATTTATGGCTGTTTTTTTTTTACATTGCGTTAAGTACGCAATTACAGGTAATATTTCGATTGTCATGGGGTTAACGTTTTCAGTTGCCGTCGCTGTCCAGCCCAAGCGACTCGGGTAAAGCGTTGTTGGAAGTCATGAAGATACCTCGGGTGGTTGTGTTCATTTTGTTCGCGGTCATCGCGGGGACCTTCGACAGTTTTATCATATACTACATGTTTTGGTGAGTAATTTGGTTTGAAGGTTACGTCATTCCCCTGCCTGCAATAAAAAAAAATTAAAAGCACATACACCTGAACCACCCGGAACCTCCCTCCTGGGTTCGAGTCCCGGTAGATGCAAACATTGATATGATGAATATCTAAATTTGTTTCCGAGTCATGGATGTTTCTATACTTATCTATGTATGTATTTATATACCGTTGCTTAGTACCTACGACCCAAGACCTAATGTGGGACTAGGTCAATGTGTTGTGAAGTGTGTGAATATAACATAGGGTACCCTAGCG
Organism: Carposina sasakii; assembly: GCA_014607495.2. Lineage (NCBI taxonomy): Eukaryota > Metazoa > Arthropoda > Insecta > Lepidoptera > Carposinidae > Carposina > Carposina sasakii. The sequence goes on along the minus strand of CP053172.1, from coordinate 1,648,553 downwards.
TATTATCATATCTGTGCCCTAGCTTAAGACACACGATATGATAAACAGATTTATCGATAAAAACATTTTTCCGGGATAAAAAGTAGCCTAATGTATGTTAAGTGGGGCCTGTCACAATATATTCCTAAAAACTGTATCGAAATCGGTCCAGCCGTTTCTGAGATTAGCGTGCACAAACGCACAGACAGACCGACAAAAATTCCAAAAATCATTATTTTGCGTACTATTGCGTTGATAAAGGTCTCCTATAATAATTTTTCTTATATATCTTCCATGTACAGACATTTTTATTATATGTATCATCATCAGCAGTCCACTGCTGGACGTAGGTCTCCACCAGGGCTCGTCACAAGACTGCCATGGGGGGTATTTGCCCATAGTCACCACGCGGGACAGGCGGGTTGGTGACCGCAGTTTGTATTTTGGACTATGATGTCAGCACGGGAGGCGCTGCTGCTCACCTCCCGGAAACCCTTAATCGCCTCGTACGATACCCACGGGCAGACATGGGGTGGTACAATCTCTACTCTGCCGGCACCACGCGGCCAATTATCAATCATCCAATCATCATCATTAATAGCCTTGTGAATTTTACTGCTGGACATACACCTCCCCCAACAACCTCCATTCCGACGGGTCGGAAGAGGCCTGCATCCTTATTATTATTATTTGTATCTCTTTTGAAATTCTCGGGACTACAGAGTCCCGGTCCTTTGAGAGGCGTGCATCGGGCCGTAGCCAAGATGTAGAGGCCCTTTTAAGAGAACTTTAATATCGTGTTGGATACACATGACGGATACCATCGCCGAACGCACAATATGATACACCCGGCGATGGTCTCCGCCATGTGCAAGACTATTGGAGTGCAGAGCTCTGTCATGCGATGGGAAACAAGGTCATGGGGTATGGGGCTGAATTTTGGGTGGGGTTGGAAAATCGGGCTATTGAAGGAGACTAACGGACACCTGCCATTACAACCAAGTCTCATAATTGTTAGGTGGCAGGCGGTGACTCGCCAACTCATTTCATGGGCCCCCTGAAACGGCCGCACGCACGGAGCGACAAAGGGGGCAACATTTGATGAGCGGCTAGGGTGGAGGGGTGCCCCTGGACTTTAAACCGAAGCCAACTCGCCACTTACTGACGGGCACGTCCACCCTCGAGCTGTCATAGCTCTCGCGACTCCACTCTGCCCGGCCGGCAAAGGCAAGGCAGAGGTGGGGGAATTGTTCCTCGTCAGATCTCACTCCGGTGCCGGAGATGAGGAACAGGGTCTTCCCCCGGGAGCACTTCAGGTCCGTGGGAACGCTACCTCCCAACAGCTCGCCACAAGCTGCCCTGCGGGCTTATTATTATTATTATTATTTACTAGCGGCCGCCCCCCACGACTTCGTTACCTTAGGTTGCTAATTTTTCCCTCCCTAAGAACCATCCTCGTACATCAAGGAATATTCTAAAAAAAGAATTAGCTAAATCTATTCAGCTGTTCTCGAGATCTGCGCTTAGCAATACATTCAGCGATTCATTTTTATATTGTAGACTTATTATTTATGTGTGTCAGGTTCCTCGAAGGTTTAGCAGAGGAGACGGGTCACATGGGGCAAATCAAGCTCATAGAGGGCGTCGTAGTCGCCGGACAGAGCTTTGTGGGGGAATTGCTGTTCTTCTACTACTCTGGTGAGTGAATCTTCATTTCAGCTGAACTGCTTAATGACCCTTAAGAATTAGGTAGGTACTCAGTAGGGGCGAACTAAGGCATAGTAGAATGAGTGGGAAGTATGTTATCTTCATACAAACGCACCGCGCGCGGCTTGTGTGTGTGCTCCATAGTATCTGTGCGTCGCCGCACGCACACTCAAACAAATCTCGACCCGTTTCTCAGTGCGCCAGTCGGGGCTAACACCGCACAAGGTTCGCGCGTCACTCACGACACGGCTTTTCGGCACCGATAAATAAACGAAAAATGTGTGATAATCGCAGGAGAACTTATTGCTGTGTGTTTGGCTGTCTAAATAATTCATCGATTTCAGAGTTGTCTCTGTTCATATTACCCTGTCTCTGGCCCCGCAACCACACAGGTATCACCAGTCGCTCTTTCTTTAATCGTGAATAGTTTCATCATCGTTTAGGTAAAACCGACCTCAATAACCCTCAATAACACCACAAGTAAAAAATGCAACTTCCCGGCCGTGGCCAATTTCTAGGCACTGAATTAATATTTAGCTAAAAGTGACAACCCTGAGGCAGGCAATTATGGTAGGTAATTATGTCGCGGATTGGGCCGGAGATAGCCTACTTCCCACTCATCCTACTATGACTAAGGGGAAGACCTTGCCGGACTCTCACCGACCAAATTGATGAAATTCTAGAGAAAGGTCAGCACCAGTAGCATGCCGTCCGCGACTCACGTATGTCGCGGTTTTTGTGGCGCCTATATGTCAAAATTCGCGACAAAATGACGTTTCACACTTTAAGCTGACATTGAAACACGCGTCGCGCCGCGCGCGTTATATATAACCCGCGGTTGCGAGCATGGGGTTTAAATTCACGCGGGGTGTTATCGCTAATTTTGACGTTTCGTGTGACTGTATATCAATTCAATTACCGATTCAATGTTGAACGTAATAAAGTTCATTTTACTTTCGCAATGGTAACATAACTTCCACGAGTTGTCCAAAAGACGCGTCGCGCGCGGGTTCCTAATCTCTGTCATTGCCATGCTCGCATTTGGTGACTGGAAACGCGCGCGCGGTTGATAAAAAAACCCGAGTCGTGTTTTTGCTATGCTACCCGTGCAGGTCAAGAGTACCTTAAAACGACAAGCCTGCATGAAGAATATCATGAAAGTAGATGAAGCGAAAGAGCTGTGTCAGGATCGTAGCAAGTGGAGATCCGTGATCTCTGCCTACTACGCAAGGAAAGAGACCCGCCCCCTATTACCTATACCCATCTAGTAAAAGCAAAGCGATAGCGAAAATTGTACAAAATTCGCTGATTGCTTGTCAAATACGTATTACGTAAAATGAATATTAACATTTCAACGCGAATATTGTACAATTTTCGCTATCGCGCTGCTTCGCCTTTACTACTGCAAATTAGGTAATCAGGGGGCTGATTTTATGTATGTATAGGTATATTACTTGTATTCTACCCGAGTTCCTTAATCGATGCATTGCAGATGCAGCTGATGCATTTTAGTGGAGCCCCGCATTAGCACAGGGCTTATTTCATCATCAGCCTATTGTAGTCCACTGCTGGACGTAGGCCTCCCCCAGTGTACGATACGTGGCTCGATCTCCCGTTTTCACCATCTAGTCACTACCAGCCGTCCTCTTTAAGTCATCAGTCCATCTGTCCGGAGGGCGCCCAACGCTACGCTTACCGAGGCGCGGTCTCCATTCGAGAACCCGTTTACTCCACCGTCCATCGGTTCTACGACAGATGTGGCCGGCCCACTGCCACTTCAGTCTGCTACATTTCGAGACTATGTCTGTCACTTTGGTCTTCTGTCGGATAACCTCGTTTCGGACTTTGTCCATTAGCGAGATTCCGAGCATTGACCTTTCCATAACTCTCTGAGTGACATGCAATCGGTGAGCCAGCCCCACCGTCAGGTTCCACGTCTCGGCTCCGTAAGTCATGGCTGGTAGAACACACTGATCGAACACCTTGGTCTTGAGTCATTATGGCAAGCAAGGATGACTCAAAGATATGACGCAACTTCCCGGGGGCTTATTTATTTGCAAATAATTTCAGGTAAAATAATCAAGCGGTGGGGTTTCGGAGCCACCATGACATTCTCCCTGTTCTGCTACGGACTGAGATTGGGGCTCATTTCGTTAATACAGCATCCGTGGTACCTAGTGTTTATTGAGGTAAGCCTAACTGAGCTAGCTTAGAGGGTTATGACATCCTATAAATATTAGAAACGCGAAAGTTTGTGAGGATGTATGTATATATACAGGGTGTAACAAAAAGGGTATGTTAAGCGAAAAGCTATATGAACAGCCCACTGTAGAGAACCTATCCACAAAATTTTAGACCCGAAATCACATGTTTATTTTTCCGGATAGTATGGAGAATTTTTAAATATCTCAGGAATTTTCATAGAATCTTGAAAAATAAAAATGTGATTTCGAGTCTTAAATTTTGTAGATAGGTTCTCTATAGTGGGCTTTTCGCTTAACATACCCTTTTTGTTACACCCTGTATAAGGATGTTTGTTTTTTTTTTACAATTAGCTAGGCAAACATTTAAGCAAGATGCGGCCTAGGGTGGTACATGTTTGCCTAGAAAGTGCCTATTCACTCTAGCTTTGAAGAGACCAATGTTGTAGTGCTCGGGAAATACATCGGCAGGAAGTGCATTCCACTCCTTAGCCGTTCGCATTACAAACGAGTTAGCATAACGTTTGGTGCGGATGGGCGAGATATCGGATAGTTGTTGCTCTTTCGCGCAAAAACTACTGAATGGATTTTGATGAAATTTCAATAGTGTAGCTTATACATAAGAGAATAACACATAGGCTGCAATTTATCCCGGGAAAATATTTATATCCCGTTAAATTTCCACATTTTGTTTTTTCTGCTGTCCATATTCCACAAGTTCCCAACACATTGACCTAGTCCCACACTAAAATCCCTAAGTTTATTAATATTAAGATGATAACATTTTTTAGTATAATCTTAGTAAGGGTTAGTTATATACAGGGTGTAACAAAAGGGCTATGTTAAGCGGAAAGCTATGTAAATAGCTCACTGAAATGAACCTATACACGAAATTTCAGACTCGAGATCACATTTTTATTTCTCCAGATAGTATGGAGAATTCCTAACCAAATATATTTATTTATTGTTAAATTGTATGTAAGTACAGTGGTCTTATAGCTGTACAATTTTACTCTACGAGTGCATCAATATACATACCAAGACAATTAAAAACAGATTCAATTTAAAATTAATGAAATTAAAATCAATAATCCACATTACCATCACCAATAAAATAACTATAATAATCAATTTAAAAATTCCTAAGCCAACACTGAATAAATAAATTAAAATTACCGCGTGGTGCTGGCAGAGTAGAATTCTGCCCGTGGGTATCGTACGAGGCGATTAAGGGTTTCCGGGAGGTGGGCAGCAGCGCCTCCCGTGTTGACAACATAGTCCAAAATACAAACTGCGATCACCAACCAGCCTGCCCAGCGTGGTGACTATGGGCAAATAGCCCCCATGGCAGTCTTGTGGCGTGCCCTTGGGGAGGCCTACGTCCAGCAGTGGACTGCAATAGGCTGATGATGATGACCTAATGTTAACCTAACGCACCTAACTCAGGCATGTTCATACAATCTTGAAAAATAAACATATGATTTCGAGTCTCAAATTTTAGAAATAGGTTCTCTATAGTGGGCTATTTATTTACATAGCTTTTCGCTTAACATACCCTTTCTGTTACATTAATTACGCCGTGTATATTAATTTCGCCATTTTTCTCAAATAGCTAGTAATGCAAGGGCCGACATACGCTTTATGCTACTCCACTATAGTGGGATATGCGGCTCACGTCGCTCCGCCGGGGTATTCTGCTACTGTGCAGGGAATTGTGGCCGGGATGGATGACGGACTAGGTAAGTTCAGAACCGCCCCCTGACTACGTAAAAGCAATAGCAAAGCTGAATCCGCGCGATCGCGATAATCTCGAGTGTGTGCGTGCGGGGCGTGGTGCGGGGCGCGGGAGGACACCGAGCGCTCGTTGCGATATTATGATATTAATCCGAAACCCCCCGGAAGGGTTTGTACATATGTATATTTTTGGCACTCTCTAGAGTCTAAACAGCTTGTAGCATTTAAACTTTTACGTTTACTATATTAATTTATTCTATTAGATGTTTTAGAGACAGCGCCATCTAACTACTTCTGCTTGAACTTGATCTGAATATTGATGAGGTAATCAATGATCGTGGTTAATGATCAGCGAGATAGATGGCGCTGTTCTTTACAATGTTTAGGAACTAAACAAACGGTGTACATATATTATGTTTGTTTCAGGTTTCGCCCTAGGATCGTTACTCGGTGGCGTGTTGTACTCTACATTGGGAGGTCGACAAACGTTCCGTATACTCGGTATTATAGCGATCGCCGCTTCGATACTGCACGCTTTGCTATACGCACTAGTTGGCAGCGAAAGTGAGTATTTACTTTGTAGGCGTGTTAGGAATAATGTACAGCTTGATGGTCGAATGAATCATATTTACAATGAATTTAATACACAACCTACACTATGAAACACAAGAAAAATGGCGGATGGCCAACGGCGAGCGGACGTGTGTTCGCTGTGAGAGCCTGCGATCGAATGCGTCAGTCAGTAGGGCGCCGGCGCGCGGCTCGCTCTTCGGCGAGACTAAAGTATATGATAAGTCAATCACATCTGCCCTTGCTATGCTAAAAAATAAATCGCAATAACTCGCGGCACGCGGGGCAATAGGATGTTCTATGATTCCGCGTGCGGCGTGACATTGCGACTACTATAACTGAAAATAACGTTTTTTCTCATATAAATAGATGAGAAAAAGACTGAGGAAGTGACGCCCGAGGGAGAGAAAATGCTGTCATCTGATCAGAAGCGAAGCAGCGCCATCTATCAAGATACGGTTGTACCACTGACCGCTAACAAGACTGACAATAGGTAGTTGTTGTCGCGGGCTGCCGTTAGATGGCACTACAAATTAAAAATTATTATGTTAATAAGTACAGTAACAGATGGGGTATGTAAATCGAAATGCTATTAAAAATATCGTACTTCAAGAAAGCGATTTTGTCCACATACATAGTTTGTGACTCAAAATCACAAGTTTGCCAATTGGTTTGCCGACAGATATGCACGCCTTAGTACATTATCATTCGTCATCCGAGTAATTGACCCGGTGGCTTAGTGGTTATAACGGCTGGCACGGTTTGCAGTGGTCGTGGGTTCGATTCTCACTCGGGTGAAGAATTTTTTCCATTTTCTTTATTAATAATTTTATAATACACTATCATTGTAAAACTGTTTTTCTGTATATAATGTATGTGTACAATACATAATAAGAATATGTTTACTCTTCAAATAATGCAAAATGGAGAATTCCTAAACAACTCCGGAATGTCCACAATCATTCATTCATTCACTCTGTCTTGAAAATTTGACATGAGATTTTAAGTCTCAAAGTTTGTGGATAGAGTAAAGTGGCTTAAGCTTCATAGCATTTCGTTTAACATAATATACAGTTGGTTAGAGCGAAAGCACGGTTTGCGAGTGTTCGTGAGTTCAAATCTCACTCGGGTGAAGAATTTTTTCATTTTTCTTTTTAATATTTTATAATAATATAATACTTATACCTTATAAATTTTACAAAGGTTGTATTAACATACTTAACTACAATTTATACATATTAAAGTCAAACTAAGTTACGTTGTTCCCTTATCACTGAATCTTGTGCCATTTATATGACCGCTTTTTGGCTAAAATTGTTCTTAGGGCCGATTCCGATCTGCCATTCCTTTTGGTACCCTGACTATGGTGACAGATCGAAAAAAAGTTTGATCTGTCCCACTTTTCATACTAATAGAGGGACAGATCAAACATCACCCAGACAAAATAGGGTGACATATTGGAATATTCCGATTTTTCCAATGGTCAGATAGTTTCTCTGAAGAAAGGAAGGATGCTGATACTGTCTCTATCTTCATCATGTTTTGGAGAAGGACAGCATCAACTTTATTCCTCTGATAGACTATTCGACCATTAAAAAATCCTTAGTATAGCTGTTACAGAAGAGATATGTTAAGTTTAATGCTATGCAAATATCCATGGAGAAGGTATAAAAGAGTAGGTGGGACTATGAAGTGAGTCGTGTGGCAGTCGTGAGGCCATGACGTCATGATAGGGGCGGAGCTTCAGCGTCAGTGTAACACAGTAGCTGTAACCACACGCTTATGCAAGTAGTTTAACTAGACACTACAAGGTGGTTTCTATGTAAATGGGCAGGGCTATAGTGTTCAATGCTCCCCTCGTCCAATACATCACCCCCGCTCCGCGGCACACTATTTCTATATGAAAATATACTTAGCCGCTGCTCCTCTTTTATTTCTTCTCCATGCAAATATCCCACTATTGAGACTGTCTACAAAATTTGAGACTAGAAACCACGGTTTATTCCCAGTCGTCCCCACTGGGTACGAGTGGAAAAAAAGTTTCGTTCGTGTGACGATTGGAACTTTTTATTTCCCACTCGTTCTTTTTTTACGTTTGCCTACCACTGGGGACGAACGAAACTTTTTTTCCCACTCGTACCCAGTGGGGACGACTGGGAATAAACCGAAATGACATAAAATTATTTTTCAAGGCAAGATAATTAATTATGTAGTGTGAAGAATATATTATATGAATCACATGAATATTTATGCACACTGAAAAAAATAAAGAATTTATTTTAAGTCTCACATGTTGTGAGGGTAGGCTCTAATTTATATAATATAATTAAAGATAGCCCTTCTGTACATGCTGTATAACAGTAATATTAGTCAGAAAGTCAAATAGACAGCCATTTTTTTGTTGTGGCCAGTTCACCACTGTGGCAAGACCAATAATTTAATGTAACAGATCATATAATTAATTTAATTAAATATAATTTACTATATTATACATACAGGGTGATTTTTGGTCGTCAACGTTCCCGAAAACTACGGAATCTCCTCATCATCACGATCATTTTTCTCCATGGAAGCATACCTGGGAAGTGTCTGGTTTCCAAAATATTAGGGTCCAAAGTTGAGTAAATAGACTGCGTTTTTCTGCATAAATGCACATAGACGCGCGTAGCAGGATTTTTTCACGAAAAATAATTAATATCTGTCTATAAAAAAACTAACATAAACACTAGACACTATAAATTTCGCACGATCAAAGAACTTAATTTTTTTTTCAAAAATATATTTTTTTTTTCCCAGCATTTTTTTTTTGGCATAAACTTACTTTATTTCATGTATAGAATACGTACCCTTCGTTAAAGGTGGCCACAAAAAAACATCCTGTATAATATAATTTAATTTGTAATAAGTACATAAAAATTATAATAAAAATCTAGAGCCCTATGGGGCTTCACTAGAATACATCAGCTGCATCTCCTTCCGTGCATGTCCTAAGGGTGGACTAAGGAACTCAGGAACGTTCTCTCAGGCGATAAGCTAGCGATCACACTGGTCTTTTACATCTGTCCCAGCTATACTAAACGTGACTGCATAATCTCCTTTATGATCCTGTAGTTCTGACTACCCCATTTTTGAAAAACTTGTTTATGTGGGTATGTATCTAAATATTAAATATTAATTAAATAAATATTTTTTAAGTAACATTATAAACGATCAAGATTTTATTATGTTAATGTTGTGTTATTATTTTTAGTTATAAATAATTAGCTTTAAAATATTATCACAATGGATGGAATGTTGTATTGTGATTTGTATGAATTGCTTTGCAAATAGCCCATTATAAACAACCAATCCACAAAATTTGGGACTCCAGTCTCAAAATCAATTTATTTTGTCGAGAATATTATGGGAAATTCTTTCACAACTAAGGAATGTTCATACAATCTTAAATAATAAACATAGAATCTTAAATAATAAATATATATATTTGGTTAAATAAAATAGCTATGAACACTTTTCGATAGGCAAGTCACAATAGGCATATTTGTTTATAAATTATATTTGATAAAAAAATATGTATCATCGAGTTACCAGATCGGTGAAGGTCGATCTTCACGGTCTCCTCTACTATGTATACAGGATGATTTTTGGTCGTCAACGTTCCCGAAAACTACGGAATCTCCTCATCATCACGATCATTTTTCTCCATGGAAGCATACTGGGAAGTGTCTGGTTTCCAAAATATTAGGGTCCAAAGTTGAGTAAATAGACTGCGTTTTTCTGCATAAATTTCATGTATACAGGATGTTTTTTTGTGGCCACCTTTAACGAAGGGTACGTATTCTATACATGAAATAAAGTAAGTTTATGCCAAAAAAAATGATGGGATTTTTTTTTTTTTTATTTTAATTCCTTGATCGTGCGAAATTTATAGTGTCTAGTGTTTATGTTAGTTTTTTTATAGACAGATATTAATTATTTTTCGTGAAAAAATCCTGCTACGCGCGTCTATGTGCATTTATGCAGAAAAACGCAGTCTATTTACTCAACTTTGGACCCTAATATTTTGGAAACCAGACACTTCCCAGGTATGCTTCCATGGAGAAAAATGATCGTGATGATGAGGAGATTCCGTAGTTTTCGGGAACGTTGACGACCAAAAATCACCCTGTAGAGTACGTACCCTTCGTTAAAGGTGGCCACAAAAAACACCCTGTATTATAATTTTATTATGTTATCTTTTGTAATAACACGGTTAGTGTTTATTTTATTTAGGGCCGATTTTTCCAAACGTCAGATAGCCAATAAGAAGATGAAAGAGATCGCATCAACTTTATTCCTCTACTAGTGGCCCGCCCTCGCTTCGCTTCGGTATATATCAGTACATAGCTACTACAGCGGTTTTCGTAAAAATTGGAGCTCCCGTTGGTCCCCTTCCCGTGGGAATTTAGGAAAATCCGTTCTTAATGCTCCCTCGCAGTCTCTAATGAACGTACAGGTCCGATTTCAAATTCATATGTATCGTGGTTGTCGTAAAAAAAATAACTCCCGTTTGTCCCCTTCCCATGGGAATTTCTGGATATCCGTTCCTATTGCTTCCTCAGGGTCCCTAATAAACATACAAGTCTGATTTCAGCTTCATGTGTATAGCGGTTTTCGTGAAAATTTTGAATTCCCGTTGGTCACCTTCCCGTGGGAATTTTGGGAAATCCATCCTTAGTGCTTCCTCGTAGTCCCTAACCCGATTTCAGCTTACTACAAATAGCGGTGTTCGTAAAAATTTGGAATTCCCGTTTGTCCCCTTTCCGTTGGAATTTCAGGAAATCCGTTCTTAGTGATTTCTCGCAGTCCCTAATGAACATATATGCCCAATTTCAGCTTCATATGTATAGCGGTTTCCGCAAAAATTATGAATTCCCGTTTGTTCCCTTCCCGTGGAAATTTCGGGAAATCCGTTTTTAGTCCTCCCTCGCTGTCCCCAATGAACATAGATGCCCGATTTCAGCTTCATATGTATATCGTAAAAAATATATAATTCCCGTTGGTCGCCTTTTCGTGGGAATATCGGAAAATTCTTATTGCCTATGTTCGTTTATCAAGGTCCATTATGGATTCTAACGGTGAAAGAATTATTGAATTCGGTCCAGTAGTTTCGGAGCCTGTTCGCCTCAAATAAACAAACAAACAAACAATCAAAGTTTACCTCTTTATAATATTAGTATAGATAGTATAGATTAGGCTATCTGACGTTTGGAAAATTCGGTCCTTAATAATTTTACAAAGAACGAAGCTTTATTTTATAGACGTTATCTCGTGTAATTCCTTGATCGAATCGAAAGGTTCGCTATCAAAAAATTTCCTGCAATAGATAGATAGATTTTTACTGTCATAACCAACAACATAGGATACCTTTAGCGCGTTCGTTAAATGACGTAATGAAGTCTAACCGCTATCATAGAGGAATTAAGATGTCATAGAGTGCTAATGTCATACTAACTCCCTCGATGCACCTTGAGACTTTCGGTGCCTCACAATTCCAGTCCTTGACCCTTAGATTGCATTACTCTAATGTACTTCATTACTCATGTACTGTAATGTATAGTAATCATGGTGGTGCATCAAGGCAGTTAGTAGTTTCGTTTTTTTTTTTCAATTCACTTTAGGTTTATGCGTAAAAAGCTAATCTGGTGGTCAAATAAAGGTGTCTTTTTGGAGTCGTCAGCGCTTCAGCGAACTTGATATGTTGTTAAAACGTAAGGTTAGCATAATAACCGTTGTTAGAGAAGCACCAGAATGGTAAATAAGACGACGAAATTATCCAGCGATTATCCACTCCTACAAGAACTCCTTCTGTGCCGGTTTTATTTTGATGTTTTAGAAACATTAGACCCGTTTCCAATGTTTTCTACAAAGTTTATAACTAAAGACATGGACATGGACACGCGTGGTCCATAGATTTCTTTACCTTCTTTCGGGATGAAAAAAAAATGTTTTTCTTTTCTTTTATCATTCATTTTATGCCCTTTCGTTCACTCTTTTCTTTTTATTTTGATGGCATATACTGGCAACACAGATTACTCAATTTACAAGTGTTGGCTTTTTAGGTTTAGGATAAAGAGTGCGGTCAGGAATAGCTTCATGACTAAGATAAAAATTCAAACAACAATTTTATTATTTTAAACAAAAATAATAGGTTTTATCATGATTTAAATGATGTCATGATGTTCCTTTTTTAAAGTAGAATATCTTAGGCGTGGTTTTTGTCCAATTTGATCAAAATACATGAATTTACACGTATAATGAATTTAAATTTACTCAATTTAAATTCATCTAAAATTTAGACATTTTTACGCTAAGTTTAGGTTTAAGTATGTGACTGCCGGAATCGACCTTATTAGCACTCTATGACATTTTATTCCTCTATGAACGTGATAGTTAAATGACGTAATAAGTCTAATGCTATAAATGTTACCACGAACGTCGAGGCGACACGATGTTACAAACATATTACAAAATATTTTAATGCTGTAATTAAGTTAGCTGTAACATATATAAATGAACAAATATTTTTTTAATACTATACGTGCGTACATAGCGCCATTCATATTTATGGCGCTTATCCCAAATAGCCTTTCACCCCTCGATATATTAAAATGTATCAGGTATACAGGTCTTTGTAAGGCAAATATTGATATCTTACTTCAGTCAGAATTCTGAGTCGGTATAACAAAAACCAGTGGAAAAACAAATGGTTTTTGTTAAAATTTCATTTTATCCCCAAAGAATGACGAGAGAATATTTCTTCACGTTATTTCTACTTCGCTACTAAGCAACTATGTACCTACTATTAAAACAACTTTTGTTTTATATGAAGACTGGTTTTATTGATATAATTCACAATAACGACTTTCGGGCACAAGCTAAATGCGCCATTAACGATATTTCTCCATCCAAATATCATTAATATCAAAAACAAAACATAGAATAGGTTTTTAACCGTGTTATGTGATATCATGAACGTATAAAACACATGTTCTTTATACGTTCACGCGTCATACTAATTTTATAAGCAATCAGCGCAGCGAATATTCTATAAATTTTGTTATAACATTGCTTTTGCTAAATACGTGGATATGGGGGTGCTGGCGTAGACGGATTCCATTTGAAATATTTGTACCTATTGTGCCAAATAATTAATAGATTATATTTATATTGTTGTAAATTTTGGACGTGTTTTATTTATTTTGGGTCGTCTTGTTCAATATCAGATAGCCTATCTGTGAAATAAATTTGACGCCGTCAACCATATTTATTTAGTTCAGATTCAGATCAACCAAATCTTGTGCAGATGACGATTCCAAGTCTTTTACAATGGCCTGATGATCGTGACATTTCAAAAAGGTAGATAAAGCAACAGTGTATCTTATAATTGTGGATATACTGCCCTATGCATTGGTGGAAGGCCAAGCATTTCGTCATTATTATTCGAAATAATAGACAGGCCATCAATCTCCTCCTAAATGAGACAAAAGGGGTCTATTTAAGACGAGAAGAACCAAGGAATCACGAATAATATAATATTAGTAAATAGCAATAAAGAAATACATAATACCTTTATTTGACCCTACTCAACGGCATCAGAAACCTATTAAGTAAATAAAAATTTAAAGACAGGAAGTCGGTTTTTCGTTTTAAAAAAATTATTGCAAAACTACTTTCCTTCAATAAATGTTATCAACTTGTTTGTGTAGGCCAGTTAACTTTAAGGCTAGACCGCACTAAGCGACACTTCACGGCAGCGGCGCGACGCGACATGTAACGACCAAATATTCTTTGTAAGGAATTGTATGAGGCATAACGCACTACGCAGCAGCGTAACTACGCGCCGCGACACTGCGCGTCAAAGTTGACCAACTCATCAACTCTGACGCGCCGTGTCGCGTCGTGTGGTTCCGCTGCCGTTAGTGCGATATAGCAAGCGACGCGACACTTCACTTTATTCAAGTTAGAACGTATTTGGTTCGTAGTATGACAAGTTGTGTTCAAAATGGTTTTCGACGAAGAGAAATTAATTGTATTAGTTAGTCAATATCCTGAGATATATGACCAGCAAAATGAACATTATATGAATTCTCTTAGGAAAAACAATATTTGGAGGGAAATTGGCGAGGAAATGGGAGCATCGAGTGAGTAAATTTCATACATCTTTCTGAGTTAGTACAAGATATTTATTTTCATTATAACTTTTTACTAACGTGTACAATATTGGAAAACTAATTTTTATTCTTATTTCTACATAGGTAGATAGGTATTTGTTTTTTTTATCGCATATGGCCATCACATACACGCGCTTTAGTCTATACCTTTATATGCGTATATAATGTACGCGTGTGCTATACTTAATATACGTACAGCTTTGCATTCCGGGTTGGACGGTGATCTTAACGTGTTATCTTTGACGACGTTGACGACATCCTCTGTTTACAGTTTCATTTTGCCAGGTCAAACTACCTTGAGGAGAGTTGAAATAATCTTTGAATCTATCCCGTACATGCATAGCGTTGTTTACGAAGTTACCTCCAATACGAGGAAGGTCTCGTAATTCTGTCTCTTCGGTATCTTCATTATCAAACGACACGTTATCATGTCTAAGAAAATTATGCAAGACAGTAGTAGCAAGAATTACGTAGTCTACATGTTCCGCACTAAGACAGATATTGCGATAATAAATTCTGAATTTTTGGCATAATATGCCGAATGCGTTTTCTGAAACTCTTCGTGCTCTGCTATGTCTGTAATTGTATACTTTTTTGGATAGGTCATCTAACTGTGTGCCAGGATAAGGTCTCATTAAATAAGTTTTTTGTGGGAAAGCTTCATCCCCAACTATCACGTGAGGTAGTTTATTTGTTGATCCTGGTAATTCTTTTGGGCCTGGTATGTTCAAAGTATTTGATTCTAATCTTGATGCTAGTTGTGACCGCGAATATATCCCTGCATCGCTATTCTTACCAAGATCGCCAACATTCACATATATAAATTTGTAATCTGCGTCCACTAGACCAAGTAGTACAATTGAAAAGAACTTCTTGTAATTAAAAAATAGCGAGCCACTATTCGGTGGCGCGAAAATTTCTACGTGCTTCCCGTCTAGTGCACCAATACAGTTGGGATAGTGCCATTTTTCGTAAAATTCTTTTGCAATGTTCATCCATTTCTGTTCATCTGGAATGGGCATGACTATATTGGACAACACTTCCCACAAAGCTACACAAGTAGTGTGTACAATTTCTTGCACGGTTGTATAACCCAAACGAAAAGATTCTGCGATGGTCTTGAACGAATCGCCAGTAGCAAGGAACCTGAAAAAATCACAAATAAAAATGTAATATTTTCATTTTCAGATATTGTGTGCAAAGACAAATGGAAATCTTTGAGAGACAGCTATCATCGAAATATAAAAAAACGCAAATCGAAGAGTGGAGATGGTGCCACAAAAAATAAAAAGTGGAAGTACAAACTTCAAATGGAGTTTTTACTACCATATCTGCAAGAAAGAACAACAAAGGATAACTTTGAAAACGCTGAAACAATAACGAGTAATGAAAACACAAACGATAATTCTCTTCCCGAACTAATGGCGATCTCTCCTGAGCCAGTAAACTCACCCCTATCTTCTTCATCGGCAACATCATTGATGTACAAACGTATTACTGCGAGGAAGAAGAACCAAACACAGCCGACACAACAGCTTTCGGTAGCCAGTACTCTACAGAATTATTTAGCTTCACGGCCAACACCAACGGCATTGGAATCTGGAGATCCAATTCATTCATTTTTTAGAGCTATGGCTGATAACGTCAAAACCTTGCCTCCAGACCTACAGTTCAAAGCAAAAAAAAAAGTTTATGAGGTAGTATCAGATTTGGAATATGAAAACCTATTAAGAAACTCGACATCGTTCATGGAACAAACAGAAACAGTAACAAGAACATATCCATCTGATGATTTCAAAAAACAACTTGTAGAACCAACTCCGTCTACTTCAGGGTTAAATAAAAGAACTTCTAAGGAACTACAGGATACTCCAACTCCATCTACATCTGCGCCAAAGAAACAATTCCCCATAACTCATACTACATCAAAATCAAAACCACAAGATTTTGAAGTTCAGCCCGCTGATGATTTAATTCAAGAAACATTCGCCAGTATTTCCAACAACCAATCCCAAATTGTTTTGGATAATACACAAAAAAGGTTCATAATAACACCAGATGGCTTTCTGATTTCGCAAGATCTTATCACCGAGTATGAGGAACAATAATAAATGAATGATTGATTTCCTAAATATAAATAAATAAAACTTACTTACCTGATTGTAACCATGAGTTTTTCTTCCACACCTATCGCTTTTCGGAAGAGAGTATCCTGTTTTTCTATATGGGGCTTCATAATTTGTATCAAGTCGTCGAATTTATTTTGAGACATTCTAAAGTATGTATGAAACCTTTTCCGATCCTTTTTAAGCCGCGGCAAAAGTGTGTGATATTCCCCTTCTTCATATCGTGAATACGGAACGTCATGAACCCATATTTTTCTCTTCCTTCTTGCTTGTTCTTGTTCCATTCTTTCTTCTTCCTCACAAAGCAAAGATACTATTATAATATCCAAGTCATTTTCGTCCACCTGACTCAAAATAACGTTCAAATCAATTTCTTCCATCTTCCTCAGAAATCGTCGAACGACTGACAGACAAAATTTGCTGCAAACTGTCGCGGCACTGCAGTTCAAGTGCGGTATACCTAATAGTGTCGCTATGTGTCGCGTCGCTCCACTATCGTGAAGTGCCGCTTAGTGCGGTCTAGCCTTTACTGTGATATGCTGCCTGCCTATTACCCTTTTTAGGGGCGAAGTTTGGTCTCCTATAATAACAATACTCTATGACCGACATATGTAAACTGAGCTGTAAACCATATGTAAACCTAATTTATATAGACAATGAGGTGAAGCGTCATATACTCGTATACCAGATTACATGTATTCAACGTGCGCAGAATGAAACTACAAGCATGTCTCAGATTTATTCTGATACGGTTACAAAATTTTAATATGCTAGATACGTTTTATCCAGAATATTCCTCAGTACAAAATTTTGAAAAATATATCTATCTACATAGAAACAAGGCACTGAAAGTTAAAAAAAAATGTAGGGTACGGTTGAAACGGTGGACCGTTGAAACAAAAGCAAATATTTCGCGAACATTGCGTGAGAGGTGAGGGGTACAAGGGGAGTACGAAGAGGACGACAAGTTGAAACACGAAATTTAGTATCGCGTCGCTCTTCGCACGCCGTGCTTGTCTGTGGGAGGCCCCTAGGTGTTTTTTGACGGAAAAGTAAGTATTTTTGTGCTTAACTTTTTGCAGTTATTAAGATCTTGTTTAAAGTTAGAGTATTGAGAGTTTTGTTTCGTTTTAATTTAAGTTTATAGAATATAGCAGTAGGTATGATTAGCTTTTATTTAAATTTATTATATTTCTTACTGTGAACATTTTTATAACAAGGGGGGTTGGGGACAGTTGAAACATTATTTGTGTGTACAATTGAAACAGTTTATTTCATTTAATTTTCTTGTTACTTAGATGCCAAGGGTACGCCAAAGAAAGACTACTAAATGTCAGGCCGACTTATCAACGTACAAACAAGTCTATGAAGATGTAAAAGCGGGATCTTCATTAAGAACAGCGGCACAAAAAGCCACAGTTCTCTGTTCAGATAGGGTAAGGTGGTATAGGAGTACGCGGGCGATAAGAGTACGCAGTGAAGCTAGTGACGAAGCGGTTTGCTAGTTGAAGCTAACTTCAGTTGTGTTTAGACCGGCAGTCAGCGTAGGTGTTTGTGTCCAAAAAATATTGAAAAGTGCAATAAATTGGAGAAGCCAGGTAAGTTTGAATGTTTTCTTGCAATTTGTTATTTATTTTTGACATTTTCAAAGCATTACAATTAATAAATACAATAACAGAAAAGAAAAAACAATCTATGATTTCGCACGCCGGTTTACCAAGGTATTTGGTCGAAACGAAAGTGTTTTCGCTATTCACCAATAGATGGCAGCACCTGTCACATTTGATTAAAATGTGCACGTAGGATAAGAATTCGAAACGCTTAGGTGTATAGTACGCGCGTACTCTTGTACGACTGTTGTTAAAAATTATGTTTTTTATTTTCTTTCAGTATGTCCCGAAGGAAACGGACTACTGAGCGAAGTCTATGGTCACTTTCGGACCTTGAAAATGCAAGGCAGCGAGTTAATGACGGTGAATCTATAAGGTCAGTTGCACGTTCATTGGAAATAAATGAAGCCACTCTTCGTAAGAGGCTAAAGAGATCCACACCAGCTACATCTCTGGGGAGATACGATACTACTTTTACACCAGAAATGGAGCAAGAGTTGTGCAAATACATAAAAAAAATAGATGGCATGTATTATGGACTAACTGCGAAAGGACTTAGAGAATTGGCATTTCAATATGCCGAACAAAACAACATACCGCATCGTTTCAATACAGAGAAAAAAATGGCCGGTAAAGAGTGGTTACGAGGCTTCCGCAAGAGACATCCAGATCTATCCTTGAGGCAACCTACGTCCACTAGCATTGCCCGTGCCATAGGCTTTAACAAGCCTCAGTGTGATCGATTCTTCAAAAATCTGTCGGATCTTATGGATACTTATAAATTTCCGCCGCATTCTATATTTAATATGGATGAAACTGGAATATCCACAGTTCCCAATAAACCACCGAAAGTGATATCCACCAAGGGAAAACGATGTGTGAACAAAATTTCAAGCGCTGAAAGGGAGACAAATGTCACTGTTGTGTGTGCGATGAGCGCTAGTGGATATTTTCTTCCTCCGGCTTTCATATTCGCAAGGAAGAGAATGAAAGCTGAACTCTTAGATGGTAGTCCACCGTCTTCAATAGGAATGGTCTCAGATTCCAGTTTCATAAACTGTGACCTCTTTTCAGACTGGCTCTCTCATTTTAGAGACCATACTAAACCTTCTCCGGAAAACCCTATTCTCCTCATTCTAACTGTGTAACTGACTATTATTAAATGAATTAAATTGATATAGATTATTGTGGTTTTTACTGTATAGCCTCGGCCGGTGTGGACGGCGCTCGGGCTTCCTCGGGCACATGTCGGCTCGGCCGAGCGCCGCTCGACCCCGAGCCATGCGTTGTCGGTTTTTGCCGATGCTCAAAGGCGGCTCAGTCTGAGCTGCTCGCCCAGTGTGGACGGACGTTACGACACTCGCGAGCCAATTGAATTAAAATGGATAAAGAAGACAGTATTCGTTTAATACAACTTTACGGAGGTTTTAAAATGTTATGGGATTCGAAAGATCCAAATCATTTAAATAAAAGCAAGCGAGAAGATTGCTGGAGGAAGATCGCAAAGGAAATGAAGCTACCTGTACCCGAGTTGAAAAAGAAACTTGACTCGTTGACTGGTTCATACCGACGCGAAAAGTCAAAGCAGAGAAAAAGTTATATCACTGGTTCAGGTAAGAAATTTTTTATTTAATTAAAGTGAACTAGCTTTTGCCCGCGACTTCGTTCGCGTTTAATAATAACTTTGAGCAGAATTTATATTTGATAGCAGAGTAGGGATAGTGTGTTAAAGAAAACGCAGTATTAGTATTTCGAGTTTATATTAGCTGACAGTTCTTTGTTTACATTTTTATCAAATGGCGCTAATCTAGTAGTCATCAAATGTCACATTCTCTTAGCATGTATTAAATATTTATGTCTCTTATATTCTTATATATTTATGTTTCCTATGGTAAGAAATGACCCCGGTCTTTTGTATTTTGCAGGCGCTGACGAAATTTATATATCCAAGTGGTTTGGTTTTAAATATTTTGACTTTATGTCAAATAAAGATGACACAGGAACAACAAAAGAGGGCGGAATAGATAACGTAAGCCCTTTAATTATATTATTTTCAAAATTAGTTAAACATTAATATTGATGCTGCCATGGAATTATCCCATTTGTTACAAAATGTGTTGCTAAATGTAGACGAATATCTTTAGCACTAACAGTACCTCTGCGCGGAATGGGCGTTAGAGGTAAAAGTGTTGTAGATGGAATATTGTTTCTCCATTGACCAGGAGTTAATAAACCAGCCACTTCTCTATCATAATATTCTGGTGGAATAGAATAGTTATTTCTTCGTAAGTAATTATATAAATACACTGTTGCTAAGACAACTTTTGTAGCTTTTTCTGGCTCTAGCAGAATAGGTTTCCTAAGGACTCTATAGACTGAACTTAAAATACCAAAGGCATTTTCAACGACTCTGCGAGCTCTGCTAAGCCTGTAATTAAACACTCTTTCTTTGGAACCCGCCTCTGGATTACCTTCAAATGGTTTCATAGTATATTTTGTAAGCATAAATGCTTTGTCGCCCAATATGAAATATGGTATTTTCATAATGTACGGTATTTGTAGTATCTGAGCTTCAGGAATGTTCAGTTGACAGTTTTCTAATTTTCGATATAAAATCGTATTTTTAAAAACTCCGCCGTCGGAAATACGCCCTTTACTTCCGACATTAACAAACAAGAATTTGTAATTAGCATCTACGAGAGCGAAGAGCACTATACTAGGAAAATTCTTGTAGTTGTCATAATCAGTACTTAGATTGACGGGTCTTTGAAGAGTTACGTGTTTCCCGTCCATAGCCCCTATAACATGCGGGAAGTTCCATTTTATTTCAAATTCATTTGATACTGTTAGCCATTCTTCTTCTGTGGATGGTGTCTGCAAATAACATAATAAACATTATTTTACAGAGCATTCCTTCTCAACAACCTACGCCATCACCACAACAACCCGAGCCATCACCACAACAACCCGAGCCATCACCACAACAACCCGAGCCATCCCCACAAGAACCCGCGCCATCCGCACAAGAACCCGCGCCATCCCCACAAGAACCCGCGCCATCGCTACGAGAACCAAAGCGAAAGAAAAGACGGCTGAATACAAATACAGAAAATGATTCTCTAGATAGTATTATGAAGGACACTTTTGCCATAATTGAGAAAAGCTCAATTTCTTTAAATGATCCATGTGTAGCATTCGGTAATAATATTGCTCATGAACTTAGGAAATACGATCCTTACACTCAATCCTGCGTTAAAAATGCCATCAACAATATAATCCACGAAGCGGACATGGGAAAATATCAAATGTATAGACCAGGATATTACACACAGCCACCTACTACTACCACGTCCACCATAACTTCCGAAAATCTGCAGAATACTCAATTTACTCCTGGTACTACTACAGAATCAACAGATTTTAATTTTAATGACAGCTCTCTTATTTAAATACTTATGAGGCAGATAAATAAATAATTTGATTGATTAATTACCATGATTTTTATTTACCTTAACGTAATCACTGAGGGCCTCTATAATTGCATCACACGTTTCTGGAACTATAGTTGATATAGATTGTTTCGATACTCTAAAAAGATATTGAAGGCTGCTATAGGAGTCTCCTGTAGCCAAATATCTCAATGTTAGCAGCACTCTTTCGGATACTGTTATTGCTTCTCTGTAGTTAGTGTCACATTTTTGTATTTTCACAGCCACTAAGGAGCACAAATACTCTATGTCTTCCGCAGACATGCGTGTAAAATTTGAGACTGAATGGTCGATTGTTAGTTCTTTTAACAAACTGTTACCGTATTGGTTTCGATTTTGGTACAATTTTTTAATCCAGAGTTTTCGTTTCTCTTTTCTTTTTTTTACTATATATCCGGACAACATAAGCGCCGTAGCAGCTAATAACACGTGGTTTTCCATCGTTATACGGAGAGAAACTGAAATGCTCAAATCGGCTCACCTTGGCTCGCGAGCCCGGCTCAGAACTTTTTACAAATGGCTCGGGTGCCACGGCTCGCGATCAGACCGACCGAGCGCCGCTCGCGATCCGCGCTCGGTCGGTCTGGACGCGGCTTATGACATTTGCACGCTTAAAATTAAGTAGATTTTGTAAGGGATGAAATTGTAATCTGACATCTTATTTTACACCCAAAATCTAGCAAATAAACTTTATTATTATTATTATTAAAAAACAGCCTTAGTCAATATTTCTTATAATTTTCTTTGAAAAAGGACCTATATCAAAGTATTTTTTGTATTTTTCATGTTTTTCTAAGGAATATTTTTCATGACTACAGTCATAAAATGTATGTTGCTTCATGGCCTATCGCTAATGTACTTATACATAATTCATTATACTCGTATAGCTATTCTGCCCAAAAACGTTTTTTGTTTCTAATATAAAATTTACCAAAACTGACAGTGGCTGTTTTTTCCAAATAACCCTACAAATGTTGTATAGATTGTAGTGTTGTGTTATATATTGTAGCTTATAGTTGGCTAGTTGAATTTAGAAATAAATACTCTAATATTTACCTTATTATCTTTTAGATTACTAGGGCTTTAATATGTCCTCTACCGATAGATTTTCCTATTGATGTTATGTGTTACATTAGCTTATGGTTGGATAGTTACATTTAGAATCACTCTGATATTTAGATACCCAATTACCTAGTTTCCTTTTATGATACACGACAATACCACCAAAAAAATCTAAACATGACCCTCAAGTAGCCGAAGCCTACCGTATTTTAAAAGATACACATGAGTCAAAGATAAGGGACAAGAGTCAAGCTTTTGGAAATCATGTTGCTTCAAAACATCGTGAATATTCAAAACGGACGAAAGCGTATGTTGAACATTACATAAATAACATACTGTTCGACGCTGATTTGGGGAAATTTGATTTTGAGTCAAATTTAGCATCAACTCCGATGTCTTCATATTCAGACAGTTCACAAAATACATGCAGTCTGCATTCTGCAACCTCAGATCAATCCCTTCCACCCAATCAGATGGAAAAAAGTTCAGAAAGTAATGTGAACATAGGCCAACATACACATTCCGGATGGCAGGTAGGTACCGTAACTGAAACTAGACAATTCATTACGGTTTATAATGACGAAATTACGACCGACGACGTCGAGAATCAAAACGATAATTCAGCACTTAATCGTCCTTTAATGCCTGAAGTTCACAACAGTGGCCCTGATGAACCTGCTATAAGTCCATCTATCCTTAATGACCCTGCATTGACTAAACATGATATCCCCGACCTTGATGTTCGTGCTCTGACGCCAAAAGATATGATAGACACCAATGCCAGGAACATCGTTTCAGTATCAAATTCCAAAGGAGCCTATGGCAATACCTGGTCCAAGTGGTGTAAGAACATCTCTAATTGTATCGCCGCAACTTTTGAAACCACTACATACCAAAAGCACTACCGCGTAAGTCGCAGCGAGCTGTCAAAAGAAAATGTAAAATACCTATTTAGAAGAGAAAAAAAGGAACAAGATGCTAAGAAAAGGAAAGTAAAATGTACATTGAGTGAGAAGAAAGAAAAGAATTGAATTGGGTATCAAAAGTTAATAAAATTAAGAAGAAATCAGTTGACAACGAAGAAGACGACAAAGAGGATGAAGATTTCAGCTTACCATCTAGCAAGTCTAGAGAAGTTTGGATCCAATGCAAAAGTTGCAAGTTTTGAGCTCATGAAGCAAGCACGCCTGGACCATAGATTTATTATATCTAGCGTTAGATCGGCAATAGCGTTCGAAGGGCGAGACCAAAAAAGAAATACACTAGTGTGCGTCTATCGTGCACGTGTGCAAGACAAATAGTGCTGTGTATGGATCAAACTGAAATTATCGATAAAAAATTTCGTGCATCTTATGTACAGTCGTTTTGGGTAACTTTGAACAAAACTATGAAAAAGGTTTCTTAATATATTACATGGAAACTTTTTGTTGTTTCAATATTGTAACTGCGTAAAACGGATCGCCATTATGTTTTGTAGCAAACGAATTGACAAAAAATAAACTGTCAATGTCATAATTTTAAAAATCACCCGCCTTTTCGTAGAGAAGTTAATACAAATCGGCTGTCCCAAAATAAAACACTGAATATGCCATTTTGTGAAAATACTGTTTATCCCAATTTTGGATGTTCTGTGTTAATATCTTCCGTTTATGGCGTATTCTGTGTTTTTGGACCTTGGTATCTTTTCCATTTTAACCATTTTCAAAAAACGGATTTTTGATTTAGGTACGGTTGCACACAGAACATCCAAAATTGGGATAAACAGTATTTTCACAAAAATGGCATATTCAGTGTTTTATTTTGGGACAGCCGAAATGTTGGTTGCTCTGGTTTGGAATCGTAATTAAATATACAAACCTTATTATAAACAGGTATGTATTGGTGTTTTACTTTAAAATGTAGTTTAAATATGATTATTTTCAAATAGTTGTCCGTATTTGATGTTAAATATTGTGTTAATCTGGTAAAATTTTAACGACGGCCAAAATCTAAGTAATTTGGGTAACATTGAATGGTTCAAAGTTACCCATGTCACAAAAAATATTGTTTTGGGTAACTTTGAATATGTACGTAGATAATGTTGCCCAGTTCTGATTACAATTTTCCTTTTTACAGTTGTATGTACATAATACAAATATGCCCCGAAAAACTCAAAAAGTGAACCCCGGCGTTAGGAGGTATGGGGTAAAGAGTAATTATACGCCTGAAACGCTCGAAGAAGCCCTCAATAAAATTCGTTCTGGTGCAATGTCTAGATTGGCTGCTTCAAAGTTTTACCCGCAGTGACCCTTTTTTACAAATTGAATAGCAAACATAATAAGCCA
Source organism: Carposina sasakii (assembly GCA_014607495.2). Lineage (NCBI taxonomy): Eukaryota > Metazoa > Arthropoda > Insecta > Lepidoptera > Carposinidae > Carposina > Carposina sasakii. The sequence goes on along the minus strand of CP053172.1, from coordinate 1,623,539 downwards.
GTTGGTAAACCTGTTACTTTTAGTAATGATGAAGAAACTAGCTTCAAGGCCCATTTGTTGTTGCTAAGCGATCTGGGCATACCTATAAGTATGATGGATTTCAGATATGTAGTAAAAAACTACTTAGATAGCAACAATATAACTAAGCCTCAATTTAAAAATAACCTACCAGGTTACGAATGGGGTGCTTTGTTCTTAGAAAGAAACCCAGAATTAAAAGCAAAAATTGCTCATAACATATCCCGAAAAAGGGCTCAAGTCACCAGAGAAATGGTCGAGAATTTCTTTGAAAATATTCAAACGGAAATAGAAGGAGTTCCACCAGAAAATATATATAATATGGTTGAGTCGGGATTTCATGACGACCCTGGAAAGAAGAATTTGCTTTTTAGAAGAGACTCTCGACATCCCGAAGTTATAAAAAAACACAAGTAAATCGTGTTACACCGTCGTCTTTTGTGCGAATGCTGGTGGCGAAGTTTTGCCTCCTTTTTTATATTTAAAGGCAAAAAACTATGGTCTGATTGGCTTTTCCAAGCTCCTGTAGGTTCAAGAATGGCTGTGTCCGAATGTGGATGGATTGATTCCTCAATATTTGAAGAGTGGTTGGAAAGACATTTTATCCAATACGTTGATAAGCAAGATGGCAAAAAAGTGTTATTGTGCGATAATCTCAGCGCCCACATATCACCAAAAGCATTACTTCTTTGCAACGAACACAACATCACGTTCATTTGCTTAATTCCCAATTCAACCCACCTGTTACAACCTTTAGATGTGGGCTATTTTTCAGGTTTAAAAACTGCCTGGAGAAATGTTCTCAATGATTATCGACAGACTAGTAAGGGAAAAAAGGTACAAGCACTGCCAAAGCCTCTCTTTGCCCAGCTGCTCAAAAAATCTCTAGACAAAATTGAAGGTACGTCTTCTGATACTGTGAAAGCCGGATTTAAGAGCTGTGGCTTGCAACCGATTTCACCTTCTACCGTTTTGAACAAACTACCAACGTACACGTCTCAGACAGAAATTTGCGATTCTGTTGGTACAAGTTTCATTAACTACATAGAAGAAATAAGGCAAGGAGATTTAAATGTGAAGAAAGGAACAAAATTCCAATTACCTGTCACAGCTGGGAAAAATGTTTCGGCTGAGGAGGTCGTAAAATATTATGAAGAACGAGACAAGACAAACAAAAGTAAAGGACAAAAGGGAGACAAAAACGACGCGCAATCCAAGAAACGAGGGCGACCCATGGGATCTAAGAACAACAAAAAGAAGGTTACTAATGATGAAGAACAAGAAAAAGGTTTTCAGAGTGACCAGGTTAAGAATGGAGAAGTAGAAGATACAAGTATTATTGAAAAAAAAATGTGATAATGAGTCTCAAGAAATTGAAAGAAATGTAATAGTTGTAGAAGCTTTAGTTCACCAACCTCCTCAACACGCCAAGACACCTGCTGGTGAAGTAAGCAACACTTTTAAAAACCAAGCCGTGGCAGAAGATATTAGACAGGAAATAGAAATGTTAAATGAAGAAAGTACAGACTTAGATATAGGTAGCGAAGTGATTATAATGGAAGAAGAAATTATAGAGGAATATACAGTAGAAAAGGCAAGTGGGGAGCTAAAACCTGTAGTTTTAGCGACTGAGAAAGGGAGACGTTGAAGTCCCGAAAATCAAAGAGGGTACATATTGTATCTTTAGAGAAGAGGGAAGTTTGTTCCCAGGAAGAATACAAAAAGTTAACCCCTTACAAGTCTGTGTGCTCCAAAATAATTTTTTAGGTGGTTGGTCTTGGCCTAAAATTGAAATATGTCGAATCAATGAGGCCAATATAATTAGTATTTTGAAAGACAAACAGGTATCCAGAAAAGGCGGTCACACTTATATTGACGATGACATTTTGTTTATGGAATGGGGTGAATTACTTAAAAAATTAAACATTGTTTAAAGATAATGTTGCTAGTAAATAACGATTTTGATCTCTTTCGATGGCCAAATTAACGTATAATTTATTTTGTTTCACACTACTTTTCTACTTTACCTTGATTTAATAAATAATTATAATAAAATAACGATCTTTTTTTTTCCATCAAATTAGTCGACCTTGTTTTATATGGCAATACCGAGCTATCTATCATATTTACACGCCAGTGTCAGATGTTATTTTGGCAGATTAGGTTTTTTAAATAAAAAACATCATTTATTGTTACCCAAACCTTCAATTATTCGAATAATAAAATGAATTTATATAGGTACATATTTACAAAATAAAAATTTCTATTATCCTTACCATTATTTGCCACCAAACAGAACTAATTTGTTAGGTACGTATGTATATGATTCATATACATACGTAGAGTGGAGTAGGGAGTTTACCCATTAGCTCACTAGATGTCGCTAGTAGCAGAATAGAACGCAATATCGTTTACTAGCATGTTCTGTCGTAGTCTCGGCGTGTTTAGTTTAAGTGTTGTTGAATGAACGCCCGAGAACGTTCCAGGCTTGCCCGGATAACACCTACGGGGTTTTTGTAGATGGGTCGCTCGGGTATATTCCCGAATGTTCGGGACCGAACGTCGAGCCGTATAAATACGACGGATTTCGGCCGACGGAGTCAGTCTTAGTTCAGTCTTTGAATAAGATTGGAAGCTAAACAAGCGAAGGAAAACGATACCAGCGATAGTGAAGGAAGTGATAGTTTAATGCTGTTTAGAGTTAAAGTGTGTTTAGTGATTAGTGCTGTAATTCTGTAACCTGCTCCACCTAATATAGAGTTCTAACACCTACGCCTACCTTTTAATCGGCAGCTCCGAATCACCCGTACCCAGTACGTAACAGTATCATATAATATGAATAACAGCTAGCTGCTGCTTATGTATAGCTGTATAAAACAATATTAATACATAAGAGGGAATAACTTACAGGCATGAATATTTATTTATGTATATAATAATGTAGGAATAGAATTATAACCTAACAAGATTATAATTCTATTAATGTAGGTATTGAGCCAGAGCGCAGTTTTACTCTTTGAAAGCATCTATGAGAAAAACATTTTTGATCGAAATGTTTGCCGCAAACTGTTGCGCTTAACTAGGTGCATACCAAAGAATCAAAATTACAAATTATAATGAAACAGAAGGACTTCAAATTTGAAGTTGGGAAAAGTTTATGCATGTGACGGCGATCAATAAACAAAACGAGAGGTCGACCAAGTTTATCTGATGAAATTGAAATAAGAAGGAAGAGGCCTAATACAGCAATCCTACCTCCTCGTGATGTCAGGCGTGATGGGTTTGAGCATTATCCTGTGTGGGGTAAAAAAAGACACCGATGCAAACATCCTGGTTACAAAGGAAAATCCTTCATATTATGTGAAAAATATCGCGTAGAACTTTGTTTGAATAAATATAATATTTTCATCAGTAACATAAAGATTATATTTATGTTAGCCACATTACGTCATAAATTGTCGGCGGAAGCAATCTTGTTAGAAAGATTACACGTCAGTGTATCACCTGTTGTAGATTTGCACACAAGAGTATTCAACCAAATTATGGGGAATCTTCCGAAGGAAAGACTCCATGCTGATTTTTCATTTCAAAACAGCGCCGTTGATTATACTGGATCTATCCTGATAGCGAATAAAAGGAAAGAGGTTGTAAATTGGAAAAAGGCATACATTTGTGTATTCGTGTGTTTTGTATACATATCGACGGCGAAGTGCCAATACCTCCTAACTAGCATTTTTCGGAAATCGACTTTTTTATGCAATTGGCTTTAAGGTCTATTTACGCACGTTCTGATGAAATTATTCATATTATTAATAACAACCTTTTTTTTTTTTAATAAAGTTTGCTGACCTGGATACAAGTCCTTAGGCCGAAATCAATTATACAAATTTCTTGTTAGAACAGTTAATGAAGTTGTTTAAATTACACTATTTACACTTAAAAGATACACTCCACTTTTCCAACACCTATTTTCAATTTTCATTGCGAGTGCCAATCAAATTTCACCAACAGTGGCTGCAATGTACTTGAAGAATGGTAGGAAAAAACACGGAAACTTTAACAATTCATGAATCTAGCGGGGTATTTCTTTAATTTTCATTGAATCCGCAACAGATGAAATTTCTGCAGCAAGTGAAATCCTGATCAGGTTGAACTTTGGGCAAGCGAATATAATATGATCAACATCAGCAATCTCTGCATTACAGTAAGTACAAGCAGCACTGGTTATTATATTCATTCTGTGTAAGTGCGCAGGAGTCTTGCAATGCCTGATTCTTAGCCGGTTTATCACAGTAATGAATTTTCTTTCTGTACATATTTTGGTCTTGCTATACCATGGCTTCAAAGGGGTTACTTCTTGTATTGCTGCATACCATTTGCCTTTTTCTTTAACTGTTTCAGACCAGTATTCCTTCCACAGCTGTTTACTGTCTTTTGTGAGTACAGCATAATAATCTGTAAAGGGCACTTTCAGTATGTTTCTGTGGTCTTCATCATAATGACTAGTAGCTGCTGCATCCACTATTTCATTACCCTTAATGCCTTTATGAGATGGTACCCACTTAAACTCTACTGTATTGCCCTGAATATGTAATAAGTACAATATATCTTTAATATTATAAATTATATAATTAGTTTTAAAAGACAAGGTGTCACTCCTAATAGCCAGTAACACACTCAAGGAATCAGATATGATAAGCAATTTGCTTATGTGCATATCTTGCGCATAAATTAATGCTCTATAGATAGCATAGGCTTCTGCACTGAAAATACTGCAATATTCATTTAACTGAAAACATTTAGTGGGATGCTTCTGTGGATCATACATTATAAGCTGATGAGACATTATTTTCTGTTTTTGAACCATTTGTGTAAATTTTATACAATGTTTGTTTATGTAGGGTTGCCAGCGTCCGGGTTTCCCCGGATTTGTCCTAGTTTAGAGGGCATCCGGGGAGCGTCCGGGGAAGGTTTCATTTGTAGACCGGGTTTTACAAAATAAATAAATTTAAAAAAATTGGGCCGCCCGCGAGACACGAGAGTAGTATATTCTTTGCGCACTATGCTCGCACGCACACCACGATCAACCGGCGAACCAAGTATATTCAGCGTTCCCCCACCCCTCCCGTCGCGGTTGCCACGGTCCGCCGTTCGTTTGTTCGAATTCGCGCGCGACCCGCGTCCCGCACTCCGCAGCGACAGTTTGACGAATGTGGACATTGCGTCGTTCCAGTTAAGCGGGTGAACTTAGGTAGGTACATGTGGTAAGCAAAGAATATTTTTCTTAAATATCGTAGTTTAATATTTACAGGTAGTGCGACACTGCTCTTCTGAATGCTATCCACATTTCGATTATAAATATGAAAATAAGTCTATCTGTTTTTGTAACCTTTTTACACGAACAGATTAGGCTGAAATTGCATAAATTATTATTATATCCCCAGTAAGTACTTAAGCTACTTTTTATCCAAAAATATAATAATATTAAGTCAAGATGCAGTATCATTTTGCTTTTTGGAAAGTTTAATTTTTATTTGCTTAGAATTTTCTATTCTTTCTACAGATTTTCAAAAATGCTGTTTTACTGTTAAAGTCGTGGGTGGCTAGTAATTGTTATAGTTCTAATTTTACCCCTTTGTTTCGAAATTCTCTATTGACTATATTTTTAGGTACTTATTTTATTCTTTTCAGATTAGACACCAAAATGCCTATACTTTGATTTTTTATTATGTAGACAAAAATGACAGCTACAATCGAGCTTTTTTTTTAATGTTGCCAGCATAATGCAATTAGTGTTGTAATATTTTATTGTGAGCGATTAATTGAATTGGTGATATGAACTTTCGACAACGTGATTTTACTCAATAGACTAATCTATATGAATAGGTATATATATGTATATAAATAAACTCAATTTATAAAACAGCTATTTTATTATTTAATGAAATTGACAATAAAATCGATAAAATGTAGTTTGAAATAAATGAGCTCTGTTTCTTTACAAATAAATATTTATTAGAAATAATAATGAAATTTATAAGTATCGTGTAAAAGTAACATTGCCTGAGTAAAAAAAAAAAAGCGGGTGGGGCTGTGTCGGGGCACACGGCCGTTGGTTTTAACGTGAAACGTCTATGTTAGCGAATCGCTTTTAAAGTAAAAGATTGAAATGAAAACAAGATGGACGCTGTTTTAAGTATTTTAATAAAAAAAGAACAGGTACGTAATAGAAACATAAAATACATAGCAAATGTTTATATATTTATTGTCACTTTCTGGTTATTTTAAATAGCAGCCGCCCACGACTTCGTCCGCGTGAGGGGGCGTTGTACCCGTGCGAAGCCGGGCAGGTTGTTGTATAGACTGTAGCCTTCCTTGGTAAATGGGCTATCTAACACTGAAAGAATTTTTCAAATCAGACCAGTAGTTCCTGAGATTAGCGCGTTCAAACAAACAAACAAACAAACTCTTCAGCTTTATAATATTAGTATAGATATAAATACTGTCCAAATTACACTTATTTTTGTATAAATCAATCGGTTCAAATAAACTTGACAAACACACGAAAGAATCACCACGCTATAAAGTCGGAGTCACGAGTTACACTGAATAGAAACAAGCGTGAGCGCCGGTTTCGCACAGTTATCGCAGTATCCCTCCCCCGCCGCCCCGCTTGACCCCGACACGAACTCAATGTCATAACAGCGAGCTGACTATATAAGTGAAATATTTACACCACATTTTTGTTTCTAAGACCAATAGTTTTTTAATTATTAAGGTACGATGATATAGACCTTTTCGTTACGGTCCAGTTTTTAAACCTGGTACCCGTATGTGTCGGCGCGATTTTAAAGACGTTTCACGTCAAAAATATTGAAATTATGGTAACTGATCAGCAACTGACATTTTTTGGATCGCCAGCCTGGCGACGCCAGGATTTTCAGGCATTCGTTTCCCATCTTCGCTCACGATTGGTTGTACGAATATCCCTTGCGCTCTTAACGCCAGTTCCTTTGTTATTTGCTGTTACGTTTTTGTTGTTATTTGCTGTTAAGTTTGTGTTACGTTTTTTGTTGGTCTTGTTGTTCCTGTTTGTTGTTTTTCTTAAAACACCATGGACGCTCAACCGAGTACCTCGGGTGCAGTTATGTCTCCTAGGAAAAGGAGACGCCAAGCTTCTCTGACTGTCACAGAGAAAGTAATGGTGCAAAACGTATTTAAATATGTGTTTAACGAAGAGGCAACGAAATTAGATTCACATTTAAACGAAAAACCATCCAAGCGCCTCTGTGCTCAAAAAACAGCAGATATATTGGGGATCGGAACTGCCACTGTCTATAACGTTTTGAAAGACATTAATGAGAATGACTCGCCCACCCCACCAAAAAGATCTGGACCGAAGCAGACATTCAAAGACAAATTTGATGAATTTACTCTTTCGGCTATCAGGCGCAAAGTGCACGGCTTTTTTCATAACAAAGAAGCTCCTACAATTGAAAATGTTAGTAGATTTTCCATACGTTTTCTTAAACAGTTTGTCCATAGATAAAAAGTGTTATGTTTTAAATGAAATTCGCGTAATATACCACTTTTACACCATGTATAGAGTTAGGGCGGTATCAGCGTCACCTATAAAAGTTTTGTGACCAATGTGACCATCCCTTTCAATGTGACCATCCCTTTCAATGTTCCAATATTTTGACAGATGTCACGCATATGTCATGTTTTGAGAGCGTCACCTAAATAATTTGCTTATTGTGTTCGTAAGTTATTTGAATTTACGAATTTACTGAATCGATCACCAGTTCCAAATTGGTAGACCTGTCTGTAAATAATTGCCTTTTCTTTGTTATTTTATGCAATAACGAGTTTACATTTATGCTGTCTTAACATATGTTATTCTTTGCTTTTAGATCACAAACGCTGTTAATGAAGATCCTGACTTACCCAACCTTTCGAAGAGCACAGTGAGGCGAGTTCTTAAACATTTAAATTTTAAATATGGAAATCGCAGACGATGCAGCTCTTTAATCGACAGACAAGATATAATTTTGTGGCGGAAGAAATATTTACTTGCAATAAAAGAATATCGTAGACAAGGGAAAACTATCTATTACCAAGATGAGACGTGGGTGAATGAAAGGCACACTTTAAACAAGTCTTAGAAGATAAAAGATAAAAATATAAAAACGCCACGACAAGCCTTCCTTGCAGGTCTGACAACGGGGCTTAAAGCTCCTACAGGAAAAGGAAGACGCCTTATAATCAGCTACATTGGAAGCGAGGAAGGCTTTGTAGATGGAGGTTTATTGATGTTCGAGTCAAAAACAGATTCAAGTGATTACCACAATGAAATGAATGCAGAACATTTTGAGGAGTGGTTAAGGGGAATTTTGCCGAAATTAAAAAATTATTCGGTGTTAGTATTAGATAATGCCCCTTACCACTCACGTAATGTAGAAAAAACTCCATCTATGTCGTGGCGTAAATCCCAAATTCAAGAGTGGTTGAAATCAAAGAATTTAAACTTCGAAGACAAAATGATCAAAGCAGAACTAATGGAAATTGTTAACAAAGAAAAACCTAATTATAAAAAAAATTTATTGATGAGCTTGCTGCCGAGTATGGTGTCACCATCTTAAGACTGCCCCCTTACCACTGTGAATTGAATCCCATAGAATTAGTATGGGCACAGGTAAAGGGGCACGTCGCCAGAAATAACAAAAATTTTAAAATGGCTGAAATTAAAAATCTATTCATTGACGGGCTAAAGTTGGTGACACCGCAACGGTGGTCGAGTTGTATCGAGCATGTTATAAAAGAAGAAAACAAAATGATGCAACTCGATCACCTCATTGATGAGGTGACAGATACATTAATTATAAATGTTACGGACTCTGACTCTAATAGTTCTTATTCAGAAATAAATAGTGATTAAGAAAATTTTAATGTGTTTCATTTTTTCCAATATAGATTTTTATAAATCTAATAAAATAGCAAGTTTTTTTTTTCAAACCCACAAAGTAGCTTTTATTTTTTAAAAGTTTTATGAGTTAGGTTAGATTAAGTGAAAAAGCTAAATACAGATTTTAAACTTATCGAATACATTTTTAACCATTCGGAATTCAGACATTCGCCGTAACATAAATATACATGAAATTAATCGAAATATTCAGTTGAACAATTCGATTAATTATGACCAACACTATTTTTTTATTACGATAAAGTGGCAACACTCCAAATGTAATTTTAGTCTACATAATTAAAAATCGAAGTTTAAGCGTAAATGCCTATTTAACAGTGATTTGGAAAGTAAGTTCCCAATGTTTAAAAAAGGAAGATATGATTGGGAAGCGTTTTGTGTCGTTTGTTCTATGAGTATTTCAATCGCAAACAAAGGCGTTACAGACCTCAATGAGCATGTTAGTACGCTGAAACACAAAACTAATTTAAAAAATCAATCAAGTACTTCGAATATTGCAACATATTTTATGAGATCGACATCGGAGGACCTCCTTCTTTCAGCAGCGAAAGGCGCTCTCGTCTATCATACAGTAAGCCATCATATGTCTTTTAATTCATTGGACTGCACATGTGCTCTCAACCGCGAAATATTTTCGGCGTCAGATACTGCAAAAAAAGTTACGTGCAATCGAACAAAAGCAACTGCGATCGCTACCGAAGTGCTAAGCCCTTTGTCGGTTGAACAATTTAAGACTGATTTACAAGATGTACCATTCATAAGTGTGGCTACTGATGCTAGTAATCACGGAAGCGCAAAATTATTCCCGCTGGTTATCCAATATTTTGATGTAAAAAAAATGGAATCACTACTAAGGTGCTTGAAATTGAAAACACTAAAAACGAGACATCTGACACTATTACTGAACTGATAATAACACAGCTTCGCCGGCATGATCTCTTGTCTAAATGTATTGCTTTTGGTGGAGATCATTGCAATACAAACTTCGGTGGAATAGAAAGATATGGAACAAATAATGTTTTCCACAAGCTGAAGGAAAATCTAAACCCAAACTTGGTTGGTGTGGGTTGTTCTGGACATGTCATTAACAACGCAGTGCACCACGGATGTGATTTACTGGTAGTAGACATAGAATCCATCGTCTTCAAAATTTATATTTGTCTACGCTTCTGTTCGATTGCATATCGATACTTGTGGCTGTATAGTGCAGAATTCTCTCGCGTTACCGAATGCGCGGGAACGGTGAAAAAATATATAATCTGAGGCGACAAGAACTAAAATGGACAATATTATTACATACACGTTTTAATTATAAATTTAATTACTACAAGATTAACTAAATACTAATGTAAAGTAATAAATACATCATTTAAGAAGCCTTCTATTTATTTCTGGAGATATCGCACATGTTTTGGTGACCCCGACGTGATTGGCGACAATAAATAAGTAACGAGTACAAGAACAGTTGGAAGTAAGACGAAATTTTATACGGAAAAGCTGCATATTACGGATCCGAAGGAAGTTATGCCCTTTTCTCTGATTATTAACGTTTCCTTTCATGTTTTTTAATTGTTTTCGATATGTGTAAATAGTGTTCGTGTCTTCAGACATTCAACTTATTTCCATACTTCTTACTACACTACGAAATTAACTTCATTGAATTCTAATGATTACATCTATTTTAGATTAAAAAACATATATAAATTACTTCTTTATGTACTAACACATAATATAAATACATTTTGTTAGGTATTTGTTGGTAAAATATCATATAAACTCGCATTAAAGGTGGTATAGGCAGAGTAGGTATATCATCATTTCAAAGTTACAATTAAAACCACTCCATACACCACTTTTAACACTTGCGTAAATCGATATTTGAGCATTCTATCCAATTTCTAGGAATATACAGGGGAAATAAACGAACGAGAACTTCAGTATTAGCAAAGAATTTCCCCGCGATATCACCGTTCGAGCGCACCGTGTCATCTATATTTGTAGTCGGACCGCGGCGGTGATCTTGCAGTCATCATAGCAGTTTATACATTAGATTCGAGGTTGTATTCATTGCTTATTATATTCCTAGTATAACTTATCAACGCTAGTAAGTAGTTGATTTCGCCCTCAACATGACTGATTTAAAAGAACTTATTCAACAGAGAGGTACAATTAGAAGTCGTCTAACATTATTTGAAAAATATTTAACGCCATTAATATTAATTGAAGATATACGGGAGCGCAATAAACTTGTAAATAATGAGCTTAACTTAAGATTAAATAAAATACAAGAGCTATCACAAAGTTTCGAAGATATTCAATCTAAATAGAAATCATAGATCCCGACACTTCAAAACAAATATTAGAACGGGAAGAAACGGAAAACAGGTTCTTTAAATTGATAGGACAAGCTCAGGACATATTAGACGTGTTTAACGAATGTAAAATAAAACACAAGGACGAGGCCTCGTGCTATGGCAGTTCATCATCTTTTTCTAACCATATTAAATTGCCACCACTTAAGCTTCCTCCTTTTGACGGGAACTCAAGTAACTGGCTTGAGTTCCGAGATATGTACCTATCTCTAATTCATAACAATGATAGTATGGACGAGATTAGTAAATTCCATTACTTAAGAACTTATTTAGAGGGTTCTGCTAAATCAGTCATTAGCTCAGTCACAGTATCTGCAAACAATTATCAAATCGCTTGGTCGTTGCTCTGCAATAGATATAACAATAAGCGTCTATTAATTAACGAACACATTAAATGTCTATTTTCGATTGAAACGCTTACAAAAGAGTCCGACCGAGGTCTACGCTATTTGGTTGATACGATTTCAAGACATTTAAGTGCATTAAATTCACTAGGCGAAGCGACCGACAAATGGGATTCGCTTATTATTTACATGGGCTCTGCAAAGTTAGACCCAGTAACTTCCAGACAGTGGGAAGAGTTTCGAAGCACGTTGGAAACACCAACGCTTACTAATTTTTATGATTTTCTTCGTCAAAGGGCAACTGTATTAGAAACAGTCAACGCCACTAAACCTGTAAAAACTGTAAATATAACAAATAAAAATGAAAACCGCAGTAATTCTATAAAACCTAAATCATTTATTTCATCCTCTCTCGATTCCATTCCACGTGGTAGCTGTTTAGCATGTAAAGAATATCATAAATTATATGAATGCAACAAATTCAAATCCATGTCGGCTGAAGAACGAAACGCGAAGGTGTTTGAGTGGCGCATCTGTAGTAACTGTCTTCGTGGTGGTCATCAGTCTCATCAATGTAGACTGTTTGGTTGCCGCATCTGTAAAAGAAAACACAACACGTTATTACATAAATACAATACACATGACAATAATTCGCAAACAAATCAAGATCAGCAGTCACACGCACAACAAGCACTAAGCAGTGGTGAAGCATCTAGATCTACTTTACCCACCATTGCCTCTAATCTCACGTCAAACGATGAGCAACTTATCGGTGCTGCTGACGTATCTACTAACCATACTCCGATAGTTACTATGTCTGCTGGCGCTTCTAACTTGGCTCTTCTTTCTTCGGCTATAGTTGAGGTGTCAAACAACGACAGAACGATCAGACTGAGAGCACTCTTAGATAGTGGTAGTCAGTCATCGTTCATCACGGAGTCGGCGCAAGCGAAATTAGCTTGTAATAAAAATCCTAATAAATGTAAATATGTGTCCGGTCTTAATAATGCAACAATACGCATAGCCGAACATTGTAATATACAAATAAAATCTCTTTATACATCATTTAGTACTTCTGTTAAATGTAATGTCGTACCTCTAATTACCGACAATCTTCCTCAAACAGAAGTACGCATACGTGAGTTAGGTATTCCTAGCAATATCGAGTTAGCGGACCCAGCCTTCTTCTACCCATCTGAAATTGACTTGCTATTAGGAGCAGACATTTTCTGGGACATTATGGGAACGTCTCGTTTACAATTAGGACCTAACAAACCGATTTTACAAGAAACCAAGTTCGGTTGGATAGTAGCAGGCCCCATTGGGGGGAAATATTATTCAAATTCTAATAATATACGTTGTCAATTTTGTAAATACATAACATAACAGCATTTAAGTATATCCTAGGAGATTTCAGCGATAAAACATTTCTTGTAGTTAAGAGTGATCCACTACTACTAAACATACCTACTTCTTTATTATAGGAATTAATGATTTATTTACTCAGCGGAATATAACTATTATAACAAACTCTTCTTTTAGTTCATCTTCTTGCATATTCCGTGCAAATATGTAACTAAGCAACTAAGTGATTAATCTAAAATCTTACAAATTCAACTAAACTATTTGATCCGCTTAGCTTATTTAAACTCAATGTACTTACATACAGGGTGTTTTTTTGTGGCCACCTTTAACGAAGGGTACGTACTCTATACATGAAATAAAGTAAGTTTATGCCAAAAAAAATGCTGGGAAAAAATTTTTTTTTAAGATTTTTTTTTTTAATTCCTTGATCGTGCGAAATTTATAGTGTCTAGTGTTTATGTTAGTTTTTTTATAGACAGATATTAATTATTTTTCGTGAAAAAATCCTGCTACGCGCGTCTATGTGCATTTATGCAGAAAAACGCAGTCTATTTACTCAACTTTGGACCCTAATATTTTGGAAACCAGACACTTCCCAGGTATGCTTCCATGGAGAAAAATGATCGTGATGATGAGGAGATTCCGTAGTTTTCGGGAACGTTGACGACCAAAAATCACCCTGTATAATAAAAGCTACGTACTCTAAATATTTCTACAAAACTACGAACGTCTAAACTAACATAAATACTTACTTCACCTATTATTTAAACTTATATCTAACTATAATACAAATAAAAGTGAAAATATAATTTATACAGCTACATTTATGTCTACGTTATTCAAAAGACTACTTCATGCAGGTCTTCAACTGATCACTTCTAGCCAAGTGCAGGCAAAAGATTAACAAGATCAACTTATTGTAACTAGATTTAGAATCCATACTTAAACTATAAATTATTGTATAAAATACTAAAATATTAATACTTACCTTCATATCGGGTGACAGTTAGTCATCCTTTCCAAGTTACTAGTTACGATTGTGCAGATCCATTTCCAACACTCAACCGCAAGTGTCGTGAATGTAAAATTATAAAAATCTACTTACGTTTATTTGTTTACTTGAGTAAAACCAAGCGAGCTATACTGCGATAATAGCAGATATCAAGAAGGGCGCAAACAACTATCATAGCAGTTTTTAGAGCCATGCAATGAATCTATCTCTTTATTAGCCGGATAAAGCATCAAATTTAAATTCTCGCCCGCTTATCTACCTCTAATTTGATGGAATGTTTGATTGTTTATGCGATGTTAATCACCACCTCACTCATTAGAATAGGGAACACGTTAGGTTAGAAGAGTTATCAACGTTATTTGCACAAATTGACGCAATTTTAAACTCTTAGTCCCCTAACTCCACTATTAACAGACCTGACAGACTTTTATCCCATATGTTCCGGGCACTTCCTGATCGGCAGGCTGTTCACTTCTCTACGATCTCCAACTATACGCGATACCAGTCCTAACAGACTAAGGAGATGCGATTGATCAAGCAGATGAGTCAAAAATTCTGGTAGAGATATCATCATGCCAAGAACGACTTTCAGAAGACGAAGATTATCAAGGAACCCAATCTACCTCTACTCAAATGGCGAATCGTATACACCGGCTTCATCTTGAACCAGATGGCGCCGTACGCGTAGCAGATGTCAACACTGCAAAAGGCATCATACGTCGTGCTAATTTATCTATCTCTGGCAGCATCCTATGCGCGAAGACTCTACTCGAAGCTTCAATATCTTCGAGGGGGGGAATATGTCTACGCTTCTGTTCGATTGCATATCGATACTTGTGGCTGTATAGTGCAGAATTCTCTCGCGTTACCGAATGCGCGGGAACGGTGAAAAAATATATAATCTGAGGCGACAAGAACTAAAATGGACAATATTATTACATACACGTTTTAATTATAAATTTAATTACTACAAGATTAACTAAATACTAATGTAAAGTAATAAATACATCATTTAAGAAGCCTTCTATTTATTTCTGGAGATATCGCACAATATTTTTTTTTCCACTTACACAGTACGAACCGAAGCTCTTAAAGAATTCTGCGAAATGGCTGAGGTCGAATATAAACAGCTTCTGTATCATTCCAAAACGCGTTGGCTAAGCCTCTTTCCAGCTATAGAGCGAATCCTGAAGCTCTACCGTCCTTTACTAAATTATTTTGAAAGCATAGAAAGGCCACCTGTTTTAATTAAACAGTTTTTCGAAAATCCTCTCTCGGAAGCATACCTGTTCCTTATACACTCAATTATGCACACCATTCACACAAAAATACAGACATTAGAGAAAGGTGATAATTCAATTCTTGAAACAAATAGCATACTTGCTTCCATAACAAAAAGTTTAGATGACCGAATCAAGGAAAATTTTGTGCCTCAGAGTATTATAAATAAAGAAGATGAAAACAGGAAAGAAGAGTTTAAAAAATGCACACATGACTTCTACAATGAAATTAAAAGATATATTGAAGAATGGATGAAACCTTTAAAACAATTTGAGAAATTTGATTGGATGTTTTTGCCGAAAATTAATAACAACACCGAGTGGACTCTTATTGAAGACACTGTCCTCTATTTAAAAGATAAAAACATAGACATTGATGACGCAAAATTAATTGACGAGTGGGTGAATTTAAAGGCTTTTTGCCAGAACTTAACTGAACAAGATAAGCTTTTAAATTCCAATCAACTTTGGGTACAATTTTTTAAAACGCCAAATGCGAATTTATATTCGGAATTGCTGAAAATTGCGCAATATTTTTTTTGCATTCCGGCGCATAATGCCAACGTAGAGAGGGTATTCTCATTAATTACACAACAATGGACTAAAGAAAGAAATTTACTAAGCGTAGATACAATTTCTTCAATAATTAAAATTAAATTCAATTTCCATGAATACAGCTGCACAGATTTTTATAAATTACTTTTAAAAAGGGAAGATATTCTAAAAGCTATCAGAAAAAATGATAAATACAAAAAAACTGAGAAGTAAAAAGGGCTGAGGAAAACGCTTTAATAGCTATGTAGATAGACAAATCGTGTACCTAATTATGAGTGCAATAATTGAGTTTTATTTTTGTAGTTAAAGTTATGATTAGTAAAAACTATTTAAAATATGGTTGTTGATCAGAACTTTAAGTTGATGAAAATGAGTATAGGATTGATTATTTTGTTTTAAAATTTTAATAATGTAACTTACATTGCTGTAGGTCTAAACTTTAAAAATGTTCTGTCTTATTGTTTAATATTTAAGAAGACTGAATTTAGTTTATATTCTGCTAATATAGGTACCTATATTTTGTTATATAAATGACTGCTGATAAAAAGTAAAGCAGATAATAATTTATAGGACTATATCTAAAAGAAAGCTGATTTATATAAACAATTTGTGCTATGATTCTGTTTTGTTAAAATAATGAATGAATAAAAAAGGTGATTTATGACATTTTCAACTGTTTTTTATTACATTGAATATGTTTAAGAGATGTCCGGGTTTCGGACTCTAAAATCCGGGGTTTTCATGCGTCTTGTCCTGTTTTCCAAATTTTAGAGATGGCAACCCTAGTTTATGTGACAAGTACTCTAAAAATATATTATTATTATTATCCACTTTAGCTATATCTAATACAAATGTGTTCAAAACTAATGCATTATAATTATAAATATATTGTTTTTTGTTTTATTGTGATTGTGGGGGTTTCATAGATTCAGTGTGATGTGTTTGGTTGGAGCTTCAATGTTTTTTCTGTGTTTTTATTGGTAGACACTTTGCTGGTGTATGTGCTACTTATGAATTGTAAATATATTTGTGTAATAGTACTGTTTGTGTCTCATGAAAATAATAAAAATAAAATAAATGGGCCAAATGCTACTTTTATACATATTCACAAAAAAGTTTATTTACACTATACATAATTACATTCATTTCTGGTAATCTACCTGAGATAATATCTAATGGCCCAACATAAGGTGGTACATTTATATTACCACATGCTATGGCTTTTATACAAAACTTTTGTGCCATGCTCAATCTTCTAATTGATAATGGAGATATACATGTCTCTAACCTCCATAGAGTTTATTGGAGTGGTTTTCATACCTCCACTGATAATACGAAGGGCAATATTTTGTATAACATCTAGTTTCCTAAGTAGAGAGGGATTTGCATTGATGTATGCCAAACAGCTATAGTCAAAAAGACTACGGACTAGTGACTTGTAAATAATACTTAATGTTTTTGGGTCAGCACCCCAAAAAGTACCTGCAAGGCATCTCATAATGTTTAACCCTTTCATAGCATTGGAACTTATATACTTTATGTGACTTGTAAGTTTGATTTTACTGTCAAGTATTACATCCAAAAACTTTTTCTCACTGACTTGTGGGATATTTACATTATTATACACAATATTTACATTTACATCATTACCTATTACCGATTCGGCGGGAAAAGCTGGAAGGGTGCAGGTGTAATTTTCTTGTGAAAATCAAAATTTATTTGTAGATGGCTTGCATGTGTCCGTAAAGTGATGTTTTCTGGTAGATAAGTTATATTTTGATTACTTGTGATGTGAATCTAGTGCGTGTGCATGGTTTTATACGCAGGTAAGCCGAGTAAAACTTTAGCCGGATTACGATCTCTTCATGGGCGCATGTAAGTTGTTTCTGCAATAATTTTTCATTTTGACTAACTTTACACTTGTTCTTGAGGATTTTCCCGACGTTTCCATTCATCATCATTATCATCCATCATAAATTCAGAAATCATTTACTAAAGACAATGGCTGTATGGGCTTAGTTCCCCTTGCCTTTCCTTCGGGATAAACTAAACAAAAAAAAAAAAAATTACCTATTACCAGTGACGTGAAGCCTATTACCAAAACAGAACTCTTTTCACTATTGATGTTTAATTTATGTTGCTGATTGCATGAACGTATAAAAAACTAGTTCTTTTTACGTTTGTGATTGTAACGAAACCACTACAAAATTATTTTATTTCACTTTTTAAAGTACCTAGGTATATCACATTATTTTTCAATTTATAATACCTTTGCCTTACCTTTTCTATAGATCCCAGCAAGTTTTTTTTACATCATTTTTTGTTTTTTTAGTTTATCCCGAAGGAAAGGCAAGGGGAACTAAGCCCATATAGCCATCGTCTTAAGTAAATGATTTCTGAATTTATGATGGATGATAATGACGATGATGAATGGAAACGTCGAGAAAATCCTTAAGAACAAGTGTAAAGTTAGTCAAAATGAAAAATTATTGCATAAACAACCTACATGCGCCTTGAAGAAATCGTAATCCGGCTAAAGTTTTACTAGGCTTACCTGTGTATAAAACCATGCACACGCACTAGATTCACATCACAAGTAATCAAAATATAACTTATCTACCAGAAAATATCACTTTACGGACACATGCAAGCCATTTACAAATAACTTTTGATTTTCACAAGAAAATTACACCTGCACCCTTCTAGCTTTTCCCGCTGAATCTTTTTTTACATTTTTTTTTTTTTAGTTTATCCCGAAGGAAAGGCAAGGGGAACTAAGCCCATACAGCCTAATCATTGTTTAGTAAAATGTATTCTGAATTTATGATGAATGACAATGATGATGAATGGAAACGTCGGAAAAATCCTCAAGAACAAGTGTAAAGTTAGTCAAAATGAAAAATTATTGCAGAAACAACTTACATGCACCCATGAAGAGATCGTAATCCGGCTAAAGTTTTACTCGGCTTACCTGCGTATAAAACCATGCACACGCACTAGATTCACACCACAAGTAATCAAAATATAACTTATCTACCAAAAAACATCACTTTACAGACACATGCAAGCCATTTACAAATAAATTTTGATTTTCACAAGAATATTACACCCGCTCCCTTTCAGCTTTTTCCGCCGAATTCTCAATTTTTCAAGAAATATAGTAAAAAAGTACTCGTCAAAACATGTTTTTTTTTTATTATTTATTACGGGCATTGGTATACAATACCTTCAGCCCAACCAGATACATTACAAAAAAAGTAAAATTCTTATAATAAAAACAGTAGGGTAGGTAGTTCTACTATGAACCAGACAGTCACAATGAACCATCTAAATAAATCTACTAAACGCGACGTTGCCAAATCGTGCACATACCGGCGAAACATGCACACTTGGGGTCCCTTTCCACTCACTAGTTTAGGCAGCGACTCTGCGAGAGGTGGCCGCACGACAAGTGTTTTTGCGAAAACAGCACTGAAAAGTAAGTATTTTATTTTGATTTCTTTGATTTTTTACCGGTTTAGTGTTACTTATTATGTATTCTTGTTTCCTTGTGTTTACGTATACATTTAGCTTTAAAATGCATTATGCGCTAGCTTGCGAATCTTTGGTTTGGCGTTAAAATTTTGAGGTTATCATAAAACATGCGGTGTGTCCCTCAATGAACCACTTCAAAGTGGTCCACATTGAACCTGGTTAATTGTGTACTACCTAATGGTTCATTGTGTACCCATGTGAGCACGTGTTTTGAAAGTTGACTAAAAGTGCGAGATGTGAATATACAGATCTATAAAAATGAAATAGATGTTAACAGTAAAATAATTAAGACATAAATTTTCACTAAAAATATGCTTTCAGGATGCCACGTGTGAAAGTACTTATCAGAAAAAAGGGGAACCATTCAGCTGAAACTATGTTAAAAGCGTTAAAATTACATCGGACAGGAGTGAGTATTCGAAAAGTAGCCAAAGAATTAAAAATCGCGTACCCGACTTTAAGAAGATACGTTGCACGAAACTTGAACGTCCCAATTAATAATCTCATGGGTGAAAGGCTAACACCGAATTACGAGAACCGCTCCATATTTACACACACACAAGAAGAAGAATTGAAAAATTACATTTTGGACTGCGCTTCAAAGTTCTACGGCTTGACTGTTAAAGATTGTCGAAAAGTAGCCTACCAAATGGCCATGATCAATGGAATAGCAGTTCCAGATTGTTGGGATAAGGTCCAAATGGCCGGGAAGGAATGGTTTCGATGCTATAAAAGACGACACTCCGACTTGTCAGTAAAAAAGCCTGAGGCCTGTAGCCGTGCTCGTGCTACTGCATTTAACCGAGAAACTGTAAAAAGGTTTTTCGCTAATTTGAAGACTGCATTGGAACGACATCCCTCTTTTGGAAATGGTCGCCGCATATACAACCTAGATGAGACTGCTACTATTACTGTGTAAAGGCCAGCGAAAGTAGTCGCGCTCAAAGGCAAACACAATCTTTCTAAAGTAACTAGTGGGGAAAGAGGAACATTAGTAACGACATGTGCAATAGTCTGTGCCTCGGGTCAAAACTTACCTCCCGCTATGGTATTCCCCCGAAAAAACCTGAAGGCGGGGCACCTTGAAGATATTATGCTTCAAGGTGCCCCGCCTGGCACACTGGGACTGACTTATAAGTCAGGCTGGATGACATCAGAATTATTTGTAGACGTAATGAAACATTTGATCAAGCATGCGAATGCAAGTCCCGATAATCCAGCTCTACTGATTCTTGACAACCATGAGTCACATTTGTCAATTGAAGCCTTAAACCTGGCTAAAGCATCTGGAGTAACTGTCCTTACATTGCATCCACACACTACATCAAAATTACAACCCCTTGATGTAGGACTTAATGGACCCTTTAAAGTTTTTTATAATAATGCAGTTGATTCATGGATGCTAAGACATCCCGGCTCCACAATGACAATTTATAGCGTGGCTGAATGTGTAGGTGAAGCGTATGCTAAGGCTATGACACCAATTAACATAAGTGCGGCTTTTAGAAAGTGCGGTATTTTTCCCTATAATCCTGATATTTTCACGGACTTAGACTTTTTGCCGTCAGATATTACAGACAGACCGCAACCGCATAACTCCAATGAACAGTAAAAAAATGCAGACACACCAGCACAATATGATTCCGATGCTACTGACTGTGAAGATATCAGATTATCTAGTCCAACTATTATGGATTCTATCACAAATTTGGATATAACCCAATTTTCAGACGGAATTATAAATGCTCCTATAGAAAAACCCCGTGAGCAGAATATTTCAGTACTAGCACAACCTAAACTTGGAGTAGAATCTGAACATAACATTTATTCAGTAACCTCGCCAATTCAAAGAAAATCTGAGGTGAAAGATTTTGTTTCCCCAAAGCAATTCATGCCACCACTGAAAGCTGGACCTAGAAAAAATTTAAAGAATAATAGAAAGAGAGGTAAAAGCAGAATTGCTACAGATACTCCAGAAAAAATGAAATCACGGTAGACAGAGAGAAAGCAAAAGATAAAAAAAAAATCCAAACAGTAAAACGTGCTGTTTTGAAAGATGTTCCGAAAAAGAAAAAAGTTACGAAAGTAATTGTATCTGACTCTGAAACTAGTTCAGAGGAGGATATAGAAGAGCCCCCAGTATTGAGTGATTCAGAAGTCAGTGATATTCACGACTCCGAAGATGAAGACATGTTCACTCTAATACGTGGAAATTTTCAAAAATTGCCAAGAAAACCTGTGGTTGGTGACTTTATCCTTATCGCCTTTAATGCTAACAAAACCAAATTATGTAGCTGACATAATTGAACTCTTTGACAATAAGGCTTATGGAGCATCGTTTATGCGACTAAAAAATAAAGAATTAATGAAGTTCAGAATGCCATTGGAACCAGATTTAGCAGAAGTTAAACTTAACGATATTAAGATGATTTTACCATCTCCAAAAATTAATGGCTCAAAAAATCGCAATACAACTTACAATTTTCCAGTTCGTGTTGCACCAACTATAAGTTTGCGATAAGAGAAATGTTTTTTAAGTTTTGTTTAAGTAATTTTTATATTATATTAAACTTTAGTTATCGTTAGTGGTGTTGGCAAAAATAAATTACGATCATCGATTCAAGTAAACTTGTAGGTACTTCTATTTATTATTATCGATTAGTTCGTATTTTTAACTGTTAACAGAAATTTAATTTTTGCCAACGCTACCTTTTCTTACCTTACTATTGTTACCTTATCTGAAACATTGATGTGATTTTTGATACTCAAATTAATAATAAGACAATTTCAGAATTTGGTGTAAATTTAGAATATACCTATAAAGTCAAGGCTGATAACTTTATATAGCGTTATATAATAATTATTATTAACGAGAATTTCTATTTTTCTAGCTATAAGCAAAGTAAACTATTGTTGTTATGTTTATGGAAGTTGTTAACGTGACTGATTAGGTTAATGAGAAAGATATTTTTTATAAGAGATGACATTTATGTTGCCTGTGCCATTAATAAAAATAAAACAAATTAGTATTTTTTTAATTTATCATACACTAAGAAAGTACAATTAACGTAAGTAGAGGACACTGAATTAGGTGGTTCATTGTGAAAAATACCCTGGTTCAATTAGTACACCTAGGTGTACACATTGAACCAATTATGTTTTTAAAAAAAAATCTACAGTGCTCCTAAACCATTATAATTTTTAAATATACGTCAAAGCCATCTAAAACTCAGATACATTCTCTACCTGTTAACGAAAATAATGACCATGTAAGACAGAAACAGAAGGAAATATAGTCATTCAAAATTTACCTGGTTCATTGATGAACAACGTACCCTACATTAACATTATGGAACAGAATTACATACCTTATTAGCATAATATAATCTAACAAACTTTTTAAAGAAGAAAAAATACATGAAATGAAATAATTGTACTACTTAAAATTAATTGTGACCAGAAAATAATTTATAGATGAAAGTTAAATTTTACCTACAGTATTTGTAAAGAATTCAAATACAATTGTATATAGCTCTCTATATTTCAGTAATTTCTGCACATTACTAGGAATATCATGTTTTATATCTGAACAAGAGGCAATTAACAGCAGATGCTCTAAATTGAAGAAGTCACAAAAATTATTACCAGAATGTTTACAAGAACTATTATTTACCAAATTTAATCTAAGGATGTGAGATGAGAAATAACAGTGTTCAAAACATGATTGTTTCGCAACTGACTTCACAAAGTTCACGATTAATAGATTCTTCCCGCATACCCCCCACCGCTCACCAACTTCACACAAAACACAAGCGCGGCACGCCACTTTCCAGTTATCACAGACAGACTAAGTAGAGATGCCAGTTATGTACCTAGGTATTTCGTAGAAGCTAGACCGGCTCGGGATTCAGCGGGAAAAGCTGGAAGAGAGCGGGTGTAATTTTCTTGTGAAAATCAAAATTTATTTGTAAATGGCTTGCATGTGTCCGTAAAGTGATGTTTTCTGGTAGATAAGTTATATTTTGATTACTTGTGATGTGAATCTAGTGCGTGTGCATGGTTTTATACGCAGGTAAGCCGAGTAAAACTTTAGCCGGATTACGATCTCTTCATGGGCGCATGTAAATTGTTTCTGCAATAATTTTTCATTTTGACTAACTTTACACTTGTTCTTGAGGATTTTCCCGACGTTTCCATTCATCATCATCATTATCATCCATAATAAATCATTTACTAAAGACAATGGCTGTATGGGCTTAGTTCCCCTTGCCTTTCCTTCGGAATAAACTAAACAACAAAAACAAATCCGTGATCTTTGCCGCGAACGTAATTAGGATAGCTAATTAGTTTGTTTTATGCAGAGATTTTGTTAAATATATGGTTTTATGTTTGTGGTGTGTACATTATAGTCATGGTAGATACAACGTCTTTCGTGCACTGGAGGCACTATTCTGTTGTTACCTAATTCTTCGGCCTGCGCCCGCCGCTCCGTGCGCGGTTTCAGTATGTATAACGAGAATTTGGCGCATTTAATAAAATGCCTCCCATTACGTGGGAATTTCATACCTAGGAGACACCACTAGCTAATCTAAGCAATTTGAACTGACATCTCTAACCTATCTATATTTTTTGTTAGTCTGTCCAAGCGAGGGATCCAGACTTGGAGTGAGGGGGTGATCATACTCAACATATTTTATTTTTGGCCGAGAGATATGCTAAACTCATCTAAAGATAAGCTTGTGCTTAAAACTGGGCTGAGACCCCGGGGGTGGTCTAGCCCCCATAACCAGCCTCCTTAATCAACCCTTTAGTCTGTCCATACAATGTGAAATGATTTGTATATTGTATGTAACATGATGCTACCGCTAGAACTTGGGGTTGCACTATACAGTTGCCCAACAGAGGAAATTCTGCTTTAGGATAACATTTTTTTTGTTAGTCTGTACACAAAACATTGAAGAGTTTGTACATAAAGTCCCAATCTCAATATACTTTATTGCTGATATGCATTTATCTGTGTCTTAGGTCTCCTCCGACTCCTCATGATAAGACTTCTTAGCCACAATGAACCTGCGGTCCTCCTCAATTTGTCAGACTAACACTTACAGTCGACAGTTGATGTCTGACAACATAATATACTGTATGTGACAGCTAAAACTAGGTGCACATTCTAATTGTTACATTGTGGTCAATTCAGAGTTTCTCACCTCTACACTTAAACTTAAAATTAGTTGTGTCTGTCTCTCTCTCCTTTCTAAATGGCTAAGACAGGTAGGACTAACTTCAAGTTTAGGCTTAGGCGATCCCTCAATAGAGTTAAGTATGACTGTCTGAATTTCGCACATAATTTTGCAATTATCAGTTTGTAATCTCATATCATTGGTATAATACTTATTAGTATGTACTCACATATTACTGAAAACTGGGCTGTACCCACATTGTCCATATGCTACATACACCTATACCTATATAATGGATCCCTAATACCAGTGTACGAGTATGGTCCGTATCAGTAGATGTACAAGCTGTGGAACTCCCCAGTAGATGTACAAGCTGTGGAACTACTGCCTGAATCCCTGTTCCCCATGAACTATACAGGGTGTAACAAAAAGGGTATGTTAAGCGAAAAGCTATGTAAATAGCCCACTATAGAGAACCTATCTACAAAATTTGAGACTCGAGATCACATTTTGATTTTTCAAGATTGTATGAAAATTCCTGAGGTATTTAAAAATTCTCCATACTATCGGGAAAAATAAAAATGTGATTTTAGGACTTAAATTTTGTGGACAGGTTCTCTACAGTGGGCTATTTACATAGCTTTTCGCTTAACATACCCTTTTTGTTACACCCTGTAATGTTGCAGTCTTCAAGTCGAGAGTGAACCAGTTTCTTTTAGGCAATCGCGCTCCATCTTAGACTGCATTCGGCCGTTATTGTCAAGCGTAAGCCTATTTAAAAAAATGTATTAGATAATAAATAAATTCCCAAATTGTATTCTTACACGGCTTTTTGGATTCAATAACATGGATTCCGATTTTTTTCAACCTTTAGATAGCAATATTTCTTTATTTTTCCTAATTTAAACAGAGATTAGTTTCTTTTCAATTTTTCATTAGATGAGAAGTGGTAAGTATGGACCTCCAAATCGGTCAGTACTCATCGAGTATTTCATGTTGCTTACCTGCTAAAAATGAACATGGTGAAGTTGGTATTCTTATTAAAAATAACATTAAATATCAAAACTGAAAGTAGGTTTATTTAGTGTGTAGCAATCTCCACTTTTAGCAACATCGAGGGTCCTTTGTCTGTGCTAGGTGTTTACTATCCAACTAAAAACATGTTAAAGACAACATAAATTAAAGTAAATTAAAGTAGGATCAAAGTAAAAATGACTTTTGTTACACTGTCCTCCAGTGTACCAAGAAAGTCATTTATATTTTTAGAAAAAAAAAAAACTGTTTATTGGTTTGTCTTCTTATTTTTCACCTTAAAATCAAGTCTACCTCCATATTAGGCTTAAAATAATAACAAAATTATACATAGAAATGACTTTTTTTTACATTTTTTAGATTACAAACTTGTTATAGTGTGTCCCAGGGTTGGGGTACAGTTTAACATCTATAGGGGTACAGTATAACAAGATGGGGTACACTATAACAGTGAACTAAAGAACATCGATAGACAAACTTTGCCTCAGTATTTTTTCTGAATGACTAGTTTCAATTGTTTTTTCATTTTAGCTAGGTAATGGATTTTTTTTCTTAATATAACGTTATAAAATGCCGTAATTCACGTTCTTTCTTTCGGCTGCTTTACTCAAAGGTACTCCATTTTCAACCAACTCTATTGCTTCTTTCAATCATTATCGTGTAGGTAGACCAATTTCCGTCTTCCTTTTCCGATTCGGAACCATCTTATTATTCCGAACACACCTAGAAAAATTAAAAGGGGCACACTACACACATGTTAGTTACAGTGTATCCCACAGTCCCACTTGACACTATATGTGCCAGTTCGTAGGACTCTCACTGTTGTGGACTGTATTTTTATTGAGGAAAAAATGGTTTCTGATTGAGAGTTTTATTGTCACATGAACAAGCTCAAATTGTTATAAGTACACAGTCTTGTTTTGTAATAAGTTAAGTAATTTTTTATTGTAGATGAGTTAAATTTAAAGAGAAAACGAACATGTAATGTACCAAAGCATTCAGGCTTTTCTAGAACAGATTATGTCTTATGTAGATCCTTTAGGACCTTTTAAGATTTATTTTTTGACTTTCAAAAGTTTTATTCCTTTAACTGTACCAAGGACCAGGTCAAAGAACTGTTTCAGCCACATAAGGCTTTCTTGAATTCCTGTAGGTATCATCTTCTAAACCGATTTGCACAGAAGTTGTTGAATTTGATTGTGACTGAAGAATCTGGACTTGCACCCTTTTGTCAATATCTCCAAGTTTCTGGTACTTTCGACTGGTGTTCAGTTACCTATTAGTATTAGTATGATTTCTCGCAACTATTTAAACATGCGAAAATAAATATTAAAATCGTTGTTCATCTACACGTTAATCGCCGACCATAATTCTGCAATTTTCAGTTTGGGCCATGGGGGGCACCATTTGGGCCACACTACAATGCTCCGTTCAGGCCATGGGGGATACCAGTGATCGCGATTTAGTGTTGACTTAAAAACCTTTTGGCAGGCCAATGGACATTCTTACTTAGCCTTTTCAATACAATGGGACCCGCGGCGGCCCTCTAGACTAATGGGCTCTGCTTGGTTTTTGACTAACTGCAGGACTTGGATTTTTTTTGAAGATTTTGTATGGGTGATTTTATATCTCCATATACAGTGATTATAAAACCATTCATAGGCCAAATGTCGGGCACTGCATACAAAGTTGTATGAAGTGTCCGACAGAAAAATAAGTGTGACACAAAAAAAGAAGTTTTATAAAATTTGTTTATTTATATTTATATTATATGTATATTACGGAAACTATTGTGGACGTAGCCACAGCACAGTCGCTTGTTTAGTGCCATAAGAAAAAAAACTAAAATAACTATTTTTCTAAAGAACAATTACCGTAGAACGCTGCAACTTTGCCTGCATTTTGACGTATTTGTTCGTTTGTTTTTTATTTAGGGAACAGTCGTATGTTTTACCATTTCGAGATGCAAAACTGAACCTTAGCGTGTATGTTTGAGAACACAAATCGCTAATAAAGGTACTTGGAACTTAGCTATAAATGCTTTGAAAGGTCCAGGCAAAGTTGATTCCAATACCGCAACTTTGCCTAACTAAATAACTCACTAAATAAACTGTTTTATCAAGAAATTGATTTGACATGTATACGAAATTGGCTCCTTTTCGGTGCACAACGTTTATCCAGCCTACGAGTATTTAAGACATAATTGACGCCAAACCAAAAGGTAGGCAATGATTTTTTGCTTGCTTGTTTTTTTTAGGTTTTACACATTTTAATCAATATAAACATAATGTAGTAAGTAATATATTCAATTATAAGGTTTTATAATAAAGAAAAACAGTAATAAACATTAGATTTTGTAGGTAGGTACCTAGTTGTTGTAAAATATTTTTGGCACATGTAGGTAATAAAAAGTTGGACGGTATATCCAACTTTTTATTACTTACATGTAAATTTTAGCATTACGCATCTATAAATTCTCTTTTTAGAATGATAATTTTAAAAAAAGGTACCTACATACAATGTATAAGTTTAATCGTGTGAAGAGAAGGGGTACAATTCCGGGCACCTAGTCGAGATGCATACAGTTTTCGACGGAAATGACCAGATCTCCGTCAAAAACTGTATGCATCTAGCTATGGAGATATCTCTCACTCGAGCTCGGAATTGGTCCCGAGGAGCTGAATATTCATTTACTGAATATTATTATTTTTGAGAAATCTATATTATGAAATTGAAATGTCCCACGACGACCCTCCAGGGGGTTCGTCAATACAATTTCTACATCGGTATTCAACACAAAACCTATGTCATCAACATCAGGCCAGATAAAAAGATTTCCTTGTTTTTTCGTCATAAATTTCACCATCATACCTGATCTTTCAGTAAATTCTACAAGTTTTCCTACGTAGAACTTAGTCGATTTTTGTACACGAAATTTAACCAAAAGGTAACAATTAATGTGCTTTGTTAGCTCTTCTGCTTTTATGTCATTTGTGTCATTTTCTACCTCGGTATTTTGGTCACTAGCTTCAGATTCAGAAATAAAATCACCTTCATCTGACGTATCTCTCACAGAATAATTATCTTCACTGCTTTCATCAGTTTCTTGAACTCGTAATCTTTTTACCGTGCCTCTTTGAATAGCTGTTTCTTTAGCCAATATTCTTTTGCGTTGCTTTTTCCTAAGACATGTACTACTTTTTATCTTTCTTGTTTCGCAAGTCTTCTCAAACTGTCCATTATTGTTAGGTTCATCAGCTTCTTGTTCTTCACCACTGCTATCAGAACTCAAAGTGCCATAAACGTTCACGTTCAAAGCGACATTATTATTTGACAATTTGATGTCATTCTCAAGGTTGCCGTGTATTGTCAGCTCAGATTCTAAGTGTTCATTTTTTGATCCGCAAAATGCCATATTTTCTTTGGAAAATTTCACGTCTGACAGAAAGGTCACATTCTTTCCTTTGTAGGTTACTTTTTTAGACGTTGAATTGATAAAATTCGTCACCTCTGCGCCAACGATGCGATTTTGAAACCCTTCAGTACCATTTCTGGAAATCAGTCTGTCGTTGACAACTGTTTGACGGCTCGGTGTTGTTGATCCTTCTACAATCTTAACCACAGAATCCTCTTCATCGTGAGTTTGATTTGTGTTACCGCTGGACTTTTTATTTGTAACTTTTCTTTTGTCTGTATTTAACATATTTTCCGCCAATACCGAAGATTCTTTAGTAGATACAGATTTACCTGGTATGATCTTGAGTTTCTTATTTTTTCAATTTTTCATTTGTTGGGCTTTGATTTGAGATATTCCAGGAGGGTAGTATCAAATTTACTCTAACTTTCTTCGGTACATTCTGGAATTTTTGCGGTGACCCTAGACGGCTGAAAGGGATAAATTCCGGCCCCAGCAAATCCAGTCTGGATATTTTTACAACTTTTCATTTGTATGGTTTTCATCAGTTGTCGCAAAAGTTGTGGAAAATGACATTTGTTGATAGAACAGGCATTACTGTTTTCCAATTTGTATTGCAGTAAAATTTCTCAGTAAGAGACAGGCCACCCACACCCGGGGTGTGGGTGGCCTGTCTCTTACTGAGCGGCGGGGTGGGCTGGCGGCTGCCATCTCCGCATACGACGTACTAGGCGTCGGCTGCGGAGATGCTATCGGGCTTAGTTGCCCCGATAAAGAGCCTGATGAACGCTCCCCACTATGCGTGGGTGCGCGGGGTGACGACGTGGCACTCGGCATTTGGCCTATCGCGCGGGAGGCTAGTCTAGGAGTCGGGGACGGTGGGGTCCGGAGTGACTCCATTGAGCGGCTCCGTGCTATGACGTCACGGCGGCCGCTCACTAAGGGGGGCGAGAGGGAATCTCGCGGCGCTTTCGCTGTTGATTCCCCTTCTGGGGGGGAGAACGAGTCCGGGCGCTTTCTTTATTTGCGCGGTCGGGGTAGGGGAGCTGCTGCGGTCCGCATGTTCCGCATCTTGTGTGAATATTGGCATTGGGGACACGTATTGAGGCCCCTTAGAGGTTGAAGGGGCAACAAGGTTTGCGAATAATTCCCGGGC
Source organism: Carposina sasakii (assembly GCA_014607495.2). Lineage (NCBI taxonomy): Eukaryota > Metazoa > Arthropoda > Insecta > Lepidoptera > Carposinidae > Carposina > Carposina sasakii. The sequence goes on along the minus strand of CP053172.1, from coordinate 1,593,293 downwards.
CGTCATTGTGCCAGTGATGCGACCACGGCGGCTCGGGATTCTAGAGGGACAATGTTGGAGAGGCGGGGGGGGGCTTGCCCCTGTCGGGGGTGGACGGAGACTTCCTCCCCGACATCTTTAGGCCGAGTAGCGAACTAAGTTAGTTCCTTAGTTCGCTACTAGATGGCGCTTTTCGGCCTATAGGATGGTACAATATTTTAATAATAAGATAAAACTAAGTACATAAAAATGAAATAAAAAGAACAAATTAGCCTAGGTTAAATTGTCGCCCTTTAGGTGGGCGACAGAGGACAAAACTATAAAGGGACGAACAGGACAGTAAGTAGGACCTCACAAGTACGAACAATATATACAAAATGTACAACTACTTGCGCCCTTCTTGGCCCTATTTGAAGTAAATAGGGCTGTTGAAGGGCAGGGACTGGCCTGAGGGGGGGGGGGCAGGCTCTGAGCCGTTCACCCAGGCGCCGGAGCGGCGCGCACAATGGGCTCTGTGGCGGATGTCGCGACCACACGGCAGGCCACCACCCGCCGAGCCCGCCCGCACAAGTTCAACTTGCCGGGTTGGGGACGGCGACCGGCGACAAGCGCGGGCTGTCGTTACGCTCGACACCGAGCACCCTAACGTAGTGGCGCCAAGCGCCCTATGGGACAGGTGTGTGTGGACCAGTAGCTACCAGCAGGTTGCTGGGCGATACCGCACACACACCTAGTCCGGACAACTGCCAACACCGAGTGCGGCCCCTGTCAGTCGTGTATACCGACTGCCAGCTCCGACGGGCCGCGGGCCAGGCCTGTATCACTTAGCTTTAACGCAATACAGGTCTGACCTCGGCGTCGGTATGGGCTAGATGAGGGTCCGGTGAACGGAAGCCTAGCCTGCCGTGGCGACACACCGCCACCGGCTAGCACGTACGCCTTTACGGTCCGCCGCTTAGGTTTTCCTAGGGCGCACGTGCTTGTCGGGGGTTAAGAGGCGCCTTCTTCCCCGGCCGGGTGTCAAAATGCCGGCCAGAGGCTCCCTGAATGAGCCAGCATGAGTGGCGTGCGATAAGCAACCTACTACGCAGTATGTTGTTGTCGACCTACCAATACCAAGTATGTTGTTGCCGACAACTCGCCTGCGCAGCAAACGGGAACGACACTACACAACCACTACACGCGGAAGAAAGCCAACTGATAGCGAAAATCCGATAACACGTGCTTTTATAGGGGGTCAATAGGCCGAACTCGCGACTTATCAAACAATTGAAAAATGCCTTTTTCCTTACTTCTTCACGAAATCCGGGATAGCTTCTTAAATATTGGCGTGATTTGAATTAATTTGGTATCAATTTAAAGCTAACAGTAAGTAACCTTTAAAATGGTTATTATTTTTTTTTTATTACCTCAAGATCGCGCGGAACCAATTTCAGGTAAGTGATTCCATACTTTTGCTCGCGAGAGTAGTAGAGTACAGAGTGAAAATAAAATCGCATTTAGCTGTCTTTGATTCCAATTATTGGACATAGCTTGTTTGATTCGGAGTAACTGGATATAACTGATTTTGATAATGACAGTCGCCATTTTGACTTTTTTCGATTAATGATGTTTGTAGACAAAGTCGATAATAAAAAATAACTATAATACATACTGGTTAAAGAAATATTTAATTAAAAAAACTTAATAGGCTATTTGACTGATTTAGTTACTGTTTTTGAAAATGTTTTAATCAAACGTAATATTTTCGGACTTTTTTTATTGGATTAGAAGATTTTAACATCATTCAAATAGCCTATTAAGACCTTTATAATTTTTATTAAATTCTCAACTCTGGCGATTCTTCTGCTCCTACTTCACAAAAACTTACATCTATATCTTGATTTCCTTCAAAAATTGGTCCTCTAATAATACCTAAGTAAAACAAAATTGAGGCCGTATTTCAACATTACCTTTATTAATCATAACAACTGTGCCTACTAAAAAAGGTTGGCCCAATATAACCAAGTAAGGAATTACACCTGTGGGTACTACATGGAAAAAAACATTATAACAGTAATCATCAATAGTTAAATCAATGCAAAACTTACCAATAGAACTCACTTTACAAGAACCTAAACCAGTAAAAATTACAACTTCTTGTTCATAAATAACTTTTAAAGTTACGAAAAAATCTAGAGACATTAAGTTCACATCACTACCCGTATAAACGTATAAACAGTTTACAGAAAAGTTCTTAATCTCAGCCATTTTCACAGATTTATTTGCAAAATTATTATTGTTTTTGTTTACATTGAACATATTTCTATCTTGTTGACATTGAACTGGATTGAATGAACTTACCGATGACATTTGTTTGCTCACCGACTCGTTCGTTCGCTCACTACGTGACATTTGTTCGTTCACCGACTCATTCGTTCGCTCACTGCAACTAACTTCACTGTTGCTCGCTACGCCCTCTGACGATTTTTCAAAAACGAACATTGACTTAGGTGGAATCTTGTTTACAAACCGTTCTGAATGCTTTACTTCTTGAATATTTCTTGATCTGCACTCTGTTCCAATATGACCGCATGCATTACAGCGAAAACACTTTATTCCGTCCTTACAATAGCTTGCTACATGGCCTTTTCCTCCGCATTTAAAACAGCGACGCTCTTCATAACTTGTTCTATGTTTGGTGTTAACTTCTCTCGACTTACTCAGGTACTGTCCTGCTGCGTATTTCGCCGGATTTTCTGTTTCATGGCCTCGTATATAGTGAGTTTCTCTTTCAGCACACTAAAGGTCGCAGCTCCATAAAGATTCATTTTATTTACTTTCGTTGTCTGGTTTTGCCGTCAATAATAGTTGTATT